>JAUMHL010000003.1:5920041-5933412 GCA_032362345.1 Sandelia bainsii | reverse complement strand
AAAGGTTATAGTGCATTTTAGGTTCATCCTGAAATTTCACCCGAAAGCTGAATATCCCTAACTTTTTGTGAGTAGTAAATCGTGTGATAGTTTCTCCCATATCACAGAAACATGCAGTAATCTACAACACAGGTTCTACTTCCTGTATTTACTTTTGTTGTTCCCGCGACAACACATCTAACCAATAATCAGAGAGGACGTTCTCACGTGGTTTGAAGCGACGTAGTTTGGTACGTTTAGATTTTTCCCTGTGTGAAAACAACGAACCGAAAATGCTACAATGTTAAAAACTCATAAACTAACCAAATCAAACGTACTAATGTGGGAAAAGTCTTTTATTCTAACAGTGATTAATGTAAATGATGTGCTGATGAATAACTGCACTCAACGCCCCCCAATTTTATCTGATCGCCCCCCTCTTGGCTGCCTCACTCCCAGCGCCCCCCAGCGCCTTTCGAACGCCCCCTGGGGGGGCAGTACCGCCCCCGTTGAGAAACACTGGTCTACATGGTCACACACATACTGTAGGCACCAGTATAAAAAGCACATAGCTGCCTCATTTGAAAATCAAATATGAGAAATCTACTTCATGTGAGACTTTTACCACAACACACCTCAAAAATTTAGTTCACATGGTTTAATTAATGTTGGGTTTTCTGAAATCAATATGTACGTATATTATTAATTCAGTGGTGCTGAATTCAAAGAGCTCACTGCAGATCTGAGAAAGTTGATGGTACATTTACACAGGTCATGAATGTGTCTTGGACTCATTTCTAAACTGGAGCTTCCAAGATCGTCAGTTCAAATAATTTTATATAAATACAACTAATGGCGAGGGGTAGCGCTGTTGTCAAGGTCTGGAAGAAGACCAAACTGTCTCAATCAACTGAGAGGAAATTGGTTCAGAACAACCCAGGAATCATCATGGCACAACTCTGCCAATAACTGTTTGCTACTGGATCATCAGTGTCACTGTCTACAGTCAAGTTGAGTTTTACACTGCAATGGACTAAAAGGCTACTTTTCAACAAGTTCCTGCTCCAAAACAGACACCTTCACTTTCACTTAAGTTTGCAGCTGACAACATGACTTCTGGAGTTATGGTCAGACAAGTCTCCTGTTTTTTGAGTTCACGAAATATCTACAACAAAGGCGGTGATGTAATGCCAGTCATAAAGGATAAAAATTGTGATTAATGATAAAAATGTGCAATGGTGCAAAAGAAACAATGTCTCTAATGTGATGTGTATCGTTACAGAGAATGCGATTCATTTAAAATAAAACCATTTTATAATTCATACACACCATTGTAAGACTCTGGGGTGCACTGAAGGAGTAAAAATAAATTTTGTCAATAGTGTGCATTTCACAGTTCAGACACACACACTCAGAACAGATGCTCATATATATAACATACACAGACATAACAGAAACCCCACGAAACACCCACATACACAAAACAGATTGACAAGAAAAAAACTGAAAAATATATATCACAAAGTAAAATGTCTCTTCCCTTGGAGGCAGGTTGCTGTTAGATATGATCAAAATCCCTTTCCTCTGGACTATACATCTTCGCTTCAAAACTTCCAGCAAAAAAAACTTTTGAACTCTGACCTCTTGTTTCTCTAAGGGAAACCAACCAGAACATTGTCTGTGAAATGAAGTTTCTCTTTAGTGCCATTCTCCCTGCAGCAAGAGGAGTAGAGAGGAGCAAGCAGAAGGAGAGGACAGAGCAGTACTTTGTTGGCCTCTATGGATGTTTCCTTCAAATGCCTTACACCCATCGAGGCAAAAGTGATGAGAAACATGAGAGACGTTTATTTTTAACACAGCCTTTCCTAATCTAATTACCTCAGCAATTAGACTGCACTGACATGAAAATGAACTCGCAGAAGGCAGTGCGGGAGTTGTGACATGCTCTGTTTGCCTTGGACGGCCCGAAAGACGAGGAAAACGCTTCTGAGAGTTGGCATAAAATTTCATCAGTCTTTCCGCCTGTGGCAAGTGTGTGGCCAGTGCCTGTTTCCGTGTCAGTGTGTTTATAAAAAAAAAACAGGAAATGAAAAAACAAAAGAGGAAAAAATGGATACCAAGCATACTTCCATTTGTCTATGTGTTTGTATGTGCACGAATCCTCTATGTTTTTGAAAACACTGATCTGCAATGCAATCTGCATCATTTTTCAGCTTCAAAGCTAGTCACAACCTCCATTAGGAGACACGCAGTCAGATCATGTGATCTAAGACACGGTTTTCAGGATCAGTTCCATACCTCCTCGTGATGCGAGTCACATGTTTGGACACTAGCCGAAGCTGGTTGGCAAAAAGTAGAGTCACACACAGACGGTGGGATGAGAGGCAGCACACGGCTTGGTTTAAGTACAGACAGGCATGGACAAACAAGCCTGAGCAGGGTGAGAAAACAGAAGAATGAACAGAAAGGGAAAAAGGGAGGACGATTAGGACAAGGATGTTTAGCTGGTTGACATGTGCCCATAAGAGGGAGAGGAAATTAGTCATACTTCCTTTTGCATGTTTAAATTTGTGTGTGTGTGTGTGTGTGTGTGTGTGTGTGCGCGCGCTTATATCAGCCCATCTCCTTACCACCCAGTCTCCCAGAACACTCAGTCTCACTACAAAGTCAAACCAAAACTGATTTATTGTGCTTTTCCCTTAACAGCACATAATGGCTGCTGATTACACTTGCTGGTGGAGGCCTGGATCGCAAAAAAACACATTCTACACACCCACAGATACACAAAAGCATACATTAGCAAGCACAACCAATCTGCTGGGTTGGCCAGTACTTAGGGGGTTATAATGTAGCCCTTAACAAAAATGTTTTCCTTATGGTAAGTGCCTATGTAGAAAACAGATCATTTGTCATCATCTACTGGCACTGGCTGAGATACAATAAATGCAATAATAATAATAATACATACAATGCACACAATGTATGTAAATACAACAAAAATATGTATGAACACAAAAGGCATCATTATTGTTAGTTCTCGTATATCTGTTGTTCTTGGCAGATCAAGTGTACATGATTCTCATGACACTCACAAATACACAGGCATGTCTCTTTTTAAACCCACTCACTGAACACACACGACCACACAAACGTGTCTGCATCTATGTTCGTGTGTGTGTAGCCACAGCTGGATGGGTCCATTCAGTTCTGAAGACCCAAAACCCAAGTCAGGCTGGGTCCCAGGTCTACTGAGTCCATTTGGGTCAGGTCAGGTTTCCTTTTACTTTTTGGGACTCCAGTCTGCATGTCAATATGTCCAGGACCCAAATAGATCCAAATGGACCCAAGCCTGTGCGTTGTGTTGTGTTACCATTATTAGGCTATTATGCTGCTCTTTTCAGTCATGACTGCTTGTTAAATAATTCATAACGTATCAGTGCTGGCAGTGTTTGTGTTCACTCTCTGTTTTGGTCGGTTCAGGTCAAACGCACTTTGGATTGGGTTTAATTATATACGGGTCTATTCAGGTCGGTTCTGGCTGTGCTCAGGTCCTCAGCAGGTCGGTTCTTTTTTTTTTCTTTAAATTACATTATTTATGTCAGGTTCGGACTGGCTTTCCACGGGTCCGTTTGGTTCAGGTGCAATGTTGACTATCTGTCCCGTTTATGATTGAGTTTATAAGGGCATTTAGCACAACACAAATAACTGCTCAGAAGAGCACATTATCTATGGAACGCCAAAGGGGCCACAATTCTACTGATTTTCCCCAGTGTTCAGTGTTTTAGACCCTTTTTAATATAGTTTTGCATCACTGTTTAGATCACAGAGTGCGTCTGTTTACGCCACTGGCAGTTTGGTTGCCATAGAGATAGAATTCATATATGCACCAAGAAAAAAAAAACACAACAGTCAGCAGCGGGGGTCACAATGTGCCCTGTGCCAGTACACGTGCACTGGCACATGAAGCTGCATTCACAAACACATAGTGCCATTTGCTATAGCATTTGCTGGTGATATGAAACTAGATAAAAACTGTTACAAAATACCAAACAGTGGTGATAAAGAGATGAACTGTAGTCTGTTTGGCTTTCAATAATTATCCTTATCTTGCCATTTTAAACCAGAGGCATTAATGAAATGTAATTCCTGTATAATTGTATAATTATAATATATACTTTACTAATTATTCATTAAAAAGCATAGTTTCTAAACATATCTTTAGAAACAGTCTATATTCTAGATTTGATGCCACAGATATTTCACAATAACTTTGCTAAAATATGTAAAACACTTATTTGAAACTGAATGCAGAGATAAAAAGTTGTCACTTATTAATAAAGGTTTGTCATCGAGCGGGTAAAGTACCTGAACACTCTTTCACGCTGGCAGATGTCCAATCTTACTGTAAATGTTGGGGGCAATTTTTCATCAGCACTGAAATGAATTCTACTGGCCTGAATGCGCGGATGTTAAACTTGGATTAATTTTTGGTCTCTACCATCAAACACGAGCAAAAACAACAACAACAACAAAAGATTAAAGATCAAAACTTATATCAGGGCAATAAATCAATGAAGAAGTGCTTTTCCTGGCTTACCTGAGGACCCATAGTTTCCTGAAAAATAGCTATCGTGGCCTTGATAGTGCACTGTGCTTTGCCACAACATGTTGCTGCACCAGCCGTGCATGCAGTGGCTGTTTCATATTCAATGAGTCTGTTGTCGGTAATGTATAACATGAGAAATGGAGGCAGAGAGTGTTTTCTGAAATTTATTCCTTCACCTCATTCAGTGCTTCCTCCATCTCTTAATTAAATCAATTTCACCTTCCCTCTCTCTGCCTTACTCCTTCTCTTTCCTTCTTATTCTTTCAATCTCTCTCTCTGACTTCCTCTCATACACTCAATCTCTCTCACCCACTCTCTGCCCTGTGTAACTCCCTGGCTGCAGTTGATTGATGATGAGAGAAATCTCCCAAGGACAGGAGCCTTGTTAAAGACAGTAAAGTGTGTTCTAGCTGTGGGAGCAAACTGATATAGAGGGGGTGATTTTGAGGGGGATTACAAATAAAGAAGAACCCTGGTGTTCCCCTGCTTCACCATATTCCCTCCTTTTCTTCTTTCCTTTCCCTACTTACGCTGTCCTTCAGCTCATGGTTCCTGTTTGCCATTTCTTTTAGATTTTGTTCCCCCTCTTTAACGTGTTTTCAACTCCCCAACCTCCACAGGCCCTTTTTTAGTATCTCCGCTAAGGGAGAGCCCTGTCACCAGAGGGACTACAGGATGGGGACGATAGCTGTCAAATGGAGGAGGGTGGAAGGAGAGGGAGAGAGGAAAAGGATAAAAAAAAGAGGTGCTACGCTGTAAGCCCCCTCTGAGGCCCCTCAAGGGGGGGCTGGGGTGTTTTGGACAGGGGTCCATCCCAGAGAGAGACAAGCTGCAGGCTGATTAATGACAGCAAAGCCATCGTATTTATCACTGCTCCACATCAGCCCAGAAACAAATGGTGTTTGTGGCCAAGACTGGTTGCTTTTCTGCTTCTGTGTGTTTTTTTCCTCCTAGTTTTACAGCAGTTAATTTAGAATAATGATTGATGAGGTACGCAGAGTCAGAATACATTAAGGTAAATGTTAGATCAATTAAGAAAAAGAATAAATTAAATTCAGAATATTTAGTATTGGCTGGGACAAAAAAAAGGAGGACAGGAGGCTGTATAGCGCAGACAAAGAGAGCATGGCAAATGAAGACTAAAAGCAGAGCTCAACCAATTTGATGATTAACTGGTTCATCCAACAACCGAAAATAATTGGCAATTATTCTGTAACAAGTAATTTTTCAAGTGAAATTTTAGAAGTCTAATCTGTAACCTCAGTACCTCAGTAGAGTGTCGGTTGGGCAAAATAAACGTCTTATATCACTTTGTGCTTTAGAAAATGTGATGGTCATTTTTACAATTTTCTGAAATTTCATTTACCAAATTATTCATTGAGAAAATGATCTGCTGATTAATCAGTCATGAAAATAGTCAATAAAGCAGCAGCAGCACTACATGAAAGCAACAAAACATTGAAAGGATTACAGATGTTGGGAAAAACTAGAAGGCGGTGCTATTTCTGTCAACACTTGAAATTCCCAATAAATATTACTGGATTTGCAAACAGGTCTTTGTCCAAACAGATTTCTGGGATTTCCCAAATATGTTCCACCTCAGGCAGAAAAAAAAACAACCACTCAGTACCAGACTGTGAGCACCTGAACAAATTGTGATAAATTGAAGCCTTCCATGTGTAAATCCGAGAGCTTGTTGTGAAATCTATGAGCAGATAGGAAATGTAAATTCATGTAAATAGCTCTGTTTTAATTTACAAGCAGAACATATTGAGTCTCTCAGTGCCTGATTAAATGTACAGTGTGTATTATAGTATACATGGTCATAGAAGGAAGATCATTATTTCAATGTCTTTCACAACAACAACTGATCAAAATGAATATCCCTTTGATTCAGGAGACACGTTCTCTCATATCTGAGATGTTCAACATTTCAGTAATGAGAGCGAGAAGGTCTTTATGAACTGAGGCTCAGATCATTTAGGAGTCTTCTAATCCTAAAGTAACACGCACCACTGCAAAACAGCATATGCAAACTCATGTACACACATAAAATAAGACTATTAAAGACAAGTCTGTATGCTGCATTCAGTTAAGCATACTTCCTGGCCTTGAATCTATGAATCTTCACCTCTACTGCAACTTTTGCAATGTAGTATTTTTTGTTTCCCCTCTCCTTTTCCTTCCTCTTCCTATGCTATAATTTTCTCTACATCATCTCTTCCTCTCCACAGACTCGTTCAACAGTACAACATTTATGACTGTCTGGAATGTACGTTTGCCAACTGAAGGGCATATATTCTCATCCTAACACCAACACTAACCCTGTCTTGCAGCTTAACTGTATACGACTGGGAGAATCCCAAGTATGTTTCTTTTTGCACCAGACATCATTACACCAAGTCTCTAGCGACAGTGCCCTGCTTAAAACTTTTGTTGGAGAAAATGCAAAATGGAGTGCAAGACAAATTTACCCACAGTGGCATCATCTTAATTTAGTAGATCTTGCCATGAAAATGTAAATCCAAACACTCCTGGGGTGTTGTAACACAAACACAGTTCAGAGTGTAGGAACAATGCAGCAGTAACTGTGCAATAAGCGTTATCAAATGCTTGATATAGAAGAGCACAAGTTTTGTACAGATAAATACACTATTTTTTAAAGTTTCTGTTGTTTAATGGAAAACTTGTGTTTTACAGACACACTTAAAATCCATCCAAACTTATCACATCAGTTTACATTTGACCACAGAGCAGCCTCACTGCTTTGCTCAGGGGCACCTGAGCATCTATTCTCTTACAAAGTGCCTAAACAGAAAGTGATTCAGCCTTGTTCCTCAGTCGTTCATCTCACATAGCTCCGTCGGATGTGGAACTGTTACACTGATACGCATCTATTTTAAAATCAATAAGTCCACAAAGGCCACATAATGGCTCACATTTCATTTGCACTATACATTCATAAAAACACCCCGAAGCATATTTTCATGTTACTACAGTGACACTGGGCTCTAAGTGCTGTCAAAACATGAGTGACCTACAGCTCTTGTGTGGGCACACACAAAACACCTGACCTTCTGCTGCTGCTCTGAAAACATACTGCTGACACAACATCTCCTGTTAAGTGCTTGTACACTGTTAGAAATGCAACAAAAGAGAAACTTGTATCAGTTTACAGTGCAACCAAACAAGCCACAGGCTGACAGAATATGTCACATTATGTTGGTTAATAATAATAGTTATCAATAGCTACACTGTCTTTTGCCATTGCTAAGCACATGCTTTGGTCACTCACATCACATCAAGTACACGTGTTGTTTAGTGTGAATTTTTTGTGCATAGTCTGAGCAGAAAAAAAACAGTCAATAATGCAATGAAAACAATAATGACAAAAACCAGTTGAGCATCAGTGTGTGTAAAATACTGTATGTTGCCACTTCAGAGCACGATTTAACAGTGTGGAAAGATTGAAGAGGTGACTTTTACAACGGCCGTTTTATTGGACCTCACACTCTCATTATGTGGTGCAGAGCCATAATAGACCGCCACTGAAGTCCTGAGCGAGCTCACTGGTGAAGCCAAAATGGAGTTTAAGAAGATACCACCAGTTCATATTTCAGGGTTCTTTTGATTTCATGCCTTTGCACTGCCCATTATCTTCAATCATCTGCATTAATAATGAAATAGGTGGTTTTCTTTTGTTGCTAATCTATCTTATTTGCTATTCAGCCACTTAAGGCTATTTCACTAGAACTCATATTAGAATACTGGGCCCAATGGGCATTAATATTGGATGAAGTGGGAATATAATAATGTGAGTTCCCTCACTGGAGGCAAACCACTCTCAGTGCTGTTCTCTAGGGCTCTGCAGCACTAAGTATAGCGGAATATTAATTACTGTCAAACCATTACGGTTAGTATTATGACTTCACATTATGCAGCTTCCTGGGGCAATCAGCGACAGGATGCTAAACAGGTATCAGCACTTAAGATGAAGTAAAGGCAAGTTACAAAAAGGAAAAAAAACAGCTTTTTAAGAGCAGTCATTTTCTTTCTTGCCCTACCTCTTGTTCTCTTTGCCTTCTTTTTCTGATTGTTTCTTCTTATCAATAAAGTTTAGTTTTACAATATAACTGTTTTCTTCTCCTTCCTCCTCTTCATCTCTTTTTGCTTACCTTTTCCTTCCTTATTTTGGGGCTCTGGTAACTTTTACCTCTTCAACCTCTGCCTTCCACACTGTGTACATCTCTCTCCCTAACTCCTACGGGCACAGTGGATCAGAGGGTTTTAGGTGATAAATACTCTGGACCAAGGGCTCACCAGCCACCGATTCCTGCCACTTTACTGTGTCACATTGTGGCCGAGGCCTCATTAAAAAGGCATTAGCCTCCTCTCGGTCCCATGATGGAGGCCGTGTCTGGCTCAGTCGTTGCCGCAGGGATCCATTTAAAAGTGGCGGCAGGAATGGATAAGGAAGAGAGAGATGGGAGAAACAGAGGGGAGGACACAGAGAAAGAGAGATTGCCATGTATGAAAGTGAGGATCTGGCTGGCTACAGAGGGAGACATAAATTCCATGTCTGAGAATGAACCAACGTCAGAGAGTCCACGGAAGCAAGGGAAGAAGCAGAGATAACTAGGTGGAGCAGAGTCCGCTTAGTTGTCCCTTGTGAGTTTGTGTGCTTTCGGAATTTAATTGATACCGGCCAATTAAAGCCACTCAGGTTTCACCTTGAGGGAGAGTCAGGGGTCGTGAACAGGATGAAGGAGGGTGCTGAGTGCTGATGGGGAATGAGGAGAAGGAGAGGAGTGAGGTGAAGAGGGGAGGTGGAGAGTGCACCATGAAAATACAAGCGTAAGCATTGCTGCTCATCATTAGTAAATATCTAGTCTGCAGGTGAGGACAGAGAGAGGAACTGTGGGGGATGGAGGCCAGAAGAAGAAAGGAGGAGGATAGGGTTGACAGACAAAAAGAAAGCTGTTTCGGAGTTGGGAAGAACGATGTAGGAGAATTACAACAAACAGCTACTACAGCAACATTTGACATGCAAAAAAGATTGGCTGAGTATGTAAAAATGTTTAATCTCAACAAAAGGAACAAGAAAAAAGAAGAATTTTTAAATAAGTTTTTAACTTATTATTTGTATGTTCCTTAGTGTCAAGCAAAGCTGCATCAAAAACAGATACATTTGGCTATATTTGTATATATATTACATTTGTATGCTTTGATGGACAAATATGGAGACACTAATGTTCAAGTGAGCAGCATTTGAGGAAAGTGTGCAATTTGATTGTCTCTATTGTAAATGTCGAAATGTAGAAACACTGACTCAATCAACATCAACAGCCCTAACCCTGGATTTAATAATCAGCAACATAAATCTGAAAACAATCATTTGGTTGATGGCTCACCTAATTAGAGGTGATGTAAAGCCATGGAGAGACACCTGCCTGAGTGATTCAACTAAATGCAAGAAAATAACCAACCAAACTCTGGTCTTCATTATGTGCTTACATCCTGTATTTGCAATCTCAAGAAACACAACATTGTTTACTGGTGATTTGTTCTGAACTGTAATACAAGAAGTCTTACATCCATTATCTGTACCTCTACCTACTTTGATTTAAAAACAAGGAGGCATCGCTCCATAATGATCTCTAAATCGGACTTGTGTTGTTGTTGTTTCGCACACAAAGGAACAGAAATGCGTAACACGTCATTGCGTTGCTATATCATTGATACTGCACAATTACACTTTGTAATGATGTAAAAATGTATACCAGTAGACAGACTAAATCAGTACATAGCTGATAAATATGGTGGAGCTTTTAGCAGCCTCCATATCTGCTCTGATGATGTGTAAACACATTTGCTAATGGCCTAAGTTCACCACACATGTGATAAAAGGCACTTTTGGATTAAACTGTTCTAGGGACTCAGCTCTAGAGACCAACCCACCAAGGAGCTCCCCTGAGAACCACATACTGTATCTTAAAGGGCTTTTTTTCCTGTTTGCGGTCAGAGGTTGATATGCAGCTACATATTCCTATATGGATTGTGTTAAGTCCAGAGATATTTTTAGTTTCAAACAAAAAGTACTTTCAACCTTCTCTTCAGGCAAACTGGCAGTAACACATATTTTCACTCTGACACCAACTTTTATCCTATTATCAATCTTTTGTCCAAAATGCATTACAACATGTATAGAAAAACTTTAGACAACAGGGCCAGTGGCAGCAAGTTACCACACAGTTTGCCAAGAGAAGACTGTTCTCTGGGTGCTTGAAGACACTGACTGGAAAAGGGGGTAATTCCTCAAACAGTTGTAAGAACTATGACAATTTTCCTCCAGTCTGAAAGCACCTAATAATAATAATATATTACCAGCATTTCTGCCTCCCCCAAATTGCCATAAACAGTTAATGCAGGCTTAACAGAGATGAAAGTACGACTTTGACACTAGCGCTGTCCCTAGTGTCAGAAAGAAAACAAAAAGAAAGAAAAACGAATATTCAAATTTCAAAAGTGAAAGCCAAATACAGTGCTGTGAAAGAGTATGCAAAAAAAATGTTTTTAAATCAGGAAGGGGACAAATACTTTTCAACAGCATTGTACCTATCCAACAAACAAATATGTGAATATTTGGCTCCAGCCTTACTAGAGACAGGGCTTTACAACTTGTTTGCTATAGTCAGTCAGTGCCATTTTCAGCATGACCATTATGTTTCCCTACTTTTAAGGACTTCACTCTACTTGCCTAAACCAAACTGTACATTAACAATGGGTCTGTCATTGTCAAACAACCTTTGTCATTGAAGTACTATACAAGGATAAAATACTGTATTGTTTGCAAATGCAGCTAAAAAGCTTAGAGATAGCTTATAAGTTTGGAGACAAAGCAAATATTTGAATGATATAACTGATCAAATCAAAAGCGCAAAATATCTTGACAGGCAGAAAACAGATATAATAAGCAGACTTCAGGTGGGCTGCAAGGGAGAGAGAGAGAGAAAATCAGACAGACAGGTCAACAGACTATTTCCTTATATAGCACCAGTGCAGATTCCAATGCATTTACCCTCTGTCCCCCCTACTGGGAAAAAGATGAACAATAAATGAGCAGAAAGCTGCTACCTCCACCACTTGAGTGTGTCCATCTTCTGACAAGCTGAGGAAGTAAGACAGCAAGTATGTAGGTAGTTCAGTGAAAGAAGACAGGGCCATGAAGCCAAGTGTTACATAGGTGCAGCAGAATGTATCAGCTAATAAGGAATTCTGGGTAAAGAAGCTACAGACAGACAGAAGGTTGTTCAGTGGAAGGTTAAGGCACAGGTGAGGGGTTTAGCATCCAGACAGAGAGGCAGCTGAGACGAGCATTGCTGAGGTAGGGATAAGCTCTTGTGCCGCTGCAGATCAAAAGGATGACATCAGACAGGCAGGCAGGACTCAGGTGGAAGGAAGTGGATTAGCCAATATGATTTTTAGTGCAGTTTTCTTCTTTTTTTTAAAGACAGACAGTAGGCAGACAGAGGTTATTTCACAGGAAATAAAGTCTTTGTTCAGACAAAGAGGGACAGAATCCGACGTGAGGCAGGATGTGGTAGACTTGGACAGCTCCTGGGCTGCGACTGAGAAGATGAGTGGTATACTGAGAATGATTCAGTGAACAAAGAGGCAGAAAGCGGAGGGAATAAGGTAAGTCTGCAGTTTGACAGATGAGGAGTGGTTCTGTAAGAATGCAAAATAATACACTGGAAGGACAGAACTTTCTATTTTCCCCTTTTCACCCTTTTGTTTCATTAGGCAGATTGTTTAGCTTGTTCTTTTTCTAGTATGTATTGTCTTGTTTTTGTGTTTGGGCCAATTAATGAGTCATCAAACATTTGGTGCCTATTGTTTTTCCTGGTAGGATCATAAAAGAGGCAAAATCAGGGATGATACGGTTTATTCTTCAGTATCTGTGCACAGTGGAAAGCCATGAGAAAACAATTTCTAACAAATCACGTCTGCTGTTTACATGGCCGCATTAATATAATGAAATAAAAGTTCTATTATGGTGAAAAAATGTAACTATAGCGATGAGTTTTCACACTAAATTTCTCACAACTCCCACAATCTGTCAAGTCTCCTAGCTCACACTATACACTTGTACATTGTGTCTCTAACTGACTCATACTTTGTGTCTGACTCATTTTTTGAACTCAGAATATCATGTTCTTCTTTATGCTGAAGGTTTTAGGGCAGATCAGTTCATGCACTCTTGTGTGTTATGTTGATCAGCTCGCCTAATGCCAAGCAGTGAAACTGCATGAACTTTAGGGCGAAACTGCACAAAAAAAAAGAAGAATTAAAGTTATGTGTACTATTAAATTATAAAAATGGGAGACGAACATTCGTATACCTGTCTCATTTAAAGCACAGGGGTCAGAATGGACCCTGCAACAGGGCACAGTTATTTTAACCCTCACACTAAGCCAAACCAGAGTGGTTATTTAAAAAGTAATGTACAAGGCAGAACACCGGGTTTTTTCACAAATACATTTTATAGCCAATTATATGGAGCAACCTGGTGGTCTGGGGGACACAAAGTCCCTGGTTTAATTTTAGCCAAAGACCTTTGTTATGTGTTTAACCCTTACAAACTGTTCATATTCAATGCCTTCACAGTATGGTCCGGGTCAATTTTGACCGGGTCCAAGAAAATCCTCATAAAAAGTGTCTATACCAAATTTTGAACTACAGATCTATTTAGAATATATAAATAGTCTATCTGACATTAATAAATT
>JAUMHL010000003.1:5903387-5914358 GCA_032362345.1 Sandelia bainsii | reverse complement strand
GGTCTGCACTCCGTGTGGGAGGTCAGGAGGGAAGGACAGCAGCAGTATGGGTGACAGCATAGACTACAGAAGTGCTTTTATGAATTTTCATATTTAAATTGGCAAACAAATTTTTTAT
Organism: Sandelia bainsii; assembly: GCA_032362345.1. Taxonomy (NCBI): domain Eukaryota; kingdom Metazoa; phylum Chordata; class Actinopteri; order Anabantiformes; family Anabantidae; genus Sandelia; species Sandelia bainsii. Next base: position 5,914,240 of record JAUMHL010000003.1, on the reverse strand, counting down.
ATTTTTAACTTTACCTCAAATCTGAGTTAGATGCATCCAATTTAACAAGCATTTATGCTAACAAAAGAGATAACATACAATATCACACATTTTTATTTGTATTGTGGACACTATAATCCATAGTTGATGCTTATGTGAATGAAAAGACTTTTGAGTTTCTAATAAATAAACCAAACATTGACTATTTTAAAATGTAAACCCAGGATCAGCACTGGCCCTCATAATGAATATTTTTATGTAACTTTTCTGATACATAATCATCACTATGTAGGAAAGGGGTCAAGGAATTGAGGATGCTGCATGACGTACAGGCTACAAAGCCATTTGGGGCAAATTTGTGATTTTGAGCTTTGTAAATAAATTCATATGGTTGTCAGACTACAACTACCCCAAATATGCCATCACAATGTTCACCAAATGTATTATGTTTAATTAGTAAAATAATAAAAAAGACAAATATGATTTATTAGAATGTAATTTAAGTCACTTAATTACACTGTGTTTAAAAGCTCAGAAAAAGCTATCGGGTTTTTGGCCATGACATCTTTCATGTAAAGGAACAACATGTTATATATTTACTATAGTTCCAAATCATAAAGTGAACATGATATGTCATTAGAGATGTAATATTGGTTTCTCTGACAACAATGCTACAGTCAGTACTCCTTTCCATCATGGAAAAGATGGAAAGAATGTCATCAGATTGTCAGATTGAAGCAAAGTTCATCTTTGACATTTTGTGATGTTAATTTTAGTTGATTTGACTTTACTGTTTGCTTTTATGTTGTATGTAAAGCACCTTCAATTCCAACTGTGTATGAAAAGTGCTATATAAATAAAATTGACTTGACTCGAAATTGCAACTTTGACTGTAGTTTGATTCAGTTCATTAACGCGAAGTTCTCCAAGTCCAGAGTGCGTATTTTCAAAGCAGTGGGCATTTGTTTTTGGGATAACAGCTTTAGATTTATTACTGTTACATAGCAAGCCATATATGTAGCTAACGCTGACAAAGTTATAAAAAATCCACATAAGCAGGTTTATAATTTGCAAACAATAAAAACACTGCAAACATATATATTAGCTGATCATCTTACAGTGTAGGACTTGTCGTTTGCCATTGTCATGCTGCACTCGTCTTGCCTTCGTTTGTGTAGGTTCAGTATCCTCAATCTGGCAACCCAGGTGAGCTTTGTGTCTTTGGAGGAAGAGGTTGCGGGGTGAAACTCTCAATATTTTGACTTTGGTTTTCACCCAACAGCAATATTTTTGTTTAAATAATTACTTTTTCATAAAATAAGTTCTCAGATTCAGTGCAGTTCATACCTCTGCCACGGCTGTGATTGTCACACAAGTTGTTCACCAAAATATAATCCGTATAACATTTTCCCAAACTTTGAGATAGCCAAACAACAAGCCCAGTCAAAACTACAGTTTCCTTATTAGCAGCTTATCATTGAATGTGCACATCATATCTAAATTAACACAATAGATATAATCGATAATGCTATTTATTTTAAGCCTATTAGTGTCGTTTAATCTGACGTGCAATTAAAAGCTGCATCTGGTGTCTTCATGCAATAAAACAAATCAACCCGCTATCAACATTTAAACTTTGTGAATATAATATCCTTATGGCATTTCACTCTCTGCAGCACTAATTTACAGTTATGCCCTTTCTTTCACTTTAAAATGTTAATCCATTTGTAATAAAACTCATCATCAACAGCGCAGTAATGAAGAAAGGGTTTCTGTAGCCTCTGTTTGTGTGGGGATAAAGAAATAATTATTTCCACAGTCTGCATCTCCGCCTCTGTGTTTCGTTTTTCTCAACCCTCTCTATTTTGTGTCTGCGTCTCTCCCTCTTTGACTCTTTTGCCGCTTCTGTTTATTCTCCAGCTATACCTGCACCCCACCCTGTAAAGCCTATAAATCACATAGTGATAGATTGGCCCTGTTGGGAATGTCACAACCTGAGGGTCGGAGCAATGGTAGCTCACCAGATATGGTTCTTCTTTGTTCTGAAACACCACGTTACGAGGGGATATTTACATGAAGGGCACAGGTCCCAGTCATCCCGGCTTGAAATAGGGGAAGAAAGGGCTAGATTCACAGATACAGTCCAAGGACAATAAAAGCCTACGATAACAGATATTTTCAAGGGACCAAATTGCAGGTTGTATTCAGACTCAGACCTCTGGTGAGACTGAATACTACGATCGTCTCTATTTATATTGCAGCTTTGTGACTTCACAGAGAATGGGCCATCACGGTAAAGCAATTGTTTGAGTTCAGGAGGCCTAACCTAGGAAGCAAAGCATGTTTCTACTGTGTGGAAGATGCAGTGGATGAACATCAGCCTGCAGTGCTGTTCGCTTCCTGCAGCCTATATCTGTGATAAGTGGTATACCAAAGGCCATAGCTCTGTAAGATTTTTTAACATTGTCATTGCTATATTGTCATTGTGACAAGAGTTCAGTTTGACTCATGTTTCACACAGTAAATTAGACACTTCTGTTTAAAATGACCTTCATCTCAACATGCCTCACTGCATCCTCTCGCCAGTGAGCCACCATGGAAAGCTTGTGAAAAAGACATGCTGTGAGGGGCTTGCGCCATCCACTACACCTTGCAGGAACCGCCAAGGTGGTTGTCACAATTCTACACACACATTTCTCTTTTAATGTATTTATCTCTGTACACCAATTCCAAAAGCAGTGAGATCACCTCATATCATCACAACTTGCCAAAAGCCCCTTCTGCCATGTGCCACTCATCCCAGAATTTAAACCCCGGGTTCTCTCACAGTAGGATTAAATATTTATGCAACACAGTGAGGGTTCACAGTTGTAACAGCAGGAGTATCACAGTTTAACACAGTGCCAGGTGGAGTTATCATTTTATTGTTAATGGCTACAGACACTATATACTCCAAGATATAGACAGGTGATACACAAAGGATGCAGGTGCTGGTGTGATGCAACCAACTTTCTTTGCAAAGCTGCCAGACTCTGTTAAAGATGTTCCAATAAATATACTGTTTATGCTAAAGCTCAGGGGTCTGGAGCCTATTCCAGCTCTCATTCGGTGAAATGTGGGGTATACCCTGAGAACGTTCTTGCTATGCTAACCACTACACAACCATGCCTTCTCAGAAGCATCCTTCTGGGGGTGTCTACTGTTGAATTTCAAATCGTCACCAATTGGAGGTGCTATCTGCCTGCGGTAGCTAGAGTTTGAAGAGTTGGTGCCCTTCAGCAGTAGAATTAGAAATATAACAGACTGTATGAGTTTACACCAGGATTGTCTTAATTTTTTAGTCATACTATCAGCAAAGCTGTAGCGATGACAATATTGGTCTGTCTATGTCAGGGGTAGGCAACCCTGGTCTTAGAGAGCCTCAGTCCTGTTTGTTTTCCAACTATCTCTTGTTCTTGCTGTTGATTACCTGGATCAGGTGTGTTCAGTCAATCAGAAGCTGTAATTGCAGGGATGGTTGGAAAAAAAAGCCGGGCTACGGGTCTAGGACCAGGGTTGCCTACCCCTCTAGGTGTCTAGGTGAACCTCTTTCTCTTTGGTCAAGACTGAAATATCTCAACAACTATTACTATGAAAATCTGGACATTTATGGTCCCCAGAGTATGGAGTCTGCTGACTTTGGAGATCCCGTGATTTTTCCTTTAACACTACCACAAGGTTACTTACTTTTGTGATCCCTTGATAGCACCACGGGCAGCACAGTGGTTTACTGCTTTGCACTGCGCTGCCTCACACCACAAAGGACCCGGGTTTGAATCCCCAGGTTGGCCTGGCGCCTTTCTGTGTGGGGTTTGCATGTTCTCCCCGTGTCTGGGTGAGTTTTCTCTGGGTACCCTGGATTCCTCCCACTGTCCAAAGACATGCATGTTAGATTAACTGCTGACTCCAAATTGTCCATAGGTGTGAATGTTTGTCTGTCTCTATGTGTCAGCCCTGTCATAGACTGGCGACCTGTCCAGGGTGTACCCCGCCTCTCGACCAATGAAAGCTGGGATAGGCTCCTGTTACCCTTGAGAGGAAAAGCATTTAGGATGATGGATGGATGATCAGGTCATAATTTTAGTTTTTCCTACACTTTTATTATGACCAAATACCCGAAAAACTAATGGACATCTCATCAGCCTCAGCTGTTATTTGTGTTTAGTTCCAATTAACAGGTTAGCACTTTGACATAGTAAACTTAAAATGAGCATGTCAGCATGCAGATAAGTATCAATTGTATCATTGTATCAATCTATAATTACAAAATTTCACAGTGAATAAAAACATGTTGTGGCTTTAATGAGAACATCTACACTTAATAAGAACATTTACTTTATTGTTTTATTCCTGTTGCTAAAATAACGAATGACTGAAACATACAAAAAACAAGCTTACATTCTGATTACAAATAAATAATCTGTGACACAGATATTGTTGCCTGTCAAGTAGACTGTATGTGACTTTATACATGCGAATGTCCTTTTGACTGTCAAAAATCTGTCTAAGGAAAAATCAGTAGATACACCTCTTTCAAGAGAAGAAACATCACTGTTGCACAAAGATGCTCATAAAACCGACATTGAAGTCAGTGCAACTACAAAATACAAAGTGATGTTCAAAACCATCCTTGACAACATACATTAAGCTTCCAAGACTGCTGGGGTTCTTTGATAAATAACATGAAAAAAACAAACTCCCTTGCTAAGCTTGCCTGTAATTGCTTTTCATTATTAAGTGGTCAAAGGCAAGACCTGATTTAGCAACACAGAGTTTTATTCTACCTTTTCTTAACGCCTTCCCTCCATTAGCTTCACCCACTCATGGGAAATGACTCCCTCCAAGAAATCTGCCGCAATAATGTGCAATGCACAGTGACAAGGAATAAGACTTTTTAATAAATGAAAATACCTTTTGCAGGCTGCCTGTTGAAAGTGTCTCAGTCTGTATTATACTGTGGAGTTTTTGGGACTCCTGCACCAGATAAGTAAATAGAGCCTTTTATTACCTTGATTCCTTCAAAGATAGACTCAGGTGTGTAATATAGCCACCAAGATATCAGGGGATTGGAGACAAATAAGGATAGAGGCAAGGTAAAAAGTATATCCTATGAAGGATTTTTTTTATTCTTCTGGTTATAAAATATATGCAAAGCCTACCTTGCAAACAATAAAAATATATTTTTTATTATCCTAAAGCCAAAATAATCAGAAATTGTTTGTGTAATTACAAATGTCAAAAGCAAAACTACACCAGTCCTATTTCTCTTCCTGTAACAGAAGAATGTATTGTATTTAAACCTTGTAATAAAGATTTATTTTATGTAGTGACAGTGTCTCCTGCAGCCTGTGCTACAATTAATGATTACACCTTTACTCATAACCTGCAGACATGTTGACCTATCTAAACTCAGCCGGGTAATAAGGTCATATGTGACAAACAAACAAACAACAATTTCCTTTCATTATCACAATCTGACACTTAATGTTCCTGTTCACACACAGTTGCCCTGAAATACATTGATTCAGTATCAGAACTGTTATAGGGCTCAGCCTCAAATCAATACTTAAATACTTCACCAGCTCTCAGAAAATCCCCTTTCAGTAACGTCAAGTCCTCAAGTGGTTTAAATAATTTCTGTCAGCACAGCTGAATGCTCCCCGAAATTACTTTTTTATTTGAGTCTTATTAGCAGTTATATGATAATATGGCAGTGATTTATTTCTCAACTTGGCCTTTTTACTCATTCGCATTTTTTGACGCAGCGTGCCTTCATAAAGCAAGTGGAACAACCTCTCATTCATGAACAAGGTCGCAGAAAAGTCAATCTCAGTGTCAGTTTTTGTGCTTTTCACCATCACTTCTGCATCATACAATGGAAGTTATATTCACTTTCACTCCTGCCAATCCACATATACATGTCAGAACTTTGTCTGTCACCTTTATCACATCTTTTTTTCTGTTTCTGTATCTCTGTATGCAGTATATGTCATTGTTTGAGAGCTTCTTGAAGTACTTGCTTTTTGGCTAAAGATTAAAAACCTTTTTCTATGGTGCAAATGTGAGACAACAATGCCTGTCAAGTCAATTGTCTGTATGACCCAAAATCATAAACCAAAAATTTACTGTTGCTTCAGTGTACAGACTCTACAACCTGAAAACCCTCCATGTTTATTAGCTGGGTTTGACTGTTACTGTACTGTTCACATGCAAGACTGAGATGTAAGTAAATTGTTTACTGAATGTGAAATGTAGCAGTAGAGAATAAGTAGTAATAAAAGCAAACAGGAAAGGCACAAATAAAAAAATGAGAGTAAGAGGAGTGTTTAAGAATTGGCCCGTCTCCTGAATATAAGCTAAATGTATGTCTATTTATCCAATAAGATTTCAAAATAAAGGCATTTTCCAGGTTGAAAATATCTTCACTTGAAACAGAATTGTTTTGACTTAAAAACTAACAATAATGTGAGAGATACCGTAATAGGATAGTGTATCTGCAACCTTTGAACCTTTCTGTGCAAGCCTGCAGCTGGATTCTGAATATTATTCAGGGTGTTCTTGAGTAGGTTTTAACACTGGCTGTGAGACCAGATCAGTCAGCAGATCAGTTCAAAACACTGTTTTTGTGTTTTCATTGTACATCAGCTACTGGGACTTCAGGGCCTTGGGCAACATACCATATCAAACTTAACTCATGTTAAGTTTACTTTATTTGTACAAGAGTTATTTGTAAACGAGTCATCCATACTGACACACACAGTCACACTGTCCTTATCTGAATTTTTATAATGAAAAACCCCCAAACATCTACTGACACACTTAGCAAATATACACATAATATTACAAATGTTTCTATTTATTACCTTTATCCTTTGTATTGACTTTTCCCATTCTTATTTTTATCCTTGTGCATATTATTACTTTATTGCACACTACTATTTTTAGCACTGCCTTAAGAGTATGTCAACTTGCATTTCACTACACATGTTGTATGAACATGTGACAAAAATACAATCTTTTAACCTTTTAATCTTCGGAGTTGAACTTTGCCCATTCTGGAAAAAGGCAAGCAGGACTAACAGGCAGTAAGGCCTTAGAGAAGAATTTGCAGATGGCCATATGATGCTGCATATGGCTGCATCACTCTGCTTGTGTTAATAGATTGAATTACAAGTTTACAAGCGAGTTCTGACCACAATTCATGCATTATTAGTTATTTGGCATAGCTTACAACGATATTAAATAGAAAAATATCCACAATATTCCTTAAAATGGGTTCAGCTGTACTATTAATTTGCAGCAGTCTCAGAGCAGGAGACACCTGAGACACCACACTATCCTAAGTCGATTTAAATCATATCAATGTTATACAGAATCTGTCTTCTCAAAAGCTAAATTGAAATGAAAAAAAATATATATTAATTTGCACTTTTTCCACAATGTTTTATTCTTCTGGGTTCTGCTGTGAGGATATAAAACGTGTTTTACATGTAGTAGACCGCATCAACTGTTGCTTCTTGTAAAAAGAGAACAAGAAAAATAGAGAGCAGCAGGATACCAGCAATAATCTTTAGTGAACCTACTTAGCTGCTGCATTACTGAAGCTTTTGGCAGGTGCAACCACAGTCTAGCCTCGCTCAGTCAGTTTGAATAAGCTCTGCAATGCTATGATCACCATGAAACTTTACATTAGCGTGACCCGCTCATAGACATGCCAGGGGAACACTGATTCTACTCTCTTGCCACTGTAATGTCAAGAGAAAACCAATCATGATGCAAATAAGAAACGTGTTTTTGCAGCACTGGCGTCTGTAGTTGTATTGTTTCTCAGGAACAGCGAGCATGTGAGAGGGGGGAACTAATTTGTGAAGACACAAAGAAGTGCTAAGCATGACTACAAATGTTATGTAAATGTTAAAATATTGGCTCGTAGCACATTTGAAATTCATTTCTTGACTTCATTCAAGTTGGATACCCATAATCTGTTATCTTTCTCCTTCTTCAAGGCCACAGAAGAGAATACTCAAACTAATGCACCAACCCACCACTGCTAATGTGATTATGCAGGAGAGGAAAAAAAATCAGCAACTCAGCAAAGTAACTCTCAACTCAACTTAACAGTCATGATGTGTTTTCCAGGTTGTTTAATGTTATGAGTTGTTTCCAGAAAAACAGGCAAGGAAATAGGCACCTGCTACCAGAGACTTGAGGCCCGAGCACTTAAAAACACTTTGCACGTTTTATGCGGCTGACCAAACAGGCGCGGGGGGCTGAAGGTCGACAGCTCTGTGATGCATGACAGTGGAACAACGTTTTCTGCTAACAGCACGCCAGTGTTGCTTACAGCAAGGTCAGCATTTTACTCACTTCGCTCTGGACACACTCCTCGGCTCCGTTGATTTCCGCTCCAAGACCACAGATACACATCATCAGCAAACTGATGGGCCAGCAGCCTGTCTTCACTCACTTATAACTGTATGTGTGTCTGTGTGTGTCCATGGAGAGTTTTGTGCATTTGTCGGTGACCACAATAATTTGTGGAAACCTAGTGCACAGAATAGGTGCAGTTAACAACATAAATTATGACTGAGTTTCAAGTGTCCCAGAAAGCCATGGTAAAGGTAGAATTATGATTATCCATAGGTACATGTAAACATGTACATGGACCTACGCAGAGAAGGGTATTATGGGTAACTGCTGGTTAGTTTTGTTTGTGACTGATAAAGATGAGAACACATTTTATGCAGAAAACCAGAAAACTGCAAACAGTGCCGTTTCTCTTTTTTGTGACTGTATATTTTTGAATTATAAACCATTCCTTTAGCAGGAGCAAAGAGGACATCTCTTCATTTTGTGTCTTTTTCTCTTTTTGCAGTAAAGAGACAACTATTACAATGGGAAATACTGAAACAAGAAGTGCACTGTGTTCAGCTGAAAACCCCCAAAGTTAAAAAGTCAAATGTCTTCCCTTGATGGAGAGAGATTTATTGACAGATGACATGTACCATAAACCTACTTTCAGGAGGATGTTTAGGAGTTTTCCAGTACTTTAGTAGCATAACTGTTGTGAGTCTTTGGTTTTATTTTGAGCTGTTTCTCTGCAATGTGACCATAAATAAAATAATACAAAAATAATCTAATGTTCCCTTTTGATTCAGCCTAGTGCTACAAATACAACATACTCTTAGTGACATGGAATTAGATGCTGGCTTATGTGATGCTTATATTATCTCTCATCTAATTTTGCACCCTCCCCCTCCTTGCTGTATAGAAAACTTCTATTCATGTCATAGGAGGTGGTTGGCAGAGATGGCAACTTTCAAGCATTTCAAGCTTTCAGGAAAAATCTCAGTTGTTATAAGACTTAGATGTTGATCGCTGTTGGAATATTGTTAATTCTGTAACTCAGATATGACGTCAACGTGGCATAAGTAGCTCCCACATATTCTTCACAAGTCACAAAAGTATAGTACAGTATAAGTGCAGTAGGTGCTCCAGTCAGTAGCACACCACAAATATTGACAACACAGTCAAATGGTGCAATAGGAGAATTTCAGTTCAAGCATCACTTTAAATTACTATATGACACTTTGTACATTCATCAAAATGGTGATAACAACAACAATGATTATCAGCAGACCATTCAAAAATATTAGAAAGATTTACTGCACAATCACACACACTACACAGTACCTAATATACTCTACAAAACCTATTCTCTTCTGTAAAGACTGAGTGTTATGTCCTGTGCTGAAATCTGTCATGTGTGTTATGCAAAGTGGGGAAGAAAAAGGATCATTGGTCTTGATGCAGAGCACCTAATCATATTACTCACCACTGCTTCTAATGAAAAGAGCAGCAGGAAATGAAGACAAATTGATCCTCAAACTTATTCTATCATGTAGGTCTGCTGCCATGAATCCAAGAGAGACAGGTGTTTCTCAAATGATCCAAGAACAAATGTGTTTGTAATTAATGCCTCACAGTACCAGCATTCACCACTAACATCTCTGCATTTTGTGGCCAGAATCCCAAACCTGGACAGGAATGTAGCCACACCACATCTACATGCAGAGAGCAAACAAGACACGGTGTAGAGAGTAGGGGTGTACTTCTTTATAGCCGGCCATCCTGGCAGCAGCCAGTTTTTAAAAGTGAGGTGAGTGTTAAAGTTGTTATATTGTAAAACATATGGGTTACACAGGAGGTAACTGCAGTACATCCCAAATAGTCACTCATAAGGGACTGTTTCAAAGGACATCGCGGAGCAAACCCTAATGTTAAACAGTAGGATCAAGGTCTAGTGACAGCAACAGTTGGAGAAAACATAAACCTTTAGATAATCTGAAATAGAAAGAATAACTGAAATTTGTGAACTTATTCCAGCATCAAAGTTCAAATACATGCTAACAGGGGGTGTCAGTTCAGTTTTTGTCACTGAAAATACCACTGGTTGCCCCCAGAACAAAAGAAGAAAGACAAGGTCAGCTTGACATTTTTTGTTTTCACGTTGTATGACCCATTGCACAAACTGTTTCTCTCAAATTCCAAAACTGAGCTAAGATGTAGAAAATTGTTGAGAATGCACTGAAGATACAGCACTGTGGTACATATACTGTAATAGAGTGTGTTTACATTTTTATATGTGGCATGTGATTACTATTTCATTTCCCTTTTTATTTTATTTGTTTAATTGTTTTTGTCCTTATAATATATATTTTATAATATATGTATATACTCTTTACTTGTAAGAACAAGACTACAGTGGTGTGAAAAAGTGTTTGCCCCCTTCCTGATTTTTTACTTTTTTGCATATTTGTCACACTTAAAAGGTT
>JAUMHL010000003.1:5862672-5890096 GCA_032362345.1 Sandelia bainsii | reverse complement strand
AGTATTATGTCTTTAATGTTATTATTTAATTTTCGTAAAAAAATCTCAGGTGTTCCTGCGTACCACTAGAGGGAACCACAAGTGGTACGCGTACCATAGTTTGAGAACCACTGGTTTAGCACAAGCTGGCCAGACCAATATTTGGCCAAATCTATAATGGCTGTGATATTCATGGGCTGTCAGTGTTATAAGAGTGTTTGCATGTTATATTAACTGTGATAAAGATTTAATATTTAAAAAGGTAATCACTTCTCTGTCTGTTTTCAGATACACTTTGCAAAGTGTCGTTTGTTATGGAGTCCCAGTGAAGAGAGTACAAGTGTAAGTGAAACTCTGACCAGCTTCTTTGGTGAAGCTAGAAGAGAAGAAGAGGATCATTAAAGGATAATAACATTTGTATATATTTTAAATGGACACTTCCTCTGTCTATGTTAGTAAAAGGACTGGATTTTTATTTTGTGATATAAATCTCCTTAAGCATGTTCTTGGGCTGGAAGTGTATGAATGTATCAAATGTCATATGATAATTCATAGTAATTAAATTATGAGAAGAGATTATGAAAATTATTCCATTTGTTACACAAACAATGTGGCATTATTTCATACAAGTCACTGTACACCATTTGATGGTCAGACTTTATTTTTGGGAAACAACCAGCACAAGGATAAAGACAGTTGCAAAACATAGTTGGTGAAACACACTTTAAGAAACTTGTTTTATCTAACACTTTGTATGTAGACGCACTCAGTCAAGCCTTTCTGTGACATATTGAGAGGTAATGATATTGTGTAAGAGGTCACTGCAATCTTCACAACACAAGCCATCATAAAAGCCATCGTAACAGTAGTATTTTTTGTGAATGCTGTTGATTTCACAGTGTAGGCAATGGGCTTCCTTCAGGCACTATTATACATTACGGAGCAGTACAAGTTTAAGCTCAAACAAATGTGAATGGTTTTAACTACAGAAGACAAGTTTGACATTACAAAAAGATATACAAATAAGCAAAATATAGTTTTGAATTCATCAATAAATATATAAATCTCATTTTGTAGCTTAAAATTCACAGACTTAAAAATTGAGAGAGTACATCGAGGAGAGATCCAGAGTTACAATTTTATAAATATCAATTCTTTAACTTCCCCTTTATCTTGTTCTTCCTATACATACTCTCTCATTGGTAGGCTATTAGGTGTGATGGGTTTTGGGGGATCTGGTGCTAAAGCAGGTGAATTAGCAAAGCTTCGGCCCATGTAACCCCTGCGGTATCGGCCATTTCTTTCCATGAGGGGGCAGGTGCTGCTCAACACAGCTCCACTGAGCATAAGAATAACTGCAGCTGCCCACCCCAGATAAATAGCCTGACCCAGCTCTCGTTTGTTCATTGTGGGTACAATGGGGTTGTAGAAATCCTGAATGACAGTGTTAGCAGTCCAGGAAATTGGAATCAGCACACACAGGCCTGTCAGGATGAAGAGAACCCCACCAGAGAGCGCGATACCAGCCTTGGCCCGGCGATCATCCCCAGCGCAGGTGGTGCACTTCATGCCACAACAGGACACGGTGCAGGAGAGCCAGCCCATGAAGATAGCCAAACACATGAGGGCGCGGGCCGCCTGGATGTCCGGAGGCAAGGCTAACATGGAATCATATGTCTTACACTGCATGTGCCCTGTAGACTGGTAGACGCAGGTCATCCAGATGCCTTCCCACACGATCTCTGACGTCAGGATGTTGCCGTCAATGAAGGCTGTGACCTTCCACTGAGGCAAAGCCGTGACAGCGATCGTCATGATCCAGCCGGTCACCGCACAGGTGAAGCTGATCAACTGCATGCCAGTGTTTACCATGATGACAACACTTCTTTAGACTTAGAACGTCTTCTGAGTGACTTCTTCTGAGTATCTGTTACTACAGTTTTTTCTTCAGAGAGATCTAATTTCAGATCCTTTTGGTCTTCAGAGTTTTCTGCTTTAGTGTGCTTGTCTTTCTCCTGACTTGGTCAAGCTTCTTATGAGCCTTGCTCCAGTGTCATTTGTCAGCCTCCATTTTCATCTTTTGCTTTTCTTTTCAACATCTGCTTTTCACTTCCACGTGTTCCAGGTTATCCAGAAGTAATTGCCTGCTTTCTCTCGACAGTCATACGCCTTTACAAAGGATCAGAGGCTCACACACTTTCTCCTTCTTTTCATTCCTGAGTTTGAGTTAATGCATTATTGAGTAGCCGATAGCTGTGCAATCACCTGTGGCAGCCCACAGAAGTAGGATCGATCTGACATCAAAGTCCGGGCCTGTTGGATGAAATGGATCTCAGCCAGGCTTTTCCTTGTGTGGAAGAGGTTCTTTGCCTTTGACTGTGCTACAAACCCAGGAGACTGATTGTGGAGCTGCAGTGTATTTCAGTGTCACTCTCCTGGTTTGGTGTAGCCTTACCTAGACAGATTAAACTGATATAACCTGATACTTGTCTTCAAGGCCACTGACGCTGCTATAAGTGTATCTGGTCACAGAAAAGTTGAAAATGGTGATGCTCAGTTCCACGGAATACAAATCAGCAGAGCTTTACAAATCCAGTGTTTAGTCCTCACAGGGTAAATTAATCAAATATCCACCAGAGATGAGTGTCAGTCAGAGGTTGTTCCAGTCCACACCAAACCTCACAGGACACAGGTTTTTAATCTGTATCTCTAATTTAAAAAAAACACAGGTTTCCAGAGGAAAACAGCAGAACGCTGCTGCTGTCGCCAGCTGAAGTGTCTCCTTGTTGACAATAAGCGGTGCCGGCGCTCTAAACCTTGACGAGGCCACTTCAGCTGCTGCTGTCCCCCCAAGTGCTTCCTTTGGTAGTAACGCAGCCCAAATGGGTCAGTCTGGTGAAACCTGCGAAAGCGACAATGAACCCCGGGGGAAAAAAACAGTGGTGCAGGAGGGAGGGAGAGGGCAAAAGAGGGTGAGACAACAAAAAGGGGGAGGGTTGGATGGACTAGGGATGGAGCAGAGTCTAAGTGGATCAGTTAACACAAAGACAACATGGAGGGCCTCCACAATGGGGATTATACACTTTGTGTTGCGTTATACCACACAAACTCATGTATTTTAAAGGAGCCTTCACAAAAATTAGCTTTCACTTGCCCTTTTTGTCTGACATGGCCACGGAAGGGAGAAATGGCTTTATGAAGGGGGGGCATGTTTTGTTCTCTCTAACAATGATTGAACACAGGAGAAATACACAAGTTAGAGAAGCTCAATCCTAATGGTTTAATTAAATTTCAGTTAAATGTAACAGATTTGTGGCTGAAACGATCACAGACAATGAGAGGTCTGTGTTGTACTTTTTGCCTAAATAAAGTACTTATTGTTCTGTAAAAAGCTGACCCTGTATGTAACAGAAGGATCTGACAGCAGCTCTTTGTCTTATAATTCAGAAATTTCCTTTCTACCCATGACTGCTCTTGCTCCATCTGCATTACATTGAACTATAGTGTGCGATCGTACCAATGAATTAAATATCATGGCATCAAGATCTGTGGTTCAGGTTTCCTTTCTTCTGTAGCCTCCACCATCCTTGGTAACGGTGGTCATGACAACCAGCCAGGACACAGGAAACGGGAGAGGAGAGGGGATGACACACAAAGGGAGGCAGAGGAAGGTAACACATACCAATGATGTATGTCTGTGAGAATTGATAAATAGGCATACAGTGTGTGTTTGTCCATATGAGAGATCTCAGTACAGGATTGTGGGGATTTTACACTGCTGGACGCACTAAATGTTAATGCTGTAACTAACAAAGAGAAATTCTTTAGATTTTGAACTAACTTTAGATATTTCATTGTAATATCACCACATCAGAAGGTGACTGAGGTTTGGTGCTTTTTGATAACATTTTAAGCACAAATCGTTGTGTTAGTGTTTTTGTCCAGAGATGTCACACTAGCTGACTACATGATCTCTTCCACCAGAGGCAACATGCTGGGAGATAATGTTGTTCCCACAGCATTGTGTCATTGCCAGAAAGGTACTGAGCAAAGAGGAAAGTTTTGTGAGAAATATGAGATAAAATACCATTTAAAAAAATTATTTAATTCCTTATTGTTTAAATACATTATAGAACAAGCCACCAACAAAGATAAAAAAGATTCATAGGTCTGTGGCCTCACAATTATATTTAATAAATGAATGAAACTGTTTAAAAATGACAACGCTGCCAATCGTGTTTTCATTTTTAGCCGTTTCTAGTGTTTCACTATACAATGTATTTTGGGACTTTCTCTATTGAAGCAGGGAAAACACTAATTTTGACAATAACATTTTGAGAAGTTTGACTAACTCAAAGCACTTCTCACAGCAAGAAGGACCTGCTTTCAAACCCACCCGTCACCAGGTGCTGTTCTGTGTGGAGTTTGCATGTTCTCCCGATGTCTGCGTGGGTTCTCTGGCTTCCTCCCACTGTCTAAAGACATGTATGTTAGGTTAACTGGTGACTGCCAAATATGTGTGAATGTTTGTCTCTATATGTCAGCCCTGTGACAGACTGGCGACCTGTCCAGGATGTATCCCACCTCTTGTCGCATGACAGCTGGGATAAACTTCAGCACTCTTGTGACCCTTAAGAGGAAAAGTGGTTAGAATAATGGATGGATGACTAACACAATGTTAATGCAACATTTCATTGTGAGAGTGCTGAGGTATTCATTAACATAAGGATTTACTTTTGAAACGTGAGCTAAATGTGTTGGAAGAGGGATGTCCTTGCTGATCAACTATAATCTTGAATCTAAATGCATAATAAACACTGAGAATTATGTTACGGTAAGACTTTCATTGTGCCACAGCAGCAATGTAAAAAGTACATCAGCAAATTAGCTGCTCCTCTGTTGTTGTGTACTTGTTGGCTGTTTTCTGCCAACTCACGCTGTGTATTTTTAATGAAGTGACGCAAGATGTGGACTGGATCTTTCTGGTTCCCGTGTTGGTTTGTGTGAGGATTTTTTTTTTTTGCGCTTGTGTCTGGAGGCACAAGTTACCATGGAAACAGTATGGTTTGCACAAGCTACTGAAAGTTGTGTACTTCTGCCACCTTTAGATAAAGGTGACTGGACTTTGTATGAGCTTTCTGCTGTTGTCCATACAGGTTCACATAAAGAAGTCCTGTATGAGTGTGACCACAGCTACATCAGTTAACATGGCAAAATCAAGTAGCACTGATGAGGTGCTTAGAGGAGGATCAATGTGAGAATGATAAATGTTTAACTGCTCCGAGTAATCATGTGGTCTCGTTCACTTTGGTAAAGAATGCCATCTAGTGTCAGCCCCTTTGTCAACAGATACCAAAGACGAGAACACACCATTTATATTATAGGCATAAAATACCAATTTATTACTTTGCACATTAACACAAGAATTCCCTGCAGGCTAAAATAAAAAAATGTATTTGAACATGTCACATAATAGCAATAACAGCGAGTGAATGGCCTTCTGCTGGGGGCGGGGGAATAAAAAAAAAAAAAAAAAAAAAAAAAAAAGGGTTCCGTTCATTCACAGGATCGGAACGTTCCATTCACGGAATTGGAATGTTCCAATTCTATGATACTATTGCTATTGGACAATCACACACAGCTTCAGAGACCACTAGCAGAAAAAAAATTAAAACAAACAGAGCAGAGCTATAACAAACCCAAATCAAAGGAACCGAAAAAAAGGGAAAATTAAATTAAGATACACAATGTCAAATTACAAATCCGTTAAGATATAATATATCAAAGTGAGAGGAATTCAAAAATAATTCATGCTCTCCTATTGGGGCACAGAAAGAATTGTGATTTCTTTTTTTAAAAAGGTTAAAAAGAGGTAATCCCACTCAGTTGATGCCATGGGGACCCCTTCACAAAGAGGAAGTGCATTTGTGAGGGGTCTATAGAGTTGCCATGGAGACAGGAGAGCCCCCCACACACACACACGCAAAGAGGCGTGGCCATGGGTAAAAACCAGGAACAAGGAGACAAAACGGATGCTTGCTCCTGGCAAAGAGGAGAGGGGTTTCGGTTTCTTTAACGGGTTCATGTTTGAAGAAAGTACCTCGTTTGAATTTGAACACATCGTAAAGAGCTGGCCCCCCTCCCCTCAGGAAAGAGCTTGTACCCCCCCAGATTACTGACATTTGTGTAGGAATCTTTAAAATACATCGTAGAGACTGGACAAATATTGCTAGCCTAAAACAGTCCCACTAAATTGATAAACATTTAACCAAAAAAAGCAATTATATTTTTTCCTTTCTCATAAATATGATTCCAAAAAGAATTGTTTTTTTTAGTTTTTTTTGTTGTTTTTTTTTAAAAAGGACAATAATCTGGCATGCAGGCGAGCAAAGTCTACATTTTGTTACTTCAAAGAAAACTGTCTTAAACCTACATATAACTATTCCACCAAATGCACATACCCACTGATTGATACAAGCAAATAAAATAAAAAAATTAAAAAAGTACAGAGACACAATAGCGAGAGTAGACCAACAGCCACAATGAGTAGAATTATAGCTTTGTTTTTCCACATCTGAAAACTAGAACTGGGTTAATATTGCTTTGCAATGTCATGTTACAAACAGGGAGTGATCACGGAGTTTAATGGTCAAGCTTTGTAATTTTATACAAATTATTCTGCATTAGAGATTTAATCACAGCCCACTTGGCTCGGTAAAACTAGTGCACGTTTTAAAAACTGATCTGCCCCCTTTAAACAAAGTAAAACTTGTTTCATGCAATCCCTGGACAGCACCCTCCCAATTCCCCAATTCGCTCACCTCATTTCCTGCTCCTCTGCTCTTGGCCAACGCCCACGCCTTCAACAGGCAGGTGCTCAAACTCATTCATAGTAAACCTGCTGCTTTACGGGTGGTTTATTACAAAATGGTTTTCACTGAGCTGTCCTCCCCAATGAGGCGTGCATGTCGACTGTTTCTCCAAATCCTGTCTCACACTATTATCCCACCAACACCAGGGGGCACCACTGCTGATGTAACTACAGTTTCCATGATAACAGCGTGCTACGGGGTCCAAGGGCAGTGCTTACGCTTACTGTCAATTCATTTAATCCAGTGTTAAAAATGCATTAAAAATATGAAACAAACACCGTTAAATAGTCGAGATTTTATGATGGGTATACTTCAAATACACAGTAATAGAAACCATTTTTAAAAAGTCTAAAATTTCAACTCATTGCCTGTCGCAAACCACTTCTACAAATCCCATAACCTAGGTTCACTCCGATTACAATTCCTGATTGTCTCCATCTATCTGATCAAAACCATCCAACACCAGCCGAGTTAACACATCAGTTCTATTTAACCAGTAGGAGTGGTACACAGTCCCTCCAGCCTGCTGGTAATCTTTACTCACATCAGAACCTACAGAGGAAGCATGAATTCATCCATCCTGGGGCCTACCTCTCCTCACCATTAACCAGAATGCTACCAAAAAAACCATCCAACTCAAAGCTCTACCCCTTAACCCGCAGCTCAGCAACTGAAGTCTATTCCTGAAGTCGCACTAGTAACTATACAACTGCCTTTGCTGCCAACCTTAAATTTCATCACAATAGTAACAACATTGACAACAACAACAATAACATCAATGGTAAACTACTAATTCTAAACAACAGTTTTTTTTAGGATAACCACAAAACATCTTATATTAAACTTTTACAAATCTGCTTTGTTGATCCGTATGTATAAATGCATAAAGGTAAGAGAGATTGAGAGTGCCCTCTGTTGCTTGCCTAGCGTCCCGGGTCAGTGCAATGAATTGGCCAGTATTAGCAAAGGAGACCTTTAAATAAAAAAGAAAAGAAAAGAAAAAAACCTATGTTGTTTCCGGCCCTTAAAACTACTTAAGAAAAAGAAACGAAAAAAGCAACGTCCAGCAGTGTCATATAATCTTTCAGATAATCAGGTCCAAAGAAAAGTAAGAACCCGCTTTTCACACAAAGAAAGGCTGTTAAGACCATACTCTGTGTTTAATGCCTTCAGCCATTCAACAGGTCCCAATGCTGAGCCAGTCACAGGCCAAACCACGGTTACTACTGCTACACATCAGACCTAGCTTCATCTACTACTTGAATTGGGTTAAGTTACTCTTTTTTTTCCTGGGATTCATTGTTCTTGTGAGGCACAAAAGGAACAGCTGGCTTTCCAAAGGTGCAAATCCCACCGATCACGCCGCATCAGCAGACCAACACACATGTTCAAAATGTAACTCAAAGCCTTTCAATTAATAAGTGACTCAGGACTGCTACAAATACCCACACCAGCCTCAACGAGGCCTGTTTAAGTCATATGTTTCAAAGTTGCTCTATAGATGTAAATATATGCGTATATGTACTGTTTGTGTGAATATAAAAACAACAAATCTGAGGCATTTACAGCAGTTATCTCCTTGATTTCCCTTTACAATTCAGTGGCCTGCCATGAAACACATGCATACACAAACACTCTCATACAGCAGTACACGTATATACAGATTCACGCACACAAACACACTCACGCAAACAGGTGAAAGTATTCTTCGCTAAGGTGGGAGGAAAGTAGTAATGGGCATGGACACACAGGTCACCTCGCTTGTAAAAGACTGTAAAGGAGAAAAGGTTAAAACACACGCTCATAAAAAGGAAAAAAATATATATATCATTCTCAAAAGGTTGACTCCCCTCCATCTCTTTTCATGTAGAGTTCCCTCCCCGCCACCCAATAAACCCAAGACCTTGTGACAGATTTTGCCCAAAGGGGCTTTGAGGTAAAAGTAGATAAGAGTCCTGCTTAGCTGGAAGAGCTCAAGAGCTGCGCTGACACAGATTGTGCCAATCCACTCCCTCGCTCAGTGTATATCTTCAACACAAGAGTGCAGACATTCAAATAGAAAAAACAAAAACAAACACAAAATAATGGCTCAACTTGTAGTATGTGTGTATGGTTTGTTTTTGTTTTTTCGTGTTTTTTCTTTTGTGCACTGAGAACCCCCTCAGGGTTCACAGTGCTGGATTGCTGGTTAGGAAGGCGACTCGATTGGGAACGCTGGTTGGAGATTGTTCCATTAAACAGAACCTGCTGGAAATCGAGACACAGCAGATTCTCCTGTCCAAGAGCCGCTTTGGTGCAGATTCAGAAAATGTAGAGTGACTATGAAGAGAAAGAGACAGACTACAAGGAGAGGGAGATGTGAGAGAAGAAGAAAGACTGGCAAATACGAGATTTTTAAAAATATAAAGAAAAAAAAAAAAAAAAAGGGAATCCGCGGATGGACTGGCTGACGTGCTCCCTAGCTCAGGCGAAGTACATGGTGTGCTGGGTGTCATAGTGGATCTGAACTGCCTTGGCCAACGCCTGAGGGTCCCGGCCGTTACTCTGGCCTGACACATGGCTGCCTTCAGCACTGCAAGACAAATAGACATAATTTACTTCGAGTTTGTCAGGAATAGTACTACAACAACAAAATGCAGGAAATAGATGGCAGAGAGATGAAAAGAAAAAAGGGGAGCTGTGTGCTGGTTGGAAGATGATTAAGTCCGATTTCTTTGGAAACACAGCCTAAGATCAATCCAGATAACTTTCAACATTAACTCCCCATGTTCGAGGATCACTTCACACTTCTGTCTCTGTACTTCTCTCCAATCATGTATCTAATTAAGCTTTAACTGCTAAATATTAATTAAAGAATATTATAATAAATCATCACAATAATAGGAGAGAAGCAGATGAGCCACAAACCAGCTGTGAAAAACAGGTGTAAAAGAGAACCTCTGATAACCAGGTTGGAAGGAACATAATGGAATAAGCTTATTTTCAAAAAGACAAGATGTGTAAAATGCCACCCTGAGACCTTCTTTGTAATCAGTATCACAAATGTAAAGATTCAAGATTAAAAAAAACTTTATTAATCCCAGAGGGAAATTATTTAAACACTACATCCCTGGGTGGGCTTATGCATATCCTGGAATCATAAACTGTCACAACATGATTTGATTTGACTGAAACAGGCCGACACATCCTTCCACTAAGCTGCATCACAACTGGCCTGCTGGTCTAAGCACAGCCTATAATTATCTATTGGGGCCTGTCAGTGAAAGCATTTATATTTTAAATGCCATTACACAATAGAAAGATGTGTTACCCCACTAGGTCTGGGCCAAAACGGTACAGCCAAATCTGACAAAATCTGGTCAAATCAGGAATGCCTCACCTGTCATGGTCTTTGTCCACCAGGTGGTAGCGGGCTCGGAAAGCCACTAGCCTGGCGTAGTAGGCCGGTGCTGGGATGGAAACAGAGCGTGTGCAGCGGACGTAGGTGTGGCAGAGCTGGTAGGTGAGGAGCTGCAGTTCATCGGCCGTGAAACAGTTGTCATCCCACAGGACATGGTAGTGGGAGGGACGACTGGTTCCCTGAGAGAACAGAGAATACAAACAGTACAGTAAATTCTTTACAAACTGTGATCAAGTGCACCATATTTACTTTCTACAATAACACTAGCTAAATACACAAGCTCAGTATCACTACTCAAACAACTGAGTGTAGGATGAGAGCAGATGCAATGGCTTGCACTCCATGTACTAACAGGCTAACTCCTTTATGTTTAGAAAAGTGCAGCTTCAGGCCTGGCAGTAAGTGAGCTAAGGCAGAGCAGTTCTCCTGACCAACTGAAAAGCAAATGCTGTAATGTGCACAAACCAGTAAGTCTCCGTTTGTAGACTCTTTGTATTTTATATTTCAGTAATGTGTTGTTACTCGTGAATATGCAAAATTCTGCATCATTCAAAGCTATGAAAACAAAGTTCAACAATTATACAGTTGCATTTGATGTAGACATTTTATTTAATGCACAGTTTGAGATCATCAGCGTGTGAGCTTGTATCTATCACCTGAATCCCAGCATGGCTGCACAGGTAGAAGTCAAACTCAGACGGGTGTGTGATGGTGCTGTCCACTGTGGTGCCAGCTGGTACGTTACCGCTCTTCCCAACCTGCAGGGGCAATCACACAGGTTATAGTAAAGACTCAAACACTACTGTTTTTACAATAAACCCCCAAGCAGTGTTACACATTACTGAAGAGTGATCTACTGACCCTCTCAGCTTTATCAGAGCAGAAGAGACGAGTGTGGTGACGTTTCTGGACTACAATGTAGGTAATGCCCGGCCTGTAATCCTCCTCCAGACTGATACATGCCTTCCGGATGGCTATAAGCTCCGGCCATGCCACCTGAAAATATATTTACACTTTTTAAAAAAAGATGACATGCACACTGGTGAGTATGCTATGTAACATTTCTTCTGTGCTGTTGCTGAATAATTCTTAAATAATAAATAGGTTAACATTATAAACCACTGATTGTTTTCTAATAGCACTTCTCACCTACATGACACTGAGAATACACACTGTGAGTGGAGACCACAGAAAAAAGAAAATAACCTCTCACCTGTTTCATTTGTCCCTCAGACACACCACCACGGTAATAGATGATGCGTGTGGGCTTGAAGCGCGTGGACTTGTAGAATTGAATGAGAAGCTCCCGCACCATGTTAGTCAAGTCTTGGATCACCTCCTGGCTGAAGAGCTGCTCCTGGAGAGACAATAACATACGTTTTAGACGTATAGAAAGGGCAGAAAAAGGAAGGTGGAGATAACAAAAATGCAATTTAGTCCATCAGATTTTAATAGGTGAGATACAGCCATAAGCTGGTTCTAAAATAGGTATCTTGTCCAAATACAAATTCAGTTATAAGCTGGATCATACCAAAGTGATGCTTTCAAAGTAAGGAATTACTCTTAGTTGATAAACTGTCAGCTCATTAACAGAATGAAAAATTAAAATGTCATTTTAACCTACAATTAGTTATGATTAATCAGTGCGTTTATAAAATTGGGAAAAATGCCCACAGCTGAAGGTGATGCCTTCATAGTTCTCGTTCAAACTGACCAACAGTCCAAAACCTAAAGATATTTAAATTACTGTCATTTGACAATTAAATCTAATTCAATTCTCGTTCTTGAGTATGTATATAATTTTATTTCAACGTTGAGGAAAACCAAATGATCACCTGGGACATGTCTTGCCGTGATGTCTGGACTCGCACTGTCGCGCAGTATCGGCTGGGGTGGCCGTCCATGCTGCCCACCACTGCCGCAATGGATGGTTTCTTCCCATCGCCTGCTGGAGGATGTGTCACATCAGCACCCAGGAAGATGACGGGCTGCTGAAACACAGAGGGCCTGAACCACGAACAGGACACACAAAAAGAAAGAAAAGAGACTCTGCATCACAGGCCTGTAAATTATATTTCTTATTCTCAATCATATTCATCAAATCAAAACTAAGACCAGCACTACTCTGAAGATCCAACACATGATTCAGACCCAGGAGACTCTTTCTATTCAGAAACAATTTAACCAATCAAAGCCAAAAATCATTCCTGACTGCCAACTGGGCTGCAACAAATAATAAATAATAAAAAAATCATTGCTGACCTCTGATGAGGTACGAGAACATTGTTGATTCCTCCCAGCTTGGCGTTGATCTTGAGGCAGAGGTTGGAGAGAGTTTGTGGGGACGTCTTCACTACGTTCTTCACCTGCACACACTGGGTGGCCATGCCGAGGAGGGTATCACCTACCCTCTTCACCTCAGCTAGAAAAGAGCAGACAGATGTGACCAAGATTAATATTACAGAATCACGTTAAAATGAAACTTTATCGAGTTAATTTCCATGCATAGGTAAAAGCTTTCACCTTTTCCTTAACTAAAAATCATGATTATGATATTTCAGAGTCTTACCATAGACTGGTGTTTTGCCAGGCAGGATGACCACAATCAGCTGCAGACCTACATAAGACATTTTGAGGTGTTTGAACATGGGCTCCACACTGTCAGCTCCTTGGGCGTATTTACAGAAGCATGGCTGGCCCTGAATGGGCATCCCAGCATCCTTGGAAATCTTTCGCAGCTGGTCAGTGAAGCTCCTATTAAAAATCATTAAAAATTAGCATCTTAAGTGTAAAATGCCATCTTTAGAAAAGACAGAAGTGTAGATTACAGCATAATAGCAGCTCTGTGAGACTAATGTGTGCTAAAAACACTCATTTAAAAATGTTTGAATGAGTGTTTAAATGTTGTTTTGATCTTTAGCAGCTAGTGTCCAAAAAGTAAAGTGACAAAAAAATTAGCAAATGCTTTGCTGTCAACACAAATCGTTCAGGTTACCTACATAAATATACTATCTTTGGCTTTGAATGGTAAATTATAAAATGAGAAATTAATACTTTAATTTTATCTAAGAATGAAGCATTTTAGTATGTTAGGCTCTTAAGATCATTTTGAAGGAAGGTTGTGGTAACAAAAAAAAAAAATTGCATTGCAATCCATTCAGCATTTGTCTATACACTGCAACATGAACCACAAATCATTAAAGGCCGTTCCATACTCTATGTAAACCATGTAGACGCAGCTGTGAATACAAGGGATACACCGTTTATCCAACAGGGGGCAGTAAAAGTGCTCCATAATGCCAGTCAGGTCAGATGACTTGTCCAGTAGAAATGAAAACAGCTCCAGAAGGAAAGTGCTTTAACCATTTTGCAGATTGCACCAGAAACGGTTCTACCGTAGATGATACCTTCAGGGTAGAGTGACATTAGCTCCCCTTTTGGAAATGATCAGAAACTACACTTGAACTTGCTTTGCGTTACAAACCTTTGGCGACACATTTTGCTAATCGTTTGTTTGCGTAGCTTATGTAGAGTATTAAAGGGCCTTTAGAGTTGTGAAGCTACACTGTTTTATTACAAAGTCACAACACAGCATGACAAAAGTCCACGACTCACTTGAGCAGGTCTTCCCGACACTGTTTCTGTGGGGCGAAGCAGGCCACAGCCCACACTTTGATCTCGATGCCAGCGTAGAACTGCTTCCCTCTCATGTCCCACACGCCCTGGTTGGGCGTGGCCACGGTTTTATTCTGTGGAGAGAGTCCCTACTCTCTTAGTCAACCCCCCGGTTTGATGAGCCAATGCAAAAAGCACATCCCCGCCTAGCGGGTTTACAGACAGACTTTGAACAATTCAAGTACATTGAATATAGATGTAATAAACAGGTTTGGTACACAACTAGTCTGTTTTTACCTTCACATAAAAATGTACTCTACACAGTGCATTAATTTTAACCTCAGCATTATGAGGCTTGGTTTGAAGAGAAAAGCTTAAACTGTTATTTCCATAAATATCCAGCTGTTACAGCTTCCCACATCAGCAGTCCTGACAAGAGTATTGTATGTACTTAAGAGAGAGTGTTCCAACTTCAAGTGTGGTTGTGAATACAAATTCAAAGGGCAGTGGCTTTCACTTAAGTTAATAAGATTCACTTAAGTCCATTAAGAGCTTTCATTCCCCAAAACAAGTGACCACAATTAACTGCTTGAGTCACGTGCCAAGAAAAGTTTGCCCAACTCATTACAAATTTTAACACGATCAAAGTTTCAGGATTTAAAGCCATTTAAATTACTGCTGTTAGCAAAAAAGGAAAGTGCATTGCACTTTACACAGTATATAGACTGTAGCTTCTCCCATGTCAGTGAGTATTCAGGGAGTATTCATCTCTGTATAAATACTCTGATGCAGCTGTATGTACATCAACATCAGCACTGAATAAAATGAAAGGTGCGTGTACTTCATTCACACCAAGTGATCACAGAAATGGGAAAAGCTTTCAGTCTACATTTAAGGGCATTTCACTGGAAGCCGATTAGACTCAATATCCCAGCAGGCAAGAGGCCAGGTTTTTCACAAACACTGTTGTGTTAGATGAATGAACCAATTTATAGTTCAGAGAGCTAATAGTGCGATTTAAGATCGAGACTGGTACATGAGTGCATTTTTTTCATTTCTGACAGCCAAAGACAACCAATCTCCCCACAGGGATCATTAAATTTTTATCTCATCTTAGCAGAATCATTGGACGCTGCTTCTGAATGAAGTACTTTATTCCAGGCCCTTTGGTATTTATATTAACCTTTTAATTTTCAGATGGGATAGAAAGATTCACTTCACAGGCTTTACAAGCCAGACTGGGCTTAATGCTAGCTAGGTATGAGTCTTATCGTCATCCCATTCACAAGCACATCCCTTTTTCTCCCTTACACACAATCCTTGAATCCCAATTCAGCCTCTCACACCTTGTAACAGCAATGGATGAGTCAGCTCTAGATTTCCATAAAAAAGTGGATTAAGGCAAATTTCCTGCCTTAACAAAATTTTCCCAGTTATGTCTTCTGTCGACAAACTGGATGTTTTCAGGTTCACACTTCTCTGCATCATGCACCTTTTAGATCTTTCTAAACAGCTGATTTGAGATTCAGCGGGTAAATCTCAGCAGTCTGCAGCAACTAGTTCATTTTCTTCCACTTACACAGACGACACTGAATGCAACAAATTCTCATTTACATGCACTTTAATATTTACACACCCAGAAGCTGTGTCAGTGAAAGGACAGAGTATGTACACACTTAAAGACTGCTGAGATTAACCACCAGATTATAACACAAGGCAAGTTCCAGGTCTTAAAAGTCAGCATTTGTTAAAGTTGATCATATCTAGTCACTACCTGAATATATGAATTAAACAGCCAGTCAGACTTGTGTGTATTATGTATTTGCTTCTAACTTTTCAAACCTTTTTAACAACAAATTCAATAATGTCAATTTTGATCGTAAATGATGATAAAAAATTCACAGCACATATCAGACCTGGATCTTCCCAGCATTCACTCTGTGATGCCCCCCACCCTGTGTGTTCCCATCAGGCTTGCACCCTCAAAGAGTGTGTCCCTGCCCAGTACTCACCCTGCCACAGTCCCTCCCTGTGTCTGTACTCACCCGGCCCCCATACTGCAGCATGGGCGCTGGGAGAACACGCCCTGTCACTTCTGTCATGTCGTTGTGCACCACAATGCCAAATTCTTTCAGGTAAGGGTCTGGACCCCCGACCATGCTGTTGCTTTTGACCTAAGAGGAGTAAAAGTAAAGAGGAGGAGTTGGAGAAGAAGAAATCTGAATTGTCAACTGAATCAGACAGATTGATTAATAAGAAAGAAAGAAAAAAAAAAAAACGTCGTAGTGTTGAGGTGAAAGCTCAACTGTCTTGTTTGTCCACAGCAGAAGATACAGCTGAATCTAAAAATCCTTAGACAAAAATACACCAAATGCTGCTTCAGTTACTTTTCTTATTCCCACCCCAAGAGGGAAACAGCACTCACCAGTCTGCTGATCTCTTCCTGCCTGTCGGGGGCTGAGCGAGCCGTAGCTTTGATCATGGTGGATGTCTGGTTGTCCGTCAGTTTCTTGATACAACGCTGGCCTGCTACTATGTTACAGACCTACACAACAGGAAGAAACATTCAGCGGATTACATAAAACCTATCGTATAAGAGGAACAACTTGAGGAAAATAAAAAGGGAGAAGGTTACAGCTTGATATGAAACACATTTTACTCTAACCACAATAAATGTAAGCCTGTGTCTCACCTCCAGGGGAAGGTAGGTGTGCTTCTGTTCCTGCCCTACTTGCAGACAGGGTAAATGTGGATACTTGAGCTGCAGATTGTACTTCTGCTTGAAATACTGAGCTACTGTGCACTCCATGGCTTGGCCGTTCTCAAGCTGTAAGGGGAACCTGTGGAAAAATGGAAAATCTGGGTCAAGCACACAACTATATACACAACAGGAAAACATCACCAAAGTCATTATTGCCTTTGCTGATAATTTGGCGATACCAGTGCAGGACTGGCACTTACGTTTGATGGCTGGCAGGTCGACGTGTAACATTGCACACACGGTACTTTCTCTTCATCTGACCACAGTGTGTGACCTCAACTTTCAAGCCTGTTCAACAAACACAAGAAAGTATGAGATAATATTTAAATAACAGATTAGATTTTTTTTTTAAAACACAATGACAAGGAGTAGTACCCCTCTCTCAACAACTGCAATTTCAACTGTATATTTAGTTTCACTCAAAATCAGCTTGTTGAAGTTTTATTCTGTTCCTCTACTGGTATTTTCAGGCAAGATGAAAATAAATGCTGACAAGGCAGCCAATTGTGTAGGGGATTTTTACAGCCTTCTGCCGTTTCTTTTCAGACATTTGTCACAACGTAGTAGAACAAACTCAAAGGAGAATGGAGAAAGTTACAAGTGCCTGCCTTAGAAATTATGCAGCTGAAATTCAACAGTCTTTAAAACTGCAGCAAATCTTTATAAAAATGCAACTACCTCCTGAAAAAAAACATTTGGTGGCAGACTGTGTAGTGACAATAACAAAAGTGAAAACAGAAACCAGATCTGCTTGGAGAAGCAGTATTTTCTACCATAATAATATGACTTCCAAAGATCCATCACTAATGCTTGTGTGGATCTTACACATATACAGCTCGATTATCAGAAGTGGAGTAGTTTCATGCATGCAAGACATGCATGCATCTTGCAGGTGCACACCTACATGTAATCTCTGTGGTGAACTGGATACACAGTGAATCATAGATATTGTTTGTTTTAAGAGTGCATGTCTTGTGAATTCACTTGTCGCTTGATGACAGTCAGTACCAATACGCATTTGCCAGTAATAAGCACTCACCTCTTATTTCCTTGGTGAATTTGACACGCTGCGAGTCAGTCAGTGGTTTGGTCTGTTCATTGATGTTCTGAATATCGAGCACCTCGCACATGAACTCTATTACAGGCTGAGCACGGTAGAAAGCAGTGGCTGACACTGTGAGGGTAAAACAAATATGACACCAGCCCTATAAATAAAAACTACAACGCAAAGCAAATGATTTCATGATATATCACATGCATAGTCTGTTAACACATCAGAACCTGTGTTTCTAAAATGTTTTATATACCAATAAGTAACTGTCATGATAATTTGTTCTTGCTGCTAAGTGAACATCTCCACTCCATGGGTTTGGTTTTGTAAATTAATGTACTTGATGCAAATTTACAGTCACAGCTGAAGCAGATTACCTCCGCTCACATCTTACCATCAATGTTGAGCATCATGTTCCACATGGCAGGACGGACAGACTGGTGGAAACCGAACCACACCTCCCTACCTCCACCAAGAGGATGGTAATAGCCCTCCGGAGGGGAGAAAAATGAACGCCCCACTGGAGTGTACCTGTGCACAAACACAGAATCAATCACTGAATATCCTACAACTGAGTTGGGTGCTGTTATAACACATTTGTTAAATTTATAAATAGTAAACTGAGGCGGTTGTATTAATTTTTGTACATTTAACAGACTCTCCAGGATTTTAAGTGCTTTTTTGGGATTGCTGCAGCCAAAAAATCCAAATTTCATATAAGCTTTTGGTGACATATGGCTCAATGTTTTGCACGGGGGGGCTGCTATGATTGGCAAAACTCATAGGAAACTAGGATCCTTGGTCAAATCTGTGGAGAAGTTGGACGGACTGTGTTGAAGTGCCACTTCTACTTCATAACTCATTAACATATTGAGAATATCTAGAGTTAACAGAAGCTGAGGAAAAAATTGTATCTACAAAATATGAAGCACTGAATAGACAAAAAAAAAAATTTTTTTTTAAAAAGATTATTGAAGCTGAGCTGTGCCTGGACACCTCTAGCATGTTAGATATCCATCCTCAGCATACTAAAGAATTAAATAGAGTTTGTGCATATTAAGTCCTATAGTTCAGTGATTGAGTGTTACTGTTAGAAAAGCTGCTGCGAACGAGTCCATTCTCTGAAAATGTATCTGTGATGAACCATACAGAGACACATCTATCGTAGGACATGATATGATTCGGTCAGGAAGAAACGGAGACAAAACATGACCACAAATAACTCTGTCAACACATGTGAAAATGTAGGTGATGCATCTGTGAAGCAGCAGAGATGGATGAGTAACGGTACCTCATGGAAGGCAGATGCCGTGTGATGACGTCCAGAGCCTGAACAGAGTCCTCGGGGACCTCGTTGAGGTGACCTGACAGGGCTTCCAGCAGCATCTGTAGACTGACCACAGACACCCACTGCAAAGACACCTTGAACGTCTGATCCTTCCCTTCACCAGGCAGGGTCACCTCCAGATCCACCTAAGGATGGAGGGAGGGAGGAGAATGGGAGTGATGAAAACAAAAGATGAGTGGACGGAAACTGAAGGATGGGTCAAAGGCAAGACGCAATACTTATCCAGAGGCAGAGTAGACTGAAAGACGAGAGCAACAAAAAAGAATCAATCCATCTTTGAAACAACATTTCATTAGCACTGTGACAGAATCAGTAGGTGTAAACAAGAAGCCAAAATTGAGAAAAAAAAAACCCCACTTAATTCAGTTCATGAAGGACAGACATAAATTTCATTTCATAGAAGTAGAAATGTCAACGAGAACATTAAAGGTTTGTTAATGGTGTCACTGTTGTTTTTGCCAAGCAAAAAGTAAAACAAGGATATTTGCCATGTGAAGAAGTAGCTCCACTGAAATCAAATCATTTTCAACTTTTGACTCAAGATATATACAGTACATTTTTGTTTAAGTGAAAAAACATTATAACATTAATATTCAGAATGACTAGTTTAAATTCTTTTCACTGTGCCCTCTAAATTCAATCACAAACATTACATCAAAATGAAAACCCTTCGCTGTTCTTGTTTCTTTCAGATGTATGTTGGGACAATAGGCAAACTTCACTTCCTTCCTAAAATATGAACAAACCAGCAGCATTCCTCCCTTTTCTACATTTACACACTGTTTAATCTGTGTAGGGTCAAGTCCAATACCAACCCTGTCTCTCCCAATTGGCAGTGGATTTGCTGTGTACATGTTCCTCTTCCCATCGTAGCCAGGTTGTCGGTCTCCAAAGATCTGCATCTTGAAGTGCCGCACCATGGTGTCCACCACCTCCCTAGAACGCAGGAGAAACAGGATGGTGAGATGCAAACACAGGTAATAGGAGACACAGTTCTCATTGGACAATCTCTGGTTAGAATAACTGTAGATCAACATCTAAGACATGTTCTGTTCAAACTTTGCTGCTGATTTACCTGTTGACCCTCCGAGGCCGTTTCTCAGGTTTGATGTCGATATCATAGTGATAGACATCAATCTTGGGAATCTGAACCTGGAAGTGGTTGGCAAGGAGCCGGATGGGTTTCCCCACTGTACCAAGGCCGGGACGCCGTGGAGGCTGAAACAGAGACGTAGGGGCAGGCGGGCCTGAAAAGAACAGAGAGAACAGTGACTGTATTGTAAGGACAAATAAGTTATACATTCTCCTTGATTTTGACATGGTAAATCAATGCTTATACATAGTAACTATTTTAATACAAACATCAATGCAGTTGAGTTTTCCATCCTTTCCTAAAGCATGCACAGGTTCATTTTTAAATGAAGCATGGCTGACATTTATGATGAATCTGAACAATGGTGGTGACAGAGAGCATGTAGGCTTACCTCTCAATTAAATGTCAAATTTGAAAGATACATGTGCTACGTAACGCCAGGCCTGTTGCAAACCATCTCATCAATGGCACCTGCTTGAATGCACCAAAAAAGGCCTCACAGACCCAGAGGTGCAGATACACGCTTAGATTGCTCCGTAACTCTGGCCCCTGACCTACATGGGTCAACAAGGGGCTGGCGAAACAATGACCTCCAATTATCCTTCAGCACGCCCCCAGCTCCACCCAGACACATAGGGCGCCCACCCCTCACGTCGAGACAAAGACAGAGCTCCTCTCAGACAGACAACAGCAGGGCCATATGGAGGGGTGCCACGCCGAGGGTCTGGGATTACTGTTACACCGAGTAAACACGCATCTACCTCACATACACATCAGATACAGTATTTGCATGATACTGAACACAGGTGTGGTGCCTGTGACTCACAGCGTCTCATACTTTAATCATCAGCAAAAACCAGCATATATGAACCTTAGGCCTCCTCTAGTCACAGTGAACCCAATACTGACTCATCTTACACATCAACACCAATCATTTAATCAGTGAGGTCCTGTAATACGTGTTGGGTCAAAATCTTACTTGATCTGTGATTTTGGTGCGACACACACATCACCTGTAGAAGAGAGTGTGCAGAATACTCAAAGAGGAAACAGGTGCAGTACATCTTTAGTCTGCAGTTAGCATGGATGAAAGCAGGAACAGTGAGCAACAAGCTGAGAGCAAACTCAAAAGACTAAACATTCTTTATGTGTATAAGAACAGTTAATAATGAAGCAATTGTAATATTGAAGGGCGTTTCGAGGAGGCTGCTTAATGCTTTTGTCAACTGACAGCTAAGAGACTGTGGGGGTCCTCCTGAACTCCATGCACCCACACGCTCCAGTTACCAAGTGAAGCGCGAGAGCATGGACAATCAGGACCCTCCCCATCGCTTTCTGAAAACACACTTCCCCAACATGCCCTCATGCAGGCTGGGCCCCATATCCCATCCTCTGCTCCCTACCTACTACCTACTCCTCCTCCTCCTCCTCCTCCTCCTCCTCCTCCTCCTCTTTCACCATACAAACAAACCATTAGCTTGACTGTAACGTCATTATGCTTGTGTAAATCATTTCGTTTATGATATAGTCTTGAATAAGAAGCGTCTGTGTTATGTGCTCTTCTTCGTCACGACTTGGATTGAAATCATATGATTCACTCCACTCTGTCCTACTGGCCTTGTTACTGATGGCAACAGAAGTGTTCCACGCCATGCTGTAAACTGACCACTGGGCGTTTAGCTCTGCATTATGTATCACAAGCACGCCACATTTTAAGTGCACTGCAACTCAATAACAAAAAACTGAATATAGAGTAATACCACATAAATTACCAGTTACAGTTTTGTATAATCAAAAACATTAAGTTAGACTCAGGCATTTACAGATTCTGAAGTTAGATTTTTAGACCTTTTAAATGCCACATAAGAGACAATATGGTGTAAATGTATTATTTTTATATTTTTCCAGTACTTCTCAGCAGTATATAACGACAATTAACCGTATGCTGTAACCATAATTCATAGGCAAAGAGTTGATGAAATTTAACTGTTGCAACACTCCCACTTCTAATTTATAGGTGTGTAATTGGTTTTGAGAACATTTTATACTTTACATTATCACCTAAAGCTGGCAGAAAAAAATATATTTAAAACCGCAGTGAATTAAATTAAATGTAAGACTTTAACACCTTCCAAGGCCTTTTCAACTTAAACTTTAACACTCACAAACACTGTGTGCTGAATTTCATAATACTTTACTTAAGTTTCTAATTTTGTGCACACTGGTTGCATTTACAGATAAATGTACAGAAAAGGTTTTACTGTGTGTGAAGAGCAGTGCGTTTGAGGTCTTCCTCTTCCACCAAACACAGACATGTACCTATATATAGCCTCCTCAGCTGCCACACTACGAAGTGTGCGTGAGTGTCTCCGAGTGAAACGCCTGAACCCATCCTTCCCCTGCAAGCCATCTACTTACCACCATCAACACCTTTGAATTAAAAGAAAAAAAGACTATGGCTGCAAACTAACACTTATTTTATTGTTTGTTTAAACAACTATTTTCTTGAAGAGTGGGTTAAATCTTCTATAAAATAGCTAAAGCTGATGTATAAAAATGTCTTGCTTTGTCTGACAAACTGTCCAAACCACAAAGATATTCTCTTTACCATCATACAAGACAAACACAGGCAACAAATCCTCAGAACTGAGGAGCTAGAAGTGTTTCATTTGAAAAATAAATCATTAATGTGATCATCAGAGCAGTTGTAGATTGATTTTCTGTCTATGAGACAAGTCGTTTCAGGACTATATCAGTTTAACTTTTGCCATTGTCTCAAGTTATTGAAAAACTACCAGTCCATACAAATCCATACAGTGGAAAATAACCTAAATATAGGGCTGCAACCACAAATTGTGTATTGAATAATCGTCTGATTATTGCTACGATTAGTCAGAAAAACACTGAAAAACAGGCGGAATTTACCCAGAGAACACTGATCCTCAAATGTATTGTTCAACAGAACCCACTGACAGTCAAGTTTCAATTATATTAAATAATACATTAAACAAAAGCAGCAGGTCCTCTCATATGAGAAGCTAATTATATCATTTAAAAGTAGTAATCATTTTCTAAAATGCATCATTTTTCTCTCCACCCACTGATTAATCAATCTTTTCAGCTCTAACAATATAACACCGAAACAAAATATTGGTATGTTGTATGTAAGTAATGAAGAGCAAATCTTTGGATGAAATTTTAGGTCATTTCAATATGTTGTGCTGCTCCAAACAACCCGCCCTACACTGACGCACACATTGGTGTAATATGCTACGACCCGGCCCACCCAACATAAGAGAGTACAAATTAAAGCTACAAAATGTTTAAACAAAATGTCGATGTAAAACAAATGTCACTTAATGCACTAAATGTTCATTACTCACGTCTTAATTTTTTTAAAATGACATTTTGATGGCAGCAGTGTGTTTTAGCACTTGTAGCATGCAATACTGAGAATCACCGAGTTGATAATCTGCACAGCTCTGTGAATATTTTTACTCAGGCTAAATAACATATCAAAATATTTTAAACAGTGTCAGAAATCACACAACACTCTGAAGACTTGTTAAAGGTGGCGTTTAGAGCTCGACAACAGAACTTCCTCCGTAATTTTATGCTTCTGCTCCAAGTGAGACAAAGCTGCATCTAGGGTCACATAGAAAGTGAAATTAGCCTTTCCAAGCATAGAAAATGACAGAGGCAGTTGAGGCCAACAAGTCTCTCCGCTCCTTGTGTATTCCGAGTGTATCTTTGGATCCAAATCGACAACTCACACGTTCAAGTACGTCTTAAGGCGCATGTTTGAAAACCGTTAGACTTTGTGCGGCGGTCTCTCACATTCGTTGATTCGTTCACTGTAGAGTCTCCTAACGATGTGCGTGTTGCAGGTAATGACAGTGTGATCAGGTACAGAGACACCTGGGCTTAAGCTGAGCATGAGAATGACAGCTTGGCCTGTTGATGACTGAGACATGAAATGAGCACTGAGCAGTGACCATGCTGGCGCCCACACCTGCAGATCACCTGGCTCACTGTACTGCACTGGACTGTGGCTAGTCCTGAGCATCAGGATGGGAATGTCTACCTGACAGGACCTGGTTTTGATTTTAACTGGTAAATTAAGAAGGAAAAAAAAAAGATTATTTGCAAACGACCTGTGGTTGTATTTCCTGACTAGCAGTACAGCTGTTTTCTGAAGAAACGTGTGCACCAGCTCATACATCAAACACCAACTTTACAGGAAACTGAAGTTGCTTCATTTATTTTCCTCCGAGCTTTTGTCCTTTTCTCGGCAACTTTGTTTACTTTTGAGTCACATTTTGGGTTAATCATGAATGGATTTAGCTCACACCATGTAAGATTTGTTCTAAGCTTTATGTTGCTTCAGTTTGGGATAAAGATTCTACACCTGTACATCACAAATTTGGAAGAATCTGATTTAACCGGCTGCCTTGTGAGGACACTCCAGGTGTACATTACATCATTACACACAACATCCTGGGACCAAATTCAAGCCACAATGAAGAAAATCCAATATTCTGAAGAAATCCTCTACAACCGAGTCAGTGCAGGCTCTATTGTTGAGCCACAGCGTGACAGGACATCCAGCTGTGATGCAACCTTCCCAGAGTTGGATCATGTAATTTCCTAATTCTGCAGCTACAAAAAAACAACAAACAAAAGTCCACATTTAAAGCTACATCTGAGTTTAAACTACCACAAATGCAATGAATGCATAAATATGTAAAAGGCTGACAAAGGCACTTCCCGAGTGAAAATGTGCAACATGCACACTTAAGATATTACTGTTAGCAGTTAAATATGCTGATTATACAAGTGGTTCACTGCAGAAACTGATCTTTACATCACAATACTACTGTTGAATAAGAAACATTAAGTTGTAAACATACATCGCAGTGCAGCGACAGGCCAACATAAGTCTCATACTTCTTCCTTTTTTGTACCGGACACAAAAACCCATGTTTTTCTGTATCCTGAATAATCACAGTTAATGTGATCAAATGTTTATGATGCACCCTCACTCCAGTGTGCAAGGTGAACATTCATTAAATACTAGTTTCTGGTGTAAATCTTATAAGTGCTAGTTGAATTTTGATGTGTAGCAGCTGCTGTCATCATAAACGCTGGATGGCTTGTATTGATTATATGTGACAATGAACACACACACAAACCTGTGAATGGCTGTACAATATTGTCGCCTACAAACATCTCCGGGATGCTCACACAGCGTCATGCATGCGTTTAACATTTAGTGCTGCCACGATGCAAATTTCGCCCTCAAATACCACATTTGCGTTTTTTCCCTAATGCCACCACCTTCATTTAGCAACTTGTGGGCGATGTGTGTGTGGACGTCCAGCGAGCCAACACGAAAATAAACCATATCATTTGTACTGCAAGATGCATTTAATTCCTCATTCAGCAAAACAACAGTTAAACACATTTTGCATGTTATGACAACAAAGACGCATTGAATTGCTGGGTGCACAGGTGTGTGCGTTTTTTCTTCTCCTGCGCATGATTTATCATTATATCACCGCACCGCTGCAAATAAGTGCCTTTGTTATCATATAGACGATGAATAATACGAAGCTGGCCTGCAGATCTGATCGATAAAAGCGCCATCCATCCCTACTGAGCTCTCACGGGTGCATGGCTGCTGCCCAAGAAGAGGCGCGTAAACCAATGACAGCCTTGCATTAACAAAAACATTTAATTAAAACACACAAAATACGCACGTCTGCTCATTTGACGCCTGTAGCATGTGTTTTATTGGCATTCATTTTGTTTTTCCACCCACCGCTGTCATCTTGGACGGGGGCAGCCCGAAGAGACACGCTGTTCCTGATGGCGATGGTGCGAATTTAAACGCTTTAGCAGGGAAGAGGTTTCGCACAGGTGCCGACATTTTTGACATATTTCGACGAACTGCGTGGCCCCAGTGGAGATACTGAGTCGTAGTCATGGGGCCATAAAGAAACACACCGCGAATAAACACCAACGTAAACACACTACGACGCGGAAGGAAGGAAGGAAGGTCCTAGTTAAATCCCCACTCACACAATAACCAGCACCGACACGACGAGCTGTGCGTGCTTCAGATAAATAAAACCGCGCAGACACGACTCGATGGTCGACAAAACTCCCGCTCCTTCGGTACAGACAACACACCCGTCCTCTGCTCGATGTAAATAAAGTCTCGGACACACACATTCACACAGACACTCGGGCTGGGCCTCGGTTTGTTTTCCCGTCAGCGCGTCGAGGCCTCGCTGCAGCCGCGGCCCCCAGTGAAGCGACGCATTTGCGCACACGCTCCCCGCACACGGCTCGCTCTCTCCGCTCCCCGCTCCCTTTATATCTGCTCAAATTTCTTACCGGGTCCGAGCGCTTCCATGGCCGAGGCCTCTCTCTCCGTCTCTGTCCCGGCCTGGCGGCTCCGTACCGACACTGAAATTGGGGGCGGTATCGCGAAGCTTAAAGTGGCTAATTTAAGAAAAGGGAATATAGATAAATGCGTGGATGACGGCTGGCAGCGCTGACTGACCTGAGCTACCGCCGCTACTGCTGCTTCTGAGGATTTGTAAGAGCGCATGCGCCAGTTAGAAGCCATGGAGATAGCAGTGCGCATGCGTAATTTGCTGTACCGCACTGGCAAATCAAACTTCGATGTTTCGTAGCAGGATCACAGGTGAAGTACATAAACACAGTACTCAAGTGAAACTGCAAGTACTTTTCTAAAAGAGTACTCCACTACAAGAAGAAATACATCTTGGAAGTACTAAGTACATGCTCTAACATTAGATCTAGTTTAAGTAGCCTACAAAAGCATCCTGTACTCCACTAAAAAACGATTGAGTGTGTCAGAAACAAAGTAGGCTATTTTAACACAAGTCCACTTGATGCTGTTGAGAACATAAATGTACAACATAAAATAATTATGAAATATTTCTAACTGACCAGTCTAC
The DNA here is from genome assembly GCA_032362345.1 of Sandelia bainsii. NCBI lineage: Eukaryota > Metazoa > Chordata > Actinopteri > Anabantiformes > Anabantidae > Sandelia > Sandelia bainsii. The sequence continues at coordinate 5,862,988 of JAUMHL010000003.1, read as the reverse complement.
TTCAATACCCTTATTTCTAAGAATTCAATTTTAAAAATCGTCCTAAATTCATTTAGTTTCTTCTAATTCTTTGGTTAGTAGCAAGAAAAAATCAACTGTTAGGGAGACACACCACTGAAACTAACATTAGGGCCGTTTTAGACGCATAGGCTACATAGGCTGCAGCTTAGGGCCCCACCAGCAGGGGGCCTCAGTGAGCTACATGGATTGATAGTTTAGTTTTTTATTTGTTTTAAATGGTATTTAAATTATTTGTACGTATATTTCATGTTCCCTCTATTTTTGTAATCATTGTGAGACTACAAAAATATAGCTT
>JAUMHL010000003.1:5841605-5862572 GCA_032362345.1 Sandelia bainsii | reverse complement strand
TAAAATGTTTTACTTGTTTTAAGGTGACAAATAGGGCCCCAAATGCTAGCAGCCTAGGGCCTCAAGATTTCTTAACCTGGCCCTGATTGTGAACTAGTGTCACATTTGTGCTGTAAATTGACAAACACTTAATTTTAACCATGTGAACTGTAAAATGGTTAATCTCTATATCTCTACAATGGTTAATTCTCTACATCTACTTGTAATTCACATGAATATATCTATTTTATGTTGCACATCAGAGGCACAAATGTTTGTTTTGTTTGCTTTCCTTTTCTCACCTCTTTTGGCTCCATACAAAACAGATTAATAAATACAAATGTTCTTTGCTTATTTCTTTTTTCCTCTTCCATTAATCACTTCGAATCAGATTGAGGGGCCTGGCTACTAGAACCACCGGACTAATAAAGTAGTTAAATTATGTTGATGCATTAATATTAGTCTAAAAGTGTCAAGCAGAATATCAGTCACAAGGATTATTTTACTGCACATCAAGTACTTTTATTTGGCTGTACATCTGTACATTTACTTAAGTGGAATTTTGAATGCAGGGCTTTTACTTGTAATCACCTATCTTTGCATTATTTAATTTTAGTAACAATACAGTGAGATATTTCTGTTTTCTGTAAGCTTTTTTTAATCATGTTAGTTCTCTATTGGATGAAAGAACTAGAACAACATAAAAGCAAACACAACCCAATGATCAAAAACACAAGAAGAGAGCCAGACATAACAAAATTGTGCACAAACAGCATCAGACATTCATTAAATACAATAAATTAATAAAAATAGCCAAAGTGATGAGATATTCATTCCATTCATAAGGAGCAGAGTTGTTGAAGGCAGTTTTCCCAAGATCCATTTTTAACTAACTAGAGTTCTCATTTAAGTTATAGTTAAATAAAAATTGATGGGTAAAATTATGATTGCAAAACGTGTAATTGTAACAGGCTGGGGAGTCACTGTGGCATTACGGATTTTAAGTACTAGTGAACCAAACACTTTACTTAAGTAGCATGCGTTTTGGATTCAAACGCTTTATATCCTATCTTTAGGTAATTTAATTCACAACAATAGCTGTTGTTTTCTTTTGTATGTTAAATCTTATACTGAAAAGTCACCTGTCATTAAATACATTGCTGCCAAGCTGTACACTCAAGAAAGTGTTAATCTTTTATCTCAGATTAGCTTAAAGATAACATACTCAACATATACAATGTGCTAGTATGTTGTAGAGCATGTAAATGTATAGTCAGTATAATACATAATAAATTTTAAAATGCACATGTACACAGAATAAAATAACTTCATACTAAAAGCAAGTATTTAAAACCTTGCAGGTACTTCCACAAAGTAAAATCTCACTAAAAACCTTATTCCCGCCCGCCCGTGCTTTCACGGTGTATAAATCATGCTCGCAACGAGCTGTGGTGTCACAGTGGGCGTGTACAAACGTCCCCAGCGGACCAATGGTAAAGCGAGAAGAAGACGATTGACACCGGAATGACGAAAAAACTGCTGGCCAGCTGTCACGGCGCGCGAAAGATCAAAATTTCTATTCGGTGTTGATGGAACAGGCGGGAGGAAGAGGAACAGTCTGAGCTAAACTCTTTCTAAATTTACTTTAAAAGTCTAAAATAGTCTCTGCCACGCCGACATTTATTTATAGAGGTGTGTTGTGGATGCCGAGATTCGACGAAGAGTTTTCTCCGCTGGTTTATTTTACAGAAGAGCGTAAACTGGCGGGCGGACAAAGATGAGCCTGGTCATTTCTCAACAACAGGTGGGGATACTAGCTACTTCTCGGTAGGTAGTGTGATTATCTAGCGTTTTGTACCGAGAACCTATCACACTGTCACATAAGTCCCCATTTGTTATGAGTTATGGTATAAGACCAGACAGTATTGTACATTAAACAGTTTGGTATCTGCAGTTTATTGTTAGCCTTAGCCAGTTAGCTAGCGGGCTAAGGTAAGTTTAGCCAGCTGGTACGTGACTATCGGTTTGGCCTGGTTACAGCAAACAGCGCATATTGTAGGAGGTTTTATCTGTGGACCAAAGTTTAATCTAAATAAGCGATGATCTAGATTATTCACAAAAATGCATCACGTGTACATGCGACGGTATATTTGAGGCTAGCTGGCTGAGAACGATTTAACGTAACGATGTGTGTGTTCATTGTTTGGTTTATTACGAGGCGCCACTAATGTCATGTTAACAGCAATTTGCCTGCTTCAAGTCACAGTCGTCCTCCTTGTTTCACTGTAGCTTTGCAAAGAAATAAGCTTTTTCTGAATGTTTCTTGCAACAGATACATAATACAACACATGTTATAACCTTGGTTTTCTAGGCAGGTTGGGCAGCTAAAGTTGCAGTCTTTCTTTCTTTTTTAACTGTACATTTGGATTCCCAAAGAGTATGGCAACACAACACAGGGCTCACACCAAACTGATGTTTGGTTTAGAAATAGGTTAAAAAGGCGTACCCAAAAAATAGTACAGGTGCAGGATTAAAAAACAAACTCAAGAAAAAGTCATACAGAAATTGTACACAGATATTCAGCTAATTTAATTTTACACAGCAGTTTTCAGTCCGCAGAGAATTTTTTTTCCATTAAACACACATCAGAGCACACAACGGTGACCATATACAACAGCAAAAAAAATGCACTCCTTGGTGAATTCTGTTTTTGGTCTTCTTTGTGCCCAGGCCGAGGGGCTCCCAGCTGTGGCACAAACTGCAACAGAGAGTGATTCAGACAGCGGCATGGGCTCTCCAGCAGAGATGGTTACGGAGACACCCAACAATAAAGAAGATCTTCCAGGTGAAACTACACAACAGTAGCTCATGATCCAGCCTGAGACAAGGCAGAGCCACTATGTCTGTGTAAAGATGGACCAATTCACGGCAATGATCTTAAATTAGAATAAACATACACATTTCACACTTTGACTATTTGGTGGACATTAAACTAAAACTAAAGCTTCGTAGAAATCTGCCTGTGCAATTTCTCTAAATATGTGATGGGGGGAAAAAAATAAATCCTACAGTTAAAGAAAGCAAAATGCCTCCAGGACTTGTCTCAGTTAAAGATATTCGTATTTTGCTGTGAGATAACAATTATTTTAAAGTCTTACATATTTAAAAGAAGCGTGAAGAGTGACTGAGGTAACAGTAATCATCAAGTAAATCTGGAGCAAACAAAATGACACACAAGCACAAAATCCAGAACAAACAATTGCAATAACAAAATAATTTCAAATGAAATAAATGGTTGTTTTGCTTTAGTGCCACTGCATGTGTGCATAGTCATTTTCTCTCCGTGTAATATTATACTGCATCACAAATAGTCAGTCATTTGGCATGATCGTACTGTTTATTTTCTCAATTTTCAGATTCTGATGAAGATGAAGAGATCACAGTTCACAGGAAGCCTCGCCGTAATGCCATTAAAGATAGTGACAGTGAGGAAGAGGAGGCAGCTGTGGAGAACAATGTACACATGACCGAAGCACTGGCCTTATCTGCTTCTAGTGGAGAGGAAATGGAAACTGATGAGGTGGATGAGAGAAGAGAGAAAGGTACACAGAAGTGCAAGAGAATAAGCCGGGCTCCCATTGATAGTGATGACAGTGAGCCTGAGCAAGAGAGAGGTCAAGACATGGAGGAACACCGAGAGGAACCAAAGAAGGAAGCAAAATCGATGAAGGAAAAGAGCCAGAGGCATCAGGAGAAAAAGGAGAAGCATAGCAAAGCTGTGGAAAAACTGAAGAGGAAAGAGAGGTTCTCTGAAACTAATGAGGTAAAGTGCAGCTTGGAATTTTCTCTCAGTTGTGTCTTTTACTACTTTCTGGATGGATTTTGGTACATTGAGGTTCTTACAATACTGTGGAACAATAATTGAGTCATATCTGTTTCAAGTTTGGAAACTAAAATTTTAAGTATTTTATCTGTTGCTGCACATGTCACAGTGTTTAGACAAATTTAAGGATACTGCCTTGTTCATTAAGTGTATTTAAAGAGCGATTTGTACCCAGGATGCACCTCTCCCTCGAGCTCTCAATGACAGTGGGTGTCCGCTGGGTGACACCGACCTGTTTGACACTGGGCTGGATGATGAGGAAGAGGAGTCTCTAGATGCCATCAGAGCTGCAGTTAAGCAAAAGATGAAGAAACATAAGGTATGAAAAATATAACTGTTAATATGGCAACACTAGTTTTTGTGCTTTAAATGATTACACTCATTTATATTGGAATAGAAAAATCTAGTGAACTTATACTGTATGAAACAGACTTCAGCCAGATTGTAAGATTTTTTTGTTTTCAGCTGATGTGTGCTCGTATTGCTTTAATTACATATGTTAAAAGATAAATGATGTTTTAGTAAAATGTTAGTGGCACAGACAAACCTTTTGTGTGATCACTGTTAAATGTTGGTGCAGGATCCTCTCCTGAATGAAGAGGAGGATGATGAAGAAGAAGCACCAGAGAAACCCCAACGTGTGGTATGCAGTTCTAAAACACTTTAAGTGCTGTAAAATTAATACCAAATACTTAAAAAGCTTATTTATTTTTAACATGTGACATTAACAGGAGAGGAAAGCTGCACGTGCAAGCAAAGAGGCAATGAAACAACTTCACAGTGTGTCTCAGAGGCTGGTCAGAGGTCAGTTTACAATAATCACTTTTATGTTGTTTTGTGGATTGTGGTAATGTCTTGTTCTTTGCTAACTAGTCCTTAACATTTGCCATTTAAACCTCAAGGTGGCATTATTTAGAGACGTCTCGTGTCTTCTGTTTGTAGAGTCTACACTTGGCCTGCCCTACCACATTCCTGAACCAAAGACCATCGACCAGTTCTTTAAGAAGAGAGCCAGGCCAGAGGGCCCAGCCATGGCATTGCTGAAGTAAATACAATTAAGTTCAGCAATCAACTGCATAGGCTGCCAGATTCTGAAAATACTGTCACAATTTTACCAGATGAATTGTTTTATGATTTTGCATTTATTGGCAGGATGGTTTTAATTTAACATTTAATCAGTTTCACACTTTTCTGTCATGCAGACAGAGAAGTGATCAAAAGGAGTTGAGGTGGATATGTGAACCCACACGCACTAATCAGAATCTTCTTCCTTTCAGATCTAAAAAGTATTCAACCATGATGTTGGAGACTACACCAGCTCCCCCACCTCCTGTAAACCCGCCCAGTGAGCCACAGCAGCCATCTATAGAGCAGGAATCTACTCCCTCTGTGGATCTCTCCTCCACTCAGATCCAGCCCATATCTCACCCTGCCGCCACCTCATCACCACAGCAGGAGAGCCTCAGCCAGGCCAGAGAAGCAACTGAGAGCCTTGACCAGGAATCTGGCCCGATGCTTTACCTCTCTGAGAGTCTGCAGGAGTCCATCACAGCAGATGGAGCATTAAGACCTGCTTCTGAATCTAGAGAAGACACTTCCACCCCTCAAAAACTCATATCTCACTCTGAAGAACTGCAAAAGGAGCCTATACTGGGGGCTTTGGTTGAGCCTGTAGCTGATCAGTGTGGGAGCACTAATCCAGCTGCAGCAGAGGCATCAGTGCAGCAACCTACCAAGCCAAGGAAGGATAAATTAGCCAGACTGAAGGAGCTTGGACTGGATCCCCCGCCTGTTGCTAAATTGTGTCCAGACTCCGTCGCCTTTGTTGAGCTTGAGCCCCCACAGCTTAACCCTGGTGAGACATGATACTTGAAAGATTTCAAAAATATCAACATTTCATAAGTCAGAATAACCCTCTAATTTCTTGTCTTCTTCAATCAGGTGTGGAGGCGCTGAAGATGCGTTACTTTCGTCATGTCAAGGCACCCGTGCGCCCCCAAGGAGAGCGTACGATGCAGCTCAACATCATTCGCAAAGACAGCACCGCGTCAGGGCAGGAAGAGCTACACACTGAATCAGTCACCGTCACTGTTAAAGAGGGAGCAGACGAGCCAGTGCCCACAAAACCTGGTACGAATAAGTGTGTGACATATACAGACCAGGTGTTATTTTACAGAAAGCAATTCTGAGAAGTATATTTAAAACATAGGAACCCAAGTGTTGAACCCTTTTATATAATTAACCATGGAGGAATCACCTTTTGTACATATTAACATAGACAGGGCTGTGCAAAAGCATTGATCAGAACACTGAACAAGTGTTTTTTTGGTCCTTTGTGTAGGAGAAAAGCTGATGACGTTGAAGCAGCGTCTGCAGCTCGCCATGGCCCAGCGGAGACGGGAGGAGAGGGTCCGCAAGGCTGAGCTGAACCGTCTAGACAATGAAGACTGTGGAGAGGAAGAAGAGGAGGAAGAGATGACAGATGACTCGGAGGAAGAAGAGGTAAGAGGATGTGCTGTTTCTAACTAATCTATCAGTTTACTTTATACACATTTGTGGTTTTGTCTGTTTTTCATTTCATTATTCCTCTTGTTTTGTCTCCCAGGGTGTAGATGACTTACTGGGAGGTGATGATGGTGAGAAAGATGAAGCAGAAGAGGAGGAGACAGAAGAAGGCAGCGTAGCTCCGAGTATTAGGAGCCCGTCTCCTGTGCCACTGAATGGACCCTCGCCGACTCCTGATCTCGTAAACACAGATGGCACGCTCATGCTGTTCCCCGGCAACTCCTGCTCTCGTACTGGGTTAGTGTGTTTGTTTTTGTGTGTGTGTCAAGAAAATTAAGTTCTTTTCATATTTGTACTTACATTTTGCTGTCGTAAGTACAGCTTTACATGTTTACATGTCTGTTCCTTTTTAGTGACGGTGTAAGAAGGTCTGGTCCCACTGGACAGGACAGCAGTAACAAGATGGGTGAGAAAAACATTAAGGTCTTAGGTCAAGACAGCTCAGTGTGAAGTTATCACTGGTTTTTAATAACTAGAAAATGCTTATAATATAGTGATAGTGATAGACCCCTCTTAGTCAAGACTAGGCAAGAGTATTTATTGGGAAATCTTTACATCCTTTTCTCCTTCTCTCCTCCCTCTGGTCGTTAGAAGAGGACGACTCTTTGTCCCTGGTGAAGGACAACAGCCACAACAGCAGCTTTGAGCTTGCAGGATCCATGATCACCTCCTACCAGCCTGTCAATCACCAGCGCTCCTCGGGCAGAGGAGTTTCAAATTCATCCATTTTCCGCTCCCCTTCTCCCTGCCTGTTCAGGCCTAGCTTCCTCGGCTCTGCCTCTAAGGTAAGAAAATGATTTTCAGTTTGTTAAATACTTAGAGCATTAAATATATATCAGCAGGTGTTTGATTGCCGATCAAGGGGGAATCAGATGTGATCAATACAGATTTTAGATTTTGTTCTTTGCTTTAGGGTAAACTGGTTTAATTTGTCTTTCATTTTTTTCCCCATCAGAGTTCAGGTAAACTCTCGGAGCCGTCTCTCTGCCTCCCTGTTGAGGACTCCCAAGACCTGTATGCGCCATCTTCCCCAGGTGCAGATTCAGGCCCTCTGGGTGGAGTAGCGTCTGGCCCAGGTCTGGGTGGAGACTCTCAAGGTCGCTTCTCCCTGGAAGAAGATGCTCATTCACAGTTACTTGATGCAGATGGCTTCCTGAACGTGGGGCCTCGCCCCGGTGCGCCTCCCTCCCACAAAAGACAGCTGATCCTGGACAGCCTGGATGAAAATGCAATGGATGCCAACATGGGGGAGCTGTTAGGCTTGTGCTCAGGTGTTTTTGGGACAACTGAGAGTGGAACAAGTAGGAGCGAAGGCCTTGGATCAACAGAGGAGGATGAGCTGCTTGGTTTGTGCTCTGGAGCGTTTCCTCCAACACAAGCAGGAGAGGAGCAAAGGGACACAGTGAAGAGTAAACGAGGAGGAGAGGATGAACAATCTGACAACACCATGGATCAGCTGCTGGGGATGTGTTCAGGCAAATTTCCAGGTAAGAGTGTGTCCTGTCCCCCTTTTTTCTGCAAGGATGTATGTTTGTTTAATGTAAAAATGTCTATATTCAAAGTCATCTTTAATATATAAAAATTTGTTTAGCAGAGAGGTTATCATAGAAGACAGATGTAAATGAGTTTACATCTATCTTCTAAGCTATTTATTTATCCAGTTTTTACTTACTGAAAACCGATATTCTGAAGAGCTTGATGAACTATGGCGAAACACAAGGATCTACTGTACATTTGAGATTAGAGATTTTATGATTTTTAAAATGTCTCTTTTACCAATTGCAGGTTCTCCTCAGACAGCTTCTCCAGCACTCGACGGGTACAGTACACAGATCTGATTTAACAATAAGGTTATTAAGTAAAGTTTCTGTGTCGCTTCAATCCTCCAGCACCCCTGTGTGTCTGATTTTTCTTTTTACTCATTGCCTCAACTCACTTTTAACAAAAAAGCATTAGAGGGATGTTAATTGTAAAAACAAATTGTTTATTTGTGATGACGACTCTAATAGTGGTTTCTGTGCATAAAGCAAAAAGAAGCCAGAGGAAGAGGAACAGGAGGAGGAAGAGGACTGTGAGTTCCGGCTACTGTCAGATGTAGAAAGTCATAGTGAGCAGGTAAGATGTCTCACTGTCTCTACAAAAGTTGCATTTTATGTACAAATAACACAACAGATGTATGTTTTTGTAAGTTTTTATGTAAGTTGCAAATGACACGTGAGTTGTGGCTTTACAGGAAGACAGTGATGAGGTTGGGGGAGAAGAAAGTGAAGAGGAGGCAGATGCTGGTGTAGAGGAGGATAATGATGTAGAAGAAGAGGAGATGCAGGCTGTGTTTGCAGCACACCAGGTCAAGAAAAAGAAGAAAATGTAAGTGGGGGGGGGGAAATAAATCTTAAGTAAACTTGATTTGTTTTGCACCTATTGTTTTTAAAAAAATCAACACTGTAGCAAAGTTTTTACTAGCTTCTTTCATCCTTTTCGCAGGCGTTTGGCTGACTACCTGGACTCTGAGGCTGAACTGTCGGGCAGTGATGTTGGCAGTGACGATGAAGATGGTGACAGAGGGAGCGAGTATGAGGAAGAGGAGCTCCTTGAAGAGCTTCCCTCTGATGAAGAGCTGCAGGACCAGGTCAACAAGATCCACATGTGAGTAACAGTAGCTTATATCACATGTTTATCTAATTTCTATTCCCTTTTGTAAACTGTTTTAAGCTGAAATAAACAATTCATTATCATTTCTTATATTGTGCAGTTGACCAAAATGCATTCATGCAAGTACAGGGTCACTGTGGACAAGCTTCCTCCAGTTTTCATCTACTGATGCTCTAAAATGTAGGAAGAAAAACATGGATTAGTAATGCATGTGCATGTTAATGTTTTTATTTATGTTTGTTTTTAAAGGAAGCAGATAATGGATGATGACAAACGTCGTCTGAGGCTCTACCAAGAGTGCTACCTAGCTGATGGAGACCTGCACTCTGATGGCCCGGGACGAGCTCGTCGTTTCCGCTGGAAAAACATTGGTGAGTTTACAGAATGAAGACATAAAGAGCCTTAAATATCCTTTTAGGATTGTATTGGATTTGTTGCTAAAATTCATGACCCCCATTTTGCTGTATTCAGCTAGAAAGAGAAACTTCTTCAAGTGTGGGGAAAGAGTGACTGTCTACTGGATGTTTAGGTCCCTCCCATTACCAGTTTACATTCTACAAACCTAAACGTTTTTCGGTGTTGTCATTGAGAGTTTCCCTTTGAATCTTTCCTGCAGACAATGGTTTCGACATGGGCAGGGCGGGAGCAGAGGGTGAGGACGAGGAGGATGAAAATGAAGATGTTGACCAGAGTGAGGTCCAGAGGCGGAAAGAGAGACTGGAAAGAGAGCAGTGGCTCAGAGAACAGGTAGGCTATGCAAAGTGTTAAAGTCAACACATAATGAGGAACCATTAATTAAAACACAATAAAAAAGGCAGTATTGACACCTGATGAATTTCTATTCTTTTGTTTAATGAAATGCAGGTTTGTAAAGATCTTTAACTTGTAAACAATAAACAGACTAAAAACAAGCTGTGTGAGTGAAAGGGCTCTGCTGTTAGTGTGTCTTCATTCCTTTCTCTGCATTTATTCTCACAGTCTGAGCAGAAAGCCAAGAAAGGGGAAGATGTGGATGCAGACGACGAGAAGATTGGAGAGGAAGAAGACAGTCAATTTATGAAGCTGGCCAAAAAACTGACTGCCAAGACTCTGCAGAGAAACGGTAAGTTTGATAGATGGCATCACAAGAATCCAATGATCTTAAATATACCTAGATGTGCTTTTTGTCCAATAATAATTACAGTATAGTCTTCAAGTTCCACTTTGCTTTTCAAAGCCATTCATGTGGGGGTGGGCGGGTGCATAGCAGAACAAAATTACAATTACTTCTAGCTTGTGAGCCAATCTAAAAACATAACATCATAAAACATTGCTCGAAGACCACAGTAAACAATACACCTCTATAAAAGGGCAGAAGGAAACAAAACACTGAAACACAATCAGGTAAAAATAGTTGTTAAGACAGTAACAGGATAAGGATCTAGTCCACAGTTTAGGAGCGCGGGCAGCAAAGGCAACATCACTTTGCGAAAGCGAACCACCAACTCTGGGGTTTGTAGACCATTTCCGACTACCCTACCAACTACGCCACGGTCGCCTAAATACACTGTTATGTTGTTTTTTACTTTAACGCCTAGCTGACAAATTTGTGGTAAGAGGCATTCATGGAAACACTTAATGCCAGTGAACATAGAGATACACTCTAATTTTAGAGAAGTGATTGAGATATGTGCTTTTTGACACTTGGAGCTGTTGGTGGAGAGTAATGTCACCTGATGTGCTGCAGTGCTGTGGAGATGAAGCAGAGCCACGAACAGAGATTGCACCAAAACACTGGCATGATTCTGAGCCGACTAAACGGGACACAGAGGAGAAACGACTCTCCTTATTTTGTTACGTCAGAGTAAATTTCCCAACAGTTGCAGTGGCATTATTTTTGTTTCTGGATAAATAAATGTGAATAAAACTGAGTTGCTACATGTGATATTAACTTCTAGTCTAAATAATACAGTGGGTGGCATTATGGGATTTAACAGGGTTAAAGGGGATATTTATATATGGAAAGGCCAGAAGGAAGTTTAATTCAATTCATATACATACACTCTCCAAACTAGAACCATGGGAAGCAAGTTGAAAATCATTGAAGCTGCCCTTTAATATTTTGGCCGGTGTGACAGTTGAACATAAACTGAATTCTCTGAGGTATTAAAAAGATGTTAAAAGGTCTCAAATTTATTTTGGATGAACTGTGCACAAATCCTCAATATTATGAGAGACTGGTGTTCTGGACAACTTTCTTCAGATTATATCATTAACCTAACCTCACATTTTTCCAACTAGAACCACCCGTTGCACCTCAGCCAGAAAAGAAGACGTCATCAGCTCTGAACCCCTTCCAGAGACCCTCCCAGCCCTTACAGGTGTGTCACTGTGAATGTAAACAGTGATACTTTATTCGATTTTCTTTCTTTACTTTTAATTCTGTTTTGTGTTTTTGTTAGCATAGCAGTACGAATACTTGTAAAGAATTTCTTATTTTAGTACTTCATACTCAAGCTGCAGACAGTTTACAACATGTTTTTGACTTTTAAGATGGGAATATGGCTCTTGTGTAACATTATTTTGCTGTTTCAAAAACTGGTAGCATGACTTCATAAAAATAACATTATTTCACCACTTGTCGCCTGAATGTTCATGTGGCTTTTATTCTGAGAAAATAACTCATAGTTCTGATTCAGATGTGACAACCTTCATTCTTGGGTTAGTAAAGAAACTGTTAAGTTGTGTTGGCCATTTTAAATTCCAGCTATGAGTGTAACATTGCTACAAGCCAAATGTTTTTGAAAGACACTGTGGCTGGTTCCTCTCACTAAACTGCAAATGGTTGATGTTTTATTAATTTCTTCCAGGTGAGGAGAGGTTCACTACTGAGTCAGCCTCAGTCTGTCCTCCAGAAACTGGCTTCGATATCTGAGGGAAATCCTCTGGCACCCAGGAACAGCCGAGGATTCCTGTTTCAGACGCTCTCTCCTGAGAAGGGCAGCTCAACCTCAGATGCTCCAAAGAAACAGGTGAGGCACAGAAATGAAAAACTTCAGACACAGGAAGATTAATAACCTCAAATAACTATTGTGCTTCAGTTTGCTCAGAAAACTAATACAGCAACTCTTTTATTCAAATAATCAACTATTTTTATTATCAAATATATATATATTTTTCTTTGAAGGCCCTATAATTAATTTCAGAAGTCCTTCTTTGAACCAAAGTCAAACTCAAGACTCTTGCCACACCTTCTGTCCTTGCCCCTCCCATCCTGTTTTTGCAAAATGTCACTCCCCGTGTATCACGGCCAGTCCCATGTGCAAAGCTGCCGTTAACTGTTAGCTGAAAAGTGACAGTGCCTTTGTACAGCTGCATTGCAGTAACATAAGCTGCTTTCAGACATGCAATGGAACCCTCAACATATCTAGACATTACACACGTGAGCTGCATGGGAGACTGTCTAGAGGTTATTGGGACTGTATCCTGTGCCGCCTAGTACAAAGTCTGTGTAATCTCAAGTGTGATCTCCGGTGTGTCATGTCATTACTTCTGCATGGTCTACACAGGCACCCCCACCCCCAGTTGAAATCAAGTAGTTTCTTCCAATGTGAGAACGCGACAACCTCTATGTCTGACAGCACAACTCTGCACAATGTCTGACTCTCCCGACATGGAGTTTAAGTATAATGTCAAGTGACAAAGAAACGGCACAAAGAACAATAAAATTAAGTAGTATAAAACCAGAAACTGATGTTATAGATTCACCTGTAAGATTCCTTTGTATCCATGATTAAATGCCAAACAAAGAAGTTAAAGTTCAAAGCCTTTAACAAAACAGAACTTTACAAATTAATTTTAACTGTTTCAGCCAAAATTTCTTAGAAGCACTAATGCAAAGTACATCACAAAGATTAGTTTTTCATGATAATAGTTCTCATTTAAGAAAGGGAGCAGTCTGTGTATAACTGCTTAAATGGTGCAAGTCGATCATTACTCACTACCTCCCCCCTGCTTGATTTCTCAACTCGATCTGGTTGGCAGGATCTCGCTGTTCTAAAATAACCACACAAACAAAATACTTTCCAAACATCTTGGAGCGACCACCATGTGTGACAGTCATGTGAATTTGTCTTTCCTGCTGTAATCCACATTTATGACACCAGGCGGAGCCAAAGCCCACAATGCTCACAGTGTAGATGCTGTTAAAGGATAAGTTCACAATTTTACAATGAAATAGAGGTTTTTCTTGTTCATACTGTTCATGAATTGATTCTTATAATTTAAGCTATGAGAACAAGTCCACAGTATTTATTCTGTGCACAAATGTGTAAAGTTAATATGTGGCTTTGGCCATTTGGGTTATTCAGATGATTATTTTTTCCACATATCATAGCATAAAATTCCCCGTTTTTGTTTCTCCACTGAGTTGAAGTGCAAGGAAAGTAAGAAAAAGACAGATATCCGTACTATAAAGGCTAAAGCTTTGCAAGATTATCCACCTAATGTGACAAATTAGGAAGTTTGTAACAGTATGTTGTGTCCAGAAGAACTTTAACACAGTCTTACAGACAGAGGATTGTGGATCTTGTCCCCCATGACTTTACACGCCATTGGAGACGTCTTTTGGAAGAATCTCTTAAAAGCCTACAGCAGTATGAATGGTTCCAACAAGTAAAACCCGTTTCAGTGTTTATACAGGCACCTGAGTGTTTGGTTTTAAGACAGACTTAAAAATGTGAACCTATCCTTTTAATGTACCATATTATGTCCTTTTTCAGTGAGTAGAATCAGTTTCCTGTGGTTCTAAAAAGACTTGTGTGACATACTAGTGTAAAAAATCCACATAGCTTAAGAAACTAAGCCTCATTTTAATCCTGCGTATAGCAGTCCCCACCAGAATGAGTAAGTTTCCCTGCCTGTTGCTTTAAATGCTAATGAAAACTTCCAAACATTGGAAGTTACTGTGACGCTGTTGAGTTAAATTGTTTTCAACACTTTTTTTTTTTTCTTGTGACAGTCTTTAGATGGCGCATTATGTGACTGCATCTGTACTTTAATAACAGATGACCAAAGGCATTGTTATACCTCCAGCACAATAATTTATACATCCAGTAAATATTAAAGGTCACAATAACTCATCACTACATAGCTTCATGGTTGTCAGTGTGTATATACAAACAGACCTGAGTGAACATTTAAAGATACACAAACTCGTGCATAGCTGTGTATCATGATGTCATACTGCTCAGGAAGTAGAGTGAAAATCTAAAAATCTCCAAACAACTTAAACAGCAGACACCGACCCCAGATTTCTCCTGCGTATGTTCAGCTCTCATTTTGAAAATCAGACCTTAACACGTTTACTGAGCATCACAACAGTGAAGTCCCAAGTAAAAATATGAAAAATCATAATATGGCTGCTTTAAATATAAATGACAAAAACAAGCATGATGCTTTATAGTTTTTCCATAGATCTTTTATCAAGAGTTACAAGTGCAATAAAGAAAACACTACAATTAATTTATAATTTTGTGAACAACTGAACATCTGTTGTTTTGCCACATTGAGTCTTTTTTTTTTTCCCTTTCTTCTCTTTGTTGTATTGTACAGCAGCCCCAGTGCTGTGAAAATGATTTAACTTCAGATGTGTTTGATACTCAGATGATGAAGAAGAGGGGGCAGGTGGAAGCTGTTAACCCAGCAGCAAAGAGGGTGTGCAGGGAGAACAAACCCGCTGGACTGGCCAAAGGCCCCCAGAGGAGCATCTTCAACTTCCTGGATCACTGAGGTCACACTACACTAGGAGAATAATATTAATCATCAGCTGACAGGGGGGCATAGCTAACCAGCAATGTCCAGTATTACACTAGCTGGTTAAAGTGAAAAATGAAGGAGGCGGCAAAGTTATTTTATTATCACAGGCTAAGGTGTTTGACATCTTCCATTGTTTACATAAATATAAATGGTCACATGTTTGTAGACACAAAATAAACAACACAGGGTGGCTCATCTTATGTTTTACTTGGTCTTACACATACTGGACGTCCAGTCGCTCTGCTTGTGTGTCTACATTTATATTCGTCAAGCCATCTGAAGCATTCACATCCGTGACCTAATTTGGACCACTTGAGTCCATTTCAAAATGTTTTATCATGTAAATAGGATTGATTTAGTTTTTAATGGTTAGGGACTTTTAAATGAGGATTTAAATGTATTTGTTTTATATTGTAAATAAAAGTGTATTTTAAGACATTGCCCCTCCTGCTTCTGTTTTCCATGCTCAGGCTTGAAGTTACAGTGTAAACATGCAACAGGTCTGTGTTGCATGTTTGCATGTAGTGTTATTTCCCACATATACTGCCAGGCTTAGGTTCCTCCTGTAAAGTGACATTGTGCGAGTTTGGTAACACAGGTAGTATCCTAAATTTAGATTCTACCGTCAACATATAAGGGCAGATAAAATGATAGTTTATGATGGTTTTTATGTTTATGATAAGACAATTGTTTAACTGTACATTAAGTTCTTTTTATCCCAGTAAACAATTCATTAACAAATGTAGTTTGGAAAGATTTTCAAACAGTTGGAGCAATATTACAAGCTGTTTCACATTAAGCACAACAAAGGAGGTTATTTGTAAAGTTTGAGATATGAAGACATTTGCAGCATAAATCCGAGGCCTGTTGAATCACAGAACAGTCTGTTGTACCAGAGACTAAAATCTTGTTCTTATGAAGATTTGATCAAAAATGACTGCTTTTGGAGATGCATGTAGATACTGTAGTTCAGTGTGTAAGGCAATACTGAGGCTCGTGTCACACTTAAAATATATTTTATAAAACTTTAAGGAGATGCAGCCACCTTATCAGCTTATTTAAGTTTTTATGCAGTTGTTACCACACTTCTTGCAGTATTTGCAATGTCATCCCTGGCTAGGCAACGGAGAAAATGTCACCTCGTGTGTCATATCCTACACTACTAGATTGACTGCACCTCTACCCCACCACTTTGCCTCCCTATGTCTGCAGAAGAGGCAGGCAGGCAGGCATGTTGTTGGCAGTCGTACACTTTCCAGTGCTTACACGAGGTCTTTCTGTGGTGGTATGTGGTGAAAGGATAACGTGACATTTTTGCTGAACAAAACCTGCATACAAGTTTACTGTCAGGCCTCTTGCGGGTAAGACAACTTCTCCCATTTTAAGTTACCACTCAACAGCAGTTACCACCTGATTTACACAGGACAAAGTGAACGTCTTTGATAACCTCAGGACGGGTGTATACACACAAAAGATTATGAGAAACCAGTATAAGGCATATTGAGATTATCATCAACGTAAAGAGCTTTCATGCATTTTCAGTCACGTCTCTGCCTGCCCTTTGCCTAAAATATCAACACCCTTTATTTCACTTTTTCTTCTTGCTTTAAAGGGTAAATTGCAGTTTACAGACTAATGATTTGCGAATAGACTAATAATGGGCCGGCACTAAAAGAAAAGGTCCTCTAACGAGCCCTTGCATGTCTCTCCATCTCATTAGTAGCCACGGTGATTAGGAGGAGGTCCTGGGGTTAGGAATGGGCGCAGGAGGCCCCATTACACATCATTAGAGGCCAACGCCAGGAGGATCTGAAATAAACCTCATGGTGGGCCCAGTCTTTAGTGAGCTGCTGTACCTGCAGGCAGGCCTACATAATCCCGGTGTTGTTAAAGCAGTGATAACGCTTTTACCTTTTGCAAACAAGTTTCATTATTTTATTATTTTTTGTCCAAGAGTCGAGTGTCAGAAACATGGCGGGATTTCTGTGAAACACTGGGGCCAAGAGGCATTGAGCAAAGGAGCAATTTGATAGATTTATTGTGGCGCTGCGTTTATCATTACTTTTGAGCCATTACAGTGCAATTAATCAAGATAAAGACTTGATTCCAAATCCTGAGGGTCTGTTTGCAGGGTCAAGAAATTAATTCTAATTAGAATTTAATAGGAGTAATGTCTGTGCAAGTTGGGGAGTAATTCAGCTTTGGCATTATTCTGCTTTTCATTCTCTTTGTGTGCAACACAGTAATATCATATCCGCTTCTCACAACTGAATTTCACAACTTTGTTTAACTCCTGAGAGGGAATTACGAGGTCAGTGCAGTAAATCCACCCCCCTCCCGAACTCCCAATTTACACCACACTTGAAAGAGGAGGAAGGTTACATGTTTTGGCATTGAGACCCTGCTTCTAAATATCTAGAGGACACGGATCTGGCTTTATTCAGATTATGAGGAGGAGAAAGGGCAGAGGGTGGAATAATTGAAGAGAAACATGAGCTGTAGCACCCAAGGGTTTGTGCGCTTGTGTCATGACGTATGCACTGTATGTGTGTGTCTACTGACATCTATGCCTAAAATAAAAGTGTATTATTAGTGTGCAAAGCAACCTCGTGCTGGATTAGTGCTTCAATTTAGCACATCTTGCTTGATTTGGCTGATTTTTAAGAGCTCTGGCTGTGAGCTCAAAGTCCAGCAGGCTTCTCTTTACAGTGTCTGTGAATCTCAGCACCAAGGATCTGACAGAGTAGCCCATGGGTGCTACTGGCCGCCCTCAGCCACTGTCACAGCCGAGACTAGTGCTGGAGCAGACGTGGAGCTGAACTGAGGGAAGTGGGTCACGGTGCTGCAGGCTGTGCACAATTCAAACAAGGTCTTATGCACAAGGTAAGTCATGCTCCTTTTTTTACTCTTTCCATGTGTCTTAGGGAGAGAGAGTGGTTAGAGTTAACATTACAATAATCTTTCTTCCCTCGGGAGGCCTCACAGACGACCCTCAGTCCTCTGAGTTCAGACTATCTCTCTTATCAGTGTCCTCTGTAGTAGTCTTTTGTAACTTGGGTTTTTCTTTTTTATTTAGAGAGCTAGATGGAGAGAGAGATGATTTTGCGTGTGACGAGGCCTTGGGCGGACTGCTGTGTTTGATGTATTTTTTATGTGCTTAGGCTACTAGTGAATGATAGGGAGGGGGAGGGAGTAAGGATGCCTGGAGCTGATGCACTTGAATGGGGATGTTGTTGAAGGAGAAAAAGGGGGAGAGTATAGGGAGAGGAGTGTGTGTGTGTGTGTGTGTGTGTGGAGAAGGGGAGGGGGCTGGCGCAAGGTTTTTTTCTGCCGCCAGCGATGACATATCAGGGGGGATGAGATGCAGGGAGGAGAAAGACAGAGAACACTTGTAAAGTCTGTCTGATGTAGCCTCTCTACACCACACACACACACACACACACACCTCCAGAAAACACTCTTGCATACACACACACACACATTCAGCTGTCATGCCCTTAAAACTGAGACTGACAATCACAAAAGCAATCAGTCACCAGTTTGGAGAAATATCAGTGTAACAAATCCTGCAGTTCTCCCTTTGTCATGATGTTTACTGTCAGTGTTGCATTGTGGGTAACATCTTGGATGCCTTAAACACACCTGAAACCTCTGACACTCTGTCAGGCATAAACGGGATGCTGTATTATCAACTTCAAGAGAATGGTGTATTCATTGTCATTTACTGTTGGGATTTTAGTTCACTCTGAGATTTTTTTATTTTTTTTATTTCCCAGGATACTTTTCAGCCACCGCCAACAGATGGGCATGACCATGCTTGTTGGATTCAGTAAAAGGAAGGTGGAGAGGAAACAGAGATGGCAGTGGTACCGTAAAAGCAACAGATGATTCCACCAAAAATCTATTTAACTCTCAAACTTTGGATCTAAATTTAAAGTTATGTTTGAAAATGTAAATATTGTTCATTCAAAACAAGATGTCTCCTACTTCATTGTGCTTTTTATTCTAATATCTCATTGCTGGAAGTTATAATCCTGCATATTTCACCTCTTTAAGTTGCTTATTAGTTTCCACAAATCATGCTCATACATGTAGCTCAGAGAAACAAACATTCCTCATTCTGTCCAGAAAACTGAGGACAACACAGTAAAGTACAACTTGAAGAAAAACATGTCTTTGAGTGTAGGGGGACTTTTTTATTTATTTAATGATGGAATTCCCCTAAAATTATTATTGAATAGGCCTATTAATGACTAGACAAAACTCCACTTGAAGGCTTAACCAAGCAAATCTGTGTACTTTTGTTTCTGAGAGAGTAAATAATATGCTTTAACTGTATTTTGCATAGCTGTAGTTGAAATATTTATGGTTTTACACCATTTAATATAAAAAGAAGGATCAAAGACCAAGAAGGGTATTTAAATATAATTACTTTTCCCCATATTCCAACTATAATCCTACTAAGCATGGTTTTGGTTCCTAATCTCTAACTCTAGGAACTATCGCAACCTACACTCAAAAAAGTGTTTTGAGTACTTGAATGTTTGAAACTTGTTTTCACATGTATCTGCTGAAGGGTAAAAAGTTTGTGCTCATCTTAAAAGCTTCTCTGTTTTTAAAGTCTGTCTTAAAAACAATTATCAGATGCCCAAATAAAAACTAAAACTGGTTTCTGTTGCTGTGATCATTCCCTCTATTATGTCCTATTCTGTTACGTGAAAAAAATGTTTTTGCCCATCAGTCTATGGGCTTGTCAGGACAAAAACCAAACCACTGAGTCCAAGAAACTGTGTAGACCTCCACAATAACATTATGTGATGAAGCACAGATCAGGACGCGAGTGGCCTCAGTGATTTTTAAATTGGAAGACGTCTGGAACCATCAGGACCAAGTCAGAACCCACAGCCTCGGGTGATGTCTCACCTTTCAGCATGTTAATGATCCACAGCAAACAGCCGAGACAATGCTGGAGCAGCTTCAGGACAAGAATCTGACCGTCCTTGAGAGTTGCAGCCAAAGCTCAGATTGAAACCACAGAACATCTGTGGAGAGAGCAGAAGATGGTAGTTCACAGACACTTCCCATCCAATCTGATGAAGCTCGAGAGAATCTTCGAGGAAGATAAATGGGATAAACTGCCTAAATCCAGGTGTGAGAAGCTTGTAGAGACTCAACTAAGAAAATCTGAAACTGTAATTGCCACCAAAGAGGCTGCTACAAAGTCTTGAATTAAGTGTCTAAATACTTAAGAGACGTGTGACTGAGGGATAAAATTTGCCATTTTCTTTCCATTTATAATTTTTTAACTTAGTAATTGTGCAATAAGTAACTGAAGGGGAACAAGATAGTTACAACAGGTATGTTTGTCTTGTAAGGTGAACCACAAAAAACATGCATACTTGGACACAGGATGCATAAAACATAGTAGAAATATGTAAAACAAATTATAAAACCCAACACAAGCTCACATAAAGTAGATAAAGGGTAAA
The DNA here is from genome assembly GCA_032362345.1 of Sandelia bainsii. NCBI lineage: Eukaryota > Metazoa > Chordata > Actinopteri > Anabantiformes > Anabantidae > Sandelia > Sandelia bainsii. The sequence continues at coordinate 5,842,208 of JAUMHL010000003.1, read as the reverse complement.
ACTGGACTATTTGTTGTGGAAAACATGGGCACATTTTTCTTGTCCAAGTGCTGAGTCCAAAAAAAAGTGTAATTTCTGTTTCCTAAGGATAGAAATTATAGGTTATAAGTTTGGACCCACATTAGCTCTTTATCAGGCCCAGAGGAGTGCAACAGATCTGTAGCATCTATGTTATGTAATTATGCTTTAATCTAGTTAAGACAACAGTGATACTGTCAGTATCAGTTTAAATGCAGGTGAAACTATCATCACATGTCAACTATTCATCTTTATCCTGTTTTCGTCTTCACTTCAGTCAGTTTTAACACAGAAACAATAGAAAACTGGGATTTCTGCTGCAGGCTGTATGAACCTAAACAACCCAGGACCTCTTGTAATTATAAACACCATGCCATCAGGTGACTGTTGGGTTGTGATATATATATAGATGTTGTATATAGACCAGTCGATGAACATTGAAACCTACATTACAGTGACATAACAGCCATCTACACTACTCACAAAAAGTTAGGGATATTTGGCTTTTGGGTGAAATTTCAGGATGAACCTAAAATGCATTATAACCTTTACAGGTGAACTTAATGTGACCTTCCCTAAACTTTT
>JAUMHL010000003.1:5813630-5841505 GCA_032362345.1 Sandelia bainsii | reverse complement strand
TATCACTGTAGTGTGAACTTTTTACGTTTTCCATAAATTTCACCCGAAAGCCAAATATCCCTAACTTTTTGTGTGTAGTGTATGTCCTCACATTGTTCCTACTCGTTCTCCACGGTTTCCCTTTTCCTCCAGCCACAGCCCAGTTTAGGAAGCGTTACTCAGCCGGTCCTGCGTTCCCAAAACCAAAGTGGCACTGAGAGGATGGGAGGAGGGGGAGGAGGAGGAGGAAGATAAACATCACACAGGAGGGTCGGAGGAGGGGGAATTGGGAGGGTGCAGCGCCTAGCTTCTCCACCGAACAGCAAACCCGTTAAAAAAAGGTAAGAACAAACCACAGCATCATGCAAATATATTCACACTGGTCCGCGTCAGTCGTTTCACTTATGTAACGGGCAAATAAGAAATGAAAGGAAGGGTCGGAGGTTGTTTTTACTGAGAAAGGATTGAGAGGAGAAAGCACTTATGGGGTGAGCGTTACGTAACGCAGCGGAGATGAAACATCCCCGTTTTTCTGCATTTTTGTTTAACTTCATCACGTTTAGAGCAAATACTGAGACGGATTCTAACCTCAGTCGCCGGCTGTGGATGAATAATGATGCAAACCGCACGTTTTTCCGATTTTTAAAAACCTTATATCCACCACTAAGCTGTAAATATGCGTCCACCGAGCGCCATTGGTCGCATTTTCTACGCTTTCTGTCGTCCTCTGTGCGTCTGTATGTGCCGCAGCAAGTCTGCTCTGGTGTCATATTCCTCCGTTATTCGTCATATTAACGGCGTGTCTTTGAATTAATACAAATATATTCGTGGAAATCTAATCTCCATTATTTTTCTACAGTATTGGTGATATCACATGTTAAAATCCAGCTCTAGCGCCTTGCATGCACCGATTTCACATAGATAATTTTTTTTTTCTCCTCCTAATTTTGCCTGCAACACGCGCGCTCCCGACTGAGTCACAGTCGCTGTCCTTTAGCACCTGCGTGAACGCGCCTACATAGACAAGGAGGGGGATTGATTGACAGCAGCCTGAAGTCAGGATTAGAGAAATTTCCATTCTGAGGAGACATGTACATATTTGATGCTAATAGAAGTGGAGTGCGCAGACCAGCCTGTAGTTACAGACATAAACAAGGAGTTTGGTGCGACCCAGGAGTGTGTATGTGTGTTAAACTTTATTTAATTTTCCTCAGTTTGCTTTTTGATGGCTTCTTTATGCGTCTTCTATGCAGCTGCTGGTTTTGATTCATATTTGAACTAAAGCAACTTGCAGCGACAGTGAAAAAATGCTTGTGATATCTGTCACCGTAAACATTTAGTCATCTTTATTTTGCTGTCAAAGTCAATTTACCATGTCTTGATAATGTGCTTGTGCTTCTGGGAAGTTCCATTATTCAAGATTAGAGAGATTATTATCTGACAACATTGAATTAACAAGCTGTGTTTTGTCTGGAAATCAGTAATAAACTTGCAAGAGAAACAAGAAAACACAGATGTGATGCAGACAGTGTGAATTTGGTACCTTTTTGCTTCCAAAACGCTGCTCGAATCACAGATTTTCTCACAAACAACGTCAGTTCTCTAACAAAGAAGTGTTTTAAAGACACCATCCTTTCTGCTCTGTGTGATCAACATCTGTTACCTCATTTGGCTCCTCAACCTGTTGAAGTTGATCTTTTCCGTCACTTTTCCTGGTATTTCTTTGTTTTTTCCCTCCATTGTTTGGGGGAGGCTTTTTAAATCCAATTAAGGTTGTAACACTTGAACACAGTGTTATCATTTCTGATTCTGGGCTTTATAAATAAAACTAACATAGATAAACTTTATAATCTATGCCACGATTGCCATGCCATGATTCTCAGGGCTTGAAATGTCTTGTTACTAGTGCTGATACGATACCTGATCTTTGGTGATGATGCTGAAACCTTAACTTTGAGTAATAAAATCTTTTTTCTCTATAAACCTTTTAAAATGTAAATATACTCCAGCACTTAAAGTTTAAGAACTAAGAAGCAGAAGAATTATGATTATGAAGCACTTGATGTATCCCAACAAGTCTGTGAAATATAACTTTCTTAAAAGGTTGATAAAAACACAAACTTTTGCTGTGGTCGTATGCATTGTTAATTCACAGTAAAACAACAGTTTCTGGTCGCTAATGTTCTGTTTCTTGTTGTTTCAGTGAGTCTCAGTCGAGGTCAGTGATGCTTCACCATCAGGACCAACCTCTGAACTCGGCCTACGGAGGGCAGGGACGCTTCAACAATAAGTCGTCCGCTTCACTTCAAAACAGGAAGTGTGATAAAGATGGCAACTTCAACTTCCTGCCAGGTAAAGATGATCAGAGCTTCACAGGCAACGGAGGAGGAGATGAGAACCGAAACCAGGTGCGTCCCCGTAACTTGGGGCCGTTGGGACGCAACCCTCCAAACTCCTCACCGTCGTCTGGGTATCACCACAACTCAGGTCTCCTGTCACCACGATCCCGCCTTCCCTGCTGGAGCCCTCTGGAGCCCCTGCCTGAAATCGAAATCGGCGATGAAGGGTACGGTCGCATTCCCCCTGACGGGGCAGAGGAAAGGAGGCTGGAGAAAGAGGAAGCGAGGATGATGATGAGTCAAAATGACAACAAGCAGAGAGAGAAGAGGGAGCTGCAGGGGAGGAAATGCAGCTTCAGAGAAAGGGAGGAAGCAGAAGATGCAGAGCAGGATGATGGTGACGAATGGGGCGACAGCGACTCTGAGTCCGAGTTCAGCGACCGGTCCGGCGGGAGCATGTCCTCCCTCAACATGGAGAGCGGAGGTGAAGGGATGCTCGTGGGAGGCTGGGACCGTATTGGAGTCGGGGAACCAAAATCGAACAAGCAGGAAAGTCACCAGAGCAGAAACAGCAACACAGAACCAGCTGAAAGACACAAAAACTCCAGCCGCAAGTCGCTGAAGGGGACCAACGACCTGGGGAATCTTCTGGAGGAAGGAGCAGAAGAGCAAGAAGATGATGACCAGTCTTCAGACTCAGACAGCGAGCTGCCAGAGCTGATGGGCGCAGTGTGGACACTGCGGGACCGTGAGCGTTTCAAGGCCCAGGAGATGGAGAAGCACCAGGTGCAGCTGACCATGTATCGTCGCTTGGCGCTGATCCGCTGGGTCCGCACCCTGCAGAGCCGCGTCCAGGAGCAGCAGAATCGCCTGCAGTCCAGCTTTGACGTCATCCTCACACACAGGAAGGAACTGCTGCGCATGGGCGCTGCTGCCACTCCCACGGTCACTGCCGGCCAGTCGTAAACAAAGAGAGGAGGGGGAGAGAGAAACAGGAAGTAGTTCAAAATGACAGTTTTGATCAGTTTACTCCTATCCTGAAGACGTTTCCCCTTAAATAAGACAATCTAACATCATCCTGTTTGACATTTTAAAGATTCACATTCATGTTACGGATTGTAATGGCACAGAAACTTGTGCTATTGATTTTCTTTTATTGGTGTCCAACTCAGAGCATCAGTAAATGTATCTGTGTCATCTTCATTCAGGAGGACGTGTCCCCGTCTCTTCATCAGATCATAGTATACGACAGGGCATAGTTAATTAAAGAAATTAGAATATATCGATATGTTTATTTAAAAATGTTCAGTGTGTGTATGTTGTTGTTGTTTGTCTTGACCTGTGAGTAGGAAACACCTGCTGTACCAAAAAGTATTGGAAAATACAGATTTAACAGAGATAGATTTAAGAATATTAAGAGATGGTTTACACCCTGAGATACTGTGTATAATTATCATAAACTAAAAGAAGAAATAAAATGATCTTCTATCCTAACATTTTTTCATTTTTCCTTTTGTTTGCACTTGAAAATAATATTTCTAATAGATTAATCTCAGGGAAAGTACAAGATCCAGATCAGCATGTTGATTTCAAGGTTCATCAAAGCTCCCTGGCCGCACATTTGATCGAAGGAGCAGTTTTTATCATTAACTGTACTTGCTTCGCTGGTGCCCTTGGGGAAATGACCTTTCAGTTCACAATCGCGTCTTTGTCAGCTGAACAAAGTTGGTTTGTATCTGCTCATCACACGGGGCTGGGGACTGGGTGTTCTGCAGGGAGTGTGATAGCCGTGTGAGGCTCCAGCGTCAATCTTCCTGGGCACGGCTGCTGCCGCGGGCGCTCCGACATCATCTCACCTCTCTCTCTGTGCATATGTGTGTGTGTGTGTATGTTCAGAGAGATACCAGCCGCATTGCCACCCTATAATCTCCATCTTGAGCTGAGTCGTGGGGGTCCTCGCCGCGCAGGAGGCCCCGAGGGAGCCTGTCAATCTGCGCCCCGGGGCCCTGCAGGTCCTATCCGGCCGCGGTGAACAGACGCCGGTCCGGTTGCGCGCAGAAGAGCCAAACCCCGGAGCAAGTTTGGGATAATCCCCGACCATGCCTCCTAACTAACTCCCGTTTATTTTAAAAGCTTATCGTCTCTCTTGGACGCAGACACCGCAGCGGATGTCTGAGTCGATTTCCATATTGATCCCTTGTTCTCTGGCTGAAGGTGGATGTTTGCGAGGCATCAAAGCTGAGCGGATAACATGTTTACACCGGGACAGTTATTTGTAAGAAACGTACAAGAAACCACCTCTAGGAAAACGGATACAGACGAGAAACAAACGTGTCTTTGATGGTGATTTTCTAAACCACCGAGACGCGATTTCAGGGTAGTTAGGAGAGGTTGTAAATTCATCCAAATAAAGCTCTTGAAACACGGAGACAAATGAGCCCAAACTCAAACGGGAAGTGTAGCTACCTGATCAACTTCGCCTCAGGTACTTTTAATGCATCAGCGTTTTAGGGACCCACTTTCAGTATTAAAATATCCTCTGGTGGAAGACATGTCTATTTGCTGAGAAGAAAAACTCAATATAAATGTGCCACTTTCCGATAAGACAATTACAAGATGTAATTAAATGTTTTATTAAAGGTTAATTATGCATTTAGTTATAAATTGATCGACTTTTAGGTTGCCAGGTTGTGTAAAAGCTACCTTGGCTGAAGTGTCATTAATTAAAGCTAAATACAATATATTCTAATACGTCTTCAATTTTGCATCCATCAATGTCAATAACATTAAAGGTCAAACGTTATAATACACTAAAAGCAAATGTTAGTAATTAACATTTCCAATCTGCAATTACAATTGTTAATAATTTATTAATGACAAATGGATTTGCAAGAAAAAAGCAAAAAGTTAATGAATGGATTTTGATCTAAATTATACAAACTGTCTCCTGAGGTGGTCTCCCTGATGAGCTAAATTGTTAAAGAGACGAAAAGTGTCTACACAGGAAGAGAATAAACACCATATTCTTATTATTATTACATACTTATAATAAAGATGAGCTGTTTCTAAGGAGTAAGATTATGGAGTCATTTTATATCTGATATAAAAATTGTGATTACTCACCATAGACACATCCCTTGGCGTTGCTGTGACCGTCGGGGCTCCTGTTGCGTGCGCACTGACAACGTGCATTGTGTCTTTCTCTGCAAACCTGCTGTCTCAGTCAGTAATAAAACATGAAGCAGAAGATGACATGGAGATGGCAGGTAAGGCGTTAGTCGCGGTTTTTTTTTCAGTGCAAAACTTCCTGGGGAGCAGGTAGGTGCGCACAGCTGGGCCTTGTGGCACCCCTACGGCGACACGGAGCGCCAGGAGGCAGATCTGCATTTTTCTGTTGTGTAAAACATTTCACCTTCTTCGCCTCCAAATAGCAGAGAGACGCAAAATCCCCGTTTCACTGTCTGACAAAGGATTTTAATGTTTTTTTTAATGCAATGCATTTATTCCACTGCAGAGGAATCACTCAGATATTTCTAATCTACTGTGATTAGAGAATTTATGTGAAATTACTATATTTTGAGCTGTTTCTAATGCATCTTTACATATTCTCACATGTACTTTTTAAATACAACTGACCACCCTAAAATTAATCTGTGATTGATAACACTACACTTGCCATTCTAGATCTTTTTTATACCCATGTTATTGTAACACTAACAGTCTGGTATAAATTTATAAGTAAACTGATTACAGTTAGGGTTAAAATAGCCTACGCAATAGGTGCACTGTAAATCATCAATGATAAAGTCACAATAGAGCTAGAGGTCATAGTGTTTCTAATGTGAGGGTGCATTAGAAAACAAGTGAAACAATATTTCTTATGTCTGAGTTCACCTCAGTCTTTCCTCATGTCAAGAAAGAAGTCTTTCTAAATGTAGCTGCTGGAAATGTAGATATTTTCACCTTTCATGGACCAACACACGTCAGTAAACAGTGTCCACTGGGGGGAGACACTCCATCACAGTCCCGCTCAGGTCAGACTGCCACCTGCTCCTGTTTCTGTGTTTGACGCCAGGGGGCAGCAGTTTGTGTGTGTGTGTGTGTGTGTGTGTGTGTGTGTGTGTGTGCAGCAGTGTTGCACTAAACCATTGGGTGGGTGCGCACCTGGGATCCATGAAAGAGTTCCCACTGGGAAGCAATAGATTGTTTTGCACCACATGTTGATTAATATCATGCAGTGCAACCTGGGGGTCGGTGCCAACGTAAACCAGAGGGGTCATGACATGATTGTCAGGACTAAAAACATTCCTATTGTACATATTCGCAGATTTTTCTCCAACCTTTGCTGTATTTATTCTGCATATTGCTAAATAAATGCACTTTTCAATTCATTTCAGCTTAACTGTAAAACACTCACTTTTTGGTTGAATTGAAATGATATTAAAACATAATTGTTTTAACGGGTCACAAGCTTAAAGAGTATTTCCAAGTCTCAGCTGACACCACGTGATTATTTATATTTTTTTATGTTTTTAGAATTTAGCCAGCACCTCACTTAAAAACATCTACATCCTATTAGAAACTGTATGATTTCTAAAATTCTAAGATTTATTGACTTATATCATTTCCCACATGTTTTCATGTTTAACTTAAAAAACATGATTCTTTGGGAAAACGTCTTCTCACAGATGTAAATTTACAAAGCGAATTTGTCTGATATATATATTTTCCTGGTGTTGTGTTGCAGTCTGTATTAAAATCCCTCAACATGCATTTTCCCATTTGACAGTGTCATATGCAGTATATGCTGTATATTCTGTCTCAGTTTAAGTTTACACTTAGGGAATTATTCAATATTTTGTACATATTTCCCTAAAATGTTTTGGTAAAAAGTTTTTCGGCTTTTCATCGAAATTGACCAAATATAGGTTGATATAGCACGGCTGAAATATTTTTAAGACTATGATATTGTTGGTAACTCAGTGTTATTTTCTGAATTGTGTGAACAGATTCTTTGCTGTTTTGAATGTTACTTTTTTTTTTAGCACAAATAGCAACACAGAGTGACAGTTTTAAGGTAAAATCTGTGCTTGTCATGTTTAACACTGGGTCAGAATAACCATATTTTAGTTTGGGTATAATAACCCAACAATAAAAGAAAAAAACTAGTAATCACTGGGTTTAATATTGACCCAGTGGGGTAAATATAGCAAAGATGCAAAACTGTGTCAACTTGTGTTAACCAGCACCCAAGACTCTTTTTGAGTTTTTGGTGTTGATTTACTGGTGTTAATAAAACTTTATTAAACTGTATTTTTCACAGGTTCAAACATCAAATACACTTTTTTTTTTTTACAACTAACTATATATTTGTAGCAATATAAAGGTCAAATGTGAACATTCTTGTGTCTATTAAGAAAATAACTTATTATTTTCACCTATTTTGGGTAAAACATGTTTATAAAACAACACTGTCACTACTTCAAAATTAGTTCTGGTTAACCTGCAACTCAAACTGGGTCGATTTTGACACAGTAAATTTTAGTGTGTGGTTTTCAGTGGGGTTAAATATTCCTCATTCTGTCTTAAAGCTGAAAGTTTAAATGTTTCTTCCTCTGTTATCAATACACACAACCAAGAGATCATGTCCTTTGCCTGCATTCGCCTCCTCTCCATAACAGTTGTGTAAAGCTTATCGTCTCCATGCTGTCACATTTACCTTCCTGTCTACAACACTTTGATACAGTTATATCATCTTGATCCAACACTGAAAGTCCTTTCAGATTAAGATTCCTCAGGACAAAATCTGTGGTCTTGTATTCAGATGTCCTTGACATGAAAAAGTTTGGGAATCCCTGCTGCAGCCGCAGCTTTAGCTGTTGTGTGGAGCTTTTGAACACAGAAATACATATATACCCTATCATACACTTTCTCTCCCCGTCTCCCCTCTGCCTGATGTAGTGTGACAGTGTGCTCGCCTGCAGCACTCTGCTGGCGTGGAAACAATCAGCTTTGACAGAAAGGGGGTGGTGGTGGGGATAGAGGGAGGTAGAGGAGTAGGGAGGGGAGAGCGGGAGGGAGGAGGGGAGAGAGAGGGTGGAGGGGAGGCTGCGGCCTGAGGCCTGTGTATGATGAACTGGATAGAAAGACCTGTTATCAGAGGAGCAACAACTCAACACAGACACAGGATAGATAGATAGATAGATAGATAGATAGATAGATAGATAGATAGATAGATAGATAGATAGATAGATAGATAGATAATATTTTTGCTAAACTCTCCCAAAAAAAGAGATTTCCATCTCCAGACACCATCCACATAAAATAAGATTTTAAAAAATTACCAAAAATGTGTTAAGCATTAATTCAGAGAAAAAGTCAAAAGTTCCCATATTAATTAAATAGAAAGGAAATATACCTGTTTAATTAAATTTCTCATTATATTGAACTATTAATTATAATTTTGTGTTATTATGCTCACGCCTGCAGAGCCCCGTTATTGAGTTTAAATAATTTAAGGTGTTATTGCGTTAGAAAATCAAATTGTTCTTGTGAGCTATTGGTGCTGAAGATTGGTTTAATTTGACTTGAGTTGAGGCCTAAATTGAAAAGCTAATCATTATCAAAACTTTAATTGACAAAGGAGACAAAAACAAGTTGAATTCTCATTCAAAATATTAAATTGTGTGAACTGAAACACCTAATAATGTGTTGTAAAAACCTGTTGACTGAACTCCAGACCACACTTTATCTAAGGTCTTCATGACTCTGGTGTCATTCACCCACTTGACTCTCTTGACTAATTCAGTTAAAGCAGTCAGGTCCATTAAAGGGGCCCTCTCTTGTCAGTCTCTGATTCCAGGACTTGAAGCTTGTGTGTCTGAGGAGGAGGAGGAGGAAGAGGAGGAGGAGGACGGTGTGTGTGTGTTAATGGTTCAGCTGCCTCGTCCGCTATAACCAGCTAATAAATATGAAAACAGCAGGTTAAAACTTTTTTATTCGTCCCGTGCTTGAAAGGATTATACTCTTCTATAGAGTCCCGTGAAAAATCCCCCAAACCTCATAATGGCCAATGTTTTCCCATAAAACTGTGTTGGACAAAAGACAGAGAAAGGGGGCTTTTCACGCATAAGGGGTTTTCTCAAGAGCACATTGAGCAGAGCCCCGGCCGGGATCCGCCCATAGATTATCTGGCTGACGGTGAAAGCGCGGCTGGGAGCAGCAGGTGCGTGTGCCAAGCACGGGGGTCGCGGGGGCCGGTGCCTGTGCAGAGGGTGGGTGAACTATGGAGAATGCTGCGCAGCTGCCGGCAGGAATGTTTGCAGATTGTCACTTCCATTTAACTTGCTCTTTTTCTTTTCTCCTCTCCCTCCCACCCCGACCTATACACGGAGCTGGTCTCCCAGGTCCCCCCCCCCCAGCTACCAAGAGATAGGGCTAAACGGTGACACCCTGTCCACAAAAGCTACAAGCGGCGCAGGTCGTCCCCGTCTCAGTGCCGTGAAATTGTGGATTAAACTGATAAGCAGTGAGATCCCACATTTTTTGTGGGAGTTTTATGGAATCAAGTGAATGCCAAGTAACTCATAAGGCCGGGTTAACACACTCTTAAACTCTGTCTCACTTCAGTCCCCAGAGGCTTCTTTCATACAAGATATTGGATTTCAGATTTTCTCAAGTGCATTCATCAACATATGGTGGCCTGTAGATGAAGCTGAAGCTGTTTAATAATGCAGCTCATGAATTTATCTCTGCAACTTTGCCAAAAATTAATCAAATAACACAAAGAATGCAAATTGTTCACCAACTAAAATTCACAGAGTAATCTTACGTCATGTGGAAGCATCAGCTTTTATCTTCATTTTCATGCATTCATTATAAAATCTGTGTCTTATTACCAGAATGCATTCATCAAAGAAGATAATAGTCACCCATGTTGATCCACGTATGCTGTATCTTTGCCTGGAAATGGCCTTTTTGCACCATACTTTGGTCTCTAATCTCTGCCGTCCAAACTGTGTCCCCTTCCAAACTGTGGCCTAAGGCTATGTGTGGGTCCTCAACATAATCCCCCTCAAAACTCTGCAGACCCTGTTATTCCACTGGGGTTTGGCAGAGTGGCAACACACTCAATGCGTTTTCACACCATCTTCTAGCAAAAGGGGATTAATGTTACCACCATTATGAATAATGAGAATGAATAACAAACAGCCGTCTGTACATCCTGCACCATTAAATAAAAGAAAGAGTGTCCTTGTGATTTTTATTGAACCGTCTTCAGGGTGTTTGCAGAGCTGACACACAATCAACAGAATGGGCTGAAATCAGGGTTTGTTAAGTTGCCATATGATGTTTTCAGCTTAAAAAACTGACAAAATTACTAATTACTAAAAAAATAAATCCATCTCTTCATTAATCTAATGATTTTTGTTTGTTTTAGTGCACACAGGAGAAGTTCAGGTTTATATGCTGGACAAGACACTGAAACCCGGAACCCTAGGTGCTTTAAATGCAGCTGCCTGTCCACAAGAATTTACCTACAGGGATTAATAAAATATCAATTATTATTACTATGAAAAAGCAAAATGTAACCAATGGTATGCACATACAACATACTGATGATAACAATCAACAAAAATGACCATAGCTAACACTAAACAACAGTGAGGTCATTTTTTCTGCATTTTTTAATTTACCTTGTTTACCTTAAGCATTTAATAAGTTGATTTTGATATTTTAGGCTTCTGAGTGCTTTAAATACTACAATTGTTAATAGTAATGTGGAGCAGACTTTGAAACACCAGTTAGGACTTGGTTAGAAAATAAATATTTCACCAAATATAAATTTACTTGTTGACTGAAAAAGCAAAAAGAGAGAGAGAAAAAAAACAGACTTCCCTGTTAATTGGACAACATGGTGAGTCTGTCAGCAACATTAATGTCGCCAAATCAAACTACATTTGATAAAAGAAATAGTATGAAATACTTTTGGGATCAAATATGGACAGACTTTTCTGTTAGAGTGTCACCTTTTGAAGGAAGAAGGTAATGACGACCAGTATTAACTAACCTCTGACAGATACATTGCTGAGTTTATTTGGTTTTGACTATATGAATCTTTTCAATTGGTCTTAAACTTGCATAAACTATGTGTATATTAGCATCTTGTATTCGCCATTTATGGCTACAGTGTCTGCTGTTCAGCAAAAGTCTTGCTTTAATGTCTCTGCTCTGCATCACTGTATTTCACCTTTTCCCTGTTTTTGTTCATTTTGTTATTTTTTTGTCCATTTTCTTATCACATTGTATCTGTTTTTATGGTGTTTTGTGGCAGTTTTTGTGTTTTGGGTAGTTTTAGGTTCTTCTTTTTCTCTGTGTTTTCCAACACGAGCTGGATAATAACTCAGTACATGTAATGTAAATATACAACATTACAGTCATGCATGTGTCATGTCACAGAGCAACAGTTCTCTAACATGTAAAAAGATGTACTGATGTGACGAAATCAACATAAAAAAACATAAAGATGTTCTTGGTTTTTAGGGTTTTTGTTTTTGCAGCTGTTTAATTTGTCTCCATTGTTCTGTGGTCTTAAAAATTCATCAAAATGGACAATGCAGCTAGAAACAAGAGCCACAAGGATGAAGGAAAAAAATAGGATTAATTGACCAGAAGTTAAGACAAATAAGAGAACTAGATAATCTATTTAATCAACATTTCTCCTTCTTGCACATTTTTTCTCTTCTGACTCAGATTTTTCTAACATGCGCTGGATCACAACTCTGTATCCACATCTGCCAAAATGGACAATGCAGTTAGGAACAAGAATCTTGACAAGTGACAACAAATTATGGGACAAAATGTCAGAAACATTACTCTTATCAACAAAGAGCTGACAACAACACAAAACAGTAACTAAGTAAAGTCACCTTTGAGCCAAAGTATTGACAAAATGTCTACATTTCTGTATCACAGCTTTAACATTTCTCTTCTTTACATCTTTTCCTGTTTTTGCTCAGTATTAAAAAACTAAAACTAAATTATAATGTAATTTCCTCAGCTGCCAAAATAGACAATTCATCCGACAACAGGAATGACCTCATGACAATGTCTAATGGGACAATGTAAATATGACTAAATGAATGTGAAAAAGCAAGACGTTATTACACTTTATGCCCTTTACCGTAAGTGAAATGGAAAATTTGCATCATCAATTGCATCTCTAGTGTCTCCTCATCATTTCGCTTCTTTGCATCTTCTCCCCTTTTTTGCAGTGTTTTCCAACAACCACTGACTCATACATCACAGTTGCCAAAATGGACAATGCAGCTAGAAGTAAGAGCAACCTCATGACAATAATTAATGGAACAATGTGTATGATACCAATGCTCCTAGTAGAAAAAACATAGTTAATGCAACCAAATTAACATAAGAAAGGGAGAAATTAAAGACACTCTTGGTCCTAAGTGTTGAAAATAGTTCTCTTTTACATCCTGTCTCATCTGTATCATGTATTTTTACTGTCAGGCTGGATCATAAACTCTATATGCACAGCTTCTAAAACAAAGACAATGAAATATGAAATAATGATAATTTTTTAGATTTTAGCTGAAAAAAATTTATCATCACTGTCACCAAATTAACATATAGCACAAAAAATGTGTTTGCTTTGTTGACAAAATGCCCCTTCTTTATCTCCATCATGCTCTTAACATTTCTCTTCTTATTGCTCTGTAGTTTCGCTCCATATCCACTGCAGCCAAAATTGACAGTTGTAGCTGGCAACAAGAATTTCTTAGCAGAAATAAATAATGTTCAATCTGATACAGCAACCTAAACAACAAAAGATGAGCTACTCTTGGTCCTAAATGTTGTCAAGTTTCCTTCTGCGTTTCTTTAGTGTCTCCTGCATCTTTCTCTCTTTTTGCTCAGTATTTTCCAACGTGCACTGGATCATAAACTCTGTATCCAAAGCTGCCAAAATGGGCAGTGCAGCTTGGAACGAGAATATGAAAATGAAATATGAAACAGTGGTGTGATAAACTGGTAGATAATCATCTTTTCATTAAACTTTCATCCCCAGTGACTTAAATATTCAAGAGCCCAATTACAGAGCTTGTATCTCTCTCTTTCTCTCTCTCTCTCTCTCTCTCTCTCACACACACACACACACACACACTGGCTTTTCTTAACAAGAGCAGTCAGGGAGAGGGGTTAGCGAGAGGGGTGAGTGGCTTAAGGGTTGAGTGAGAGCATCATTATGAACTGGTCACACAAGGGGGTGGGTGGAGGGGAGAAAAAGAGATGACCCATTATCTCTCATCGAGGACAGAGAGCAGCAGGCCTGACGCAAGGCTGTCCAAACACTGGGAATAAGAGGGAGAGGAAATAGAGACGGAAAGAGAAAGACGGGCAGCAGACAGACGTGCAGAGTGCAGCCATGCAGGTCTGATGGATGGAGGGATGGTGGGAGACGGAGGAAGAGACAAACGAGCTGAGAGGAGTATAGATTTTCCAGGCAAATAGTGGAAAGATGAGTGCCACAAACAGGGCGCATGACTCTGTTGTCTGCCTGTTCCTGCCTATGTATGTGTGTGTGTCAGTGTATTAGCAGTCAGAGCACTGAAGCCCACGGGCGATTCCTGTGTGTGCTTGCGATAAAGGGAAAAAGGGAGGAAGTATAACGGGGGGAAGCAGGGCGTGCAGGAGGGGCGGGTGAGGGGTGGCTGGGTGAGAGGAGAGATGAGGAAGTTGTTGGGGAGGGAGGAGGGTGGTGTGTAGAGAGAGAGAGAGAGACAGAGAGAAAGAGAAAGAGAAAAAATAGGAGAGAGGAAAGAGCATCCAGCAGAGCAGGGAGCTTCCTCTGTGCTGTCAAAGCCTCTGGATCATGTCCCCATTGGTCTCTCTCTCTCTCTCTCACACACACACACACACACACACGTTCCCTCACCCAATTGCTCTGTTCTCCCTCAAACCAACTTCTCTCCTCCCTCCCTCCCTCCTTCCCTCTCATGAAAAGAGTCTTGGCAGGGTAATTAAGAATGGCCTCTAAACACAGGAGTATGGCAGGAACGCTCCAGATGAAAGTAAATGATTAAAATAATTACAGGCTGAGAGCTGACGAGCCGGAGTGTGGGGTGGCCGCCGGACATTTGTCGGTAATTAGATAATTAATCTGAATGCAAATGATGAGCCCTAACGAAGCAGTCAAGCTGAACCAGCGACAACTGCCGTGAGTGAAATGTGAGGGGTGGGGGGCGGGAGAGCGAAAGAAAAGAGAGGAAAAAGCAGAAGGGAGGAAAAAAAAAAACACATGAATATGAGTGTAAAATATCCAACCTCCCAAAAGTCAGCATGAAAAGCAAAAGCAAGCAGAAGCAGTGGAAGCAGCAACAGCAGCAGCATTGTAAATCAATAACAGTGTCTGGCAGTGACAGCTCAAAAACACCCCCCTACTTCACTCTGTTTGTAACTTTCAGTTGTAGTGACAAGTAGACATGAATACCTTGTTAAAAATATACAAAAGTAAAAACCACCATGTGTTGTGCTCTGCACAGAGAAGTGCCTCTCCTAGGGAGCTGAAATGCCAAATGAAGGATATGAACATGAAATGGCACCTGAGGAAGAAAATAGAGCACGCTTTGCACACACTAAAATGCGTGAGCAAATTGTGGATTTACTCACTCGCTACAACACACTCAAACACACACTCATTATTTTTCCACGCGCCTCTTTCTCACTCACAAATACTATATCAGCCTATGTGCTCTAAGCAGAGGTAAACATCTAACTTCACAGCTTATTCAGAGGCGTTTGTTTCAAGGTTGGTATAACAGGTGAAGACGTACTTGTCAGCATCCTCTGCAGCAGTGCGCATCGCTCCTTACAATTTACATAAACATTTTCAGGGTTTATTTATTATGATTCCTCATAATGATGTATTGCTGTGAAAACTGTGGCAGGGTTTTCTTCACTAACAGTAATAGGCAATTGTGGGGGTCTGTGCATGGATGGATTATGAGAACTTAGGCCTGTGGGCACAGACAGGTGAAAGGCCCCAAACTGTCCTTCATAAGAGCCCCAGACTGAGTTTACTGTTGGCCGTTGATTATCTGTACTGTTCTCAGTCTCTTTTGGGTAGTTTAGTGTCTGTTTTAACTCACACTGTGTCTGCTTTCGGCCATTTTATGTGGTTTTGGTCAATTTTTTTGTGTCTGTTTTTAGTCTTTGTGGTTGTTGATCATCTCCATCTTAACACTTTTTGGTATTTTAGACATCTTTATGATCATTTTGTGCTCTAAAAAAAGCCCAAGGGGCTGTTTAGTAATCCATCCAATGACCTGTACTTAGGCCTGGATTTCCAAATGAGCAAAATGGCTGACTATCCAGGGCCCCAGGCCACCAGGGGCCTCAAAAATCCCAGGTTTAAATCATATCATTTGGGAATATTGCACCACTCAGGTACCTTAAAGTACTTTATCAGCTGTAACCCTAGTGTGTATTAAAATCCAGCCTGAAGAATATGATTTTAGTTACTGTAATAAATTCAAAATCTCCCATAGATATTCAATTGGGTTGAGATCTGGTAAATAAGAAGGCTAAAACATCTGTATTTATGTTTCTCTACTTATTCTATTTTTTCTTTAGTCACTGTATCAGCTGCATGTGCACTAACTTATTATGTCAGTTTATTAAGAGAGACACCTCAGTTAGAGGCAGGTGTCAGAGTTGATAACAGCACCCCCCCCCCCTTGTTAGTGTAAATTATGCAACACATCCACTTACACCTTTAAGAGACTCTGGAGGAAAATGTTTTACCTGTCCACCACTCTCATTAAATCCAGACAGATCGTCCACTCATTCATTCAACCTGCCTCAACATATTCATTGGAGACTGCTGATGTGTATAAGAATGTGTTGTTAGTGCTTGGTTGGTACGTTGTTATACCCCATGCAGATTAACATGTGCATTAAAGAGAGCTGGGTAGTTTAATTTTATATCTTAGAATAAGTTTAGCTGATTATTAATGCTGGTTTTAACGTTTTTGGTTTTTTTTAAATTTAATAATATGCTTAAATATTACAACAAACATGAAGAATTATCCTCCACTCCACGTCTGTAAAACTGTAATGTTACAGAACCCAGATTAAAGTGCCATAACTAAAGTCACAGTTTAAAACAGTGGCAAAATCTCAAAATGTGCTGTTGTGGCAGAGTAAATGAACAGAACTGTGACATAATAACTTCTTAGTCTACTGGCAGTTTTTGTTTAACTGGTTGAGTTTATTTACAAAAACAAAAACAGAGTTTCCCATATGTTTAAAAAAAAAAAAAGTTATGTGAGATAATAGTGTAAGAGCATTGATAGGTGCAGGTGTTCATGTGTTATTCTAAAATTCTGAGACCGCCAAACTGTTCCCACATCACTCAACCATTAAAATACAGCAAACAATGAAGAAAACCAAATATTAATTCAGTTCTATTATTCGCTTAGAAATATAGCTTTGCCCTTCGATTGTGTGATTAATGCCAATGTTTCATATTATATTTAGCTTTAGTTTCTATGCTAATCTGGATTAAACTGCCACGTGTTTTACCATAATATATCATTATTCAATCAACAACTTTGTGACTAAAGGGAGATGTTAATCCAGCTACTCAAGCCAATTTAAAAAGAGCATGCCATAAGTGTCATCCCAAGTCACATCTTTAACATGTTAAATAAAAGAATTTTGAAACAACAAAATGTTTTTCTTATGTCTTTAGGTCTTAGCTACTGAATCATTACATATATAGACTATACTATTCATTTGTACCACCACATCATAAGAGCATATAAACAAACAACCAATCATGAAATACTGAATGATGGAAAATGACAATAACGTGAACAGGAAGTATATAAGAAAGTTCAATGTTTGAGTATGAAGCCCACATTTGATGTGTGTCCTCCCGGATTCAGAGTTTTTTCAGCATGTCAGTGACAAAAACGACATGCTTTCAGTCTGTCCAAGTCCTTAAGTCTCAAAATTTACTCCACGACCAGCTCAAACTCCTCTGCCTCCTCAAACTCTGCGTTCATCTTTGCAGCTAGTGCCTCCAGCTCTGTGTTGTTTATCTGCGGCACCTTCTTCCTCCTCCTCTTCTCCTTCACCACGGCCACTCCGGGGATGTTGGGATCCGGCTCGGAGAAAGCTGAACCACAGTCATCCGCCTCAAGCATAGTAGTGAATGAGTTCAGACCGGACAGGGATCCAGAAACTTCCAGACCGGTCTTAGATTGCCCGACTGCACGGACCACCTCAGGGGTCTTCAGCTTCTCAAAGCCGAACAAAGTTTCCCGAGAGTTGGGACTGTTGAAGGACTTATCGCTGAGCCGGCTGTAGGAGCGGCGCACTTTCTGTGACCACACCTCGTCCTCTGGATCTATCGCCGGCTGCTGAGGACGAGAAGGTGGCGGAGATGACGGGAGGATCGGTGAGGGCATTGCGGGCGCCTTCTTCTTCTTGGCCGAGGAGGAGGCCCCACGGCCCGGGACAGCACCTGGGGTGGAGACTTTATGCTTTTTCTGCAGGCTGCCTTCTGGTTCCGTACGCCTTGGTGTGTTCTCCTTATTATGATCCGACAGTACGGTTGTTTTTCTGGGAGCTATTTTTCTTACAGTAATAGAGCGTTTAATAGGTATGCCATCCAGCGCCATTTTGTTTTCTGTTTTTCTGTTAGCCTGAGGAGGAGAACTCAACCGCAGTGACCGTCTTCGCTGCGAGCCGCTAAGATTGTCCGACTCCGCCACTGTGTTCCGAGGCGTCCATTCGTTCATATTGACGTCTTCCAGAAGAAATAATCGTTTCTCCCTGGACTTACTTTTACAGCCGACACAGCAATATCACAACACGGGTGACACACAACAACAGCAATCCGTTCAAATTGCCCGCCCGAGTCGCGTAGAAAGGACGACAGGTGTTTTCCGGTGACGTCAACAATCTGCGCCAGCAGTCTGAAACTTTTGCTGTGTAATCTGTACAGTCGAGGCTAAGACGTCTGCTATTTCACAGTGTTGTATAAATATTTCAGCACATAGGTGATATACATAATGGAATATTTGATCGGGATTCAGGGACCGGATTTCGTCCTCGTCGCCTCCGATAATGTTGCAGCTAGCAGCATCATTCAGATGAAACACGGTATGACAACGCGTTAGCTTAGCGTTAGCCGTTCAGCCGGTTGATTGAGTTAAGTTAGCACACACAAGCTTGTTTTCACATTTTTGTTCACATTAAACCCACGTTTTACTGATAAATATACATTAAAGCTGTTTCCAGTTAGAGTATATTTATGTGCAATAATTAATTGCCCTCGATGTAACTCTGCGACACCTTCTAAATGTGAATTGAGCTAACAAACAGAAGCTAACCACAGCTAAGTTGAGCAGCACAAGTCTCTATCAGTCTATTTATCCACACATTGGATACATTTTCATAATTATAACGACACGTAAATCTTTTGTTACGTGCTACGTTGAATTAAGCAAGTCATTGTGTCTGAAAGTGAAAGTGAAAGTCACCTCTGGAAGTATCCCAGTTTGGTAGTCAGGAAATGGCATCTTAACTACATGATGTGTTTATTCTGTATTTTCCAGACTATGACAAGATGTTCAAACTCAGTGAGAAGATTTTGCTGCTGTGTGTTGGAGAAGCAGGTGACACAGTACAGTTTGCAGAGTACATCCAGAAGAATGTGCAACTCTACAAAATGAGGAATGGTAAGGACGGTTTGCTATTCATCTTTCTCCACAAAAGTCTGAATTTTGTTGTCAGACTGACAGCACTGGGTATTGTTTGACAGTTTTCACCAGTGCATGCCAATATACAGATTTGTAGTACTTATTATTAATTATTGTTAATCAAATAGTAATTGTTTTCTATATCATTTTGAAGAATATAAATACACATTTTATCCGTAGAAGACTTTTCTTTGTTGTCTAAAATATAATTACTGTTGTCAAAATCTTGATTTACATTTGGATCTTGAGGTACTTCATGGTTTTCAGTAGGTTTTTCAGATGCATATTTGCTGTGTACTAGTCATCAGTTCTGCTATCATTTTGTGAGGATACATTTATGTATAAACCCCAAAGTTTTGTGTCTGATAGCTTTTACCTTATGTTTCTTAGGTTATGAACTCAGTCCCGCAGCAGCAGCAAACTTCACACGAAAGAACCTTGCAGAGTACCTTCGGAGCAGGGTAACTATCCCCATACACCAACGTATTAATCCATTTACAACATCATCAGCAGTTTTTATTTAAAGTAAAACGTCCTGAAACAAAACAAATGCTTTTCATATTATTCATATATTCAAAATTTCTTTAAAGCCACACAAGCTACAAGCTGTCTTTCTAGTTTTACCAAGGGAATAAAAAACTAACTTTAACCACATTATTCCAGGACATACAATTAAATGAAGTTGGAATATAGAAGCACATGTGTTGTGTGAGTTGACATAGTCAGCCAGAAATCTGTTGCTCTTTGACACTACATTTAAAACCTGTGGTCCTTTACCTCTAGCTAGTTTCAGTTGTTCTTGTTTACATATTGTACAGTTTAAACTGTTTTGGTCTGAGAATATAACACAGTATTATGATTATGATCTATTTAAATCTCTGTTGTTAATTAGTTTGTATAGCCAGAGCATAAAATACAAGTTTACAAAGTGTAGGACGTTTTGTTTATTTTATGTATTTGTTCTACCTTATATTTGTTGCTGTTTGTACTGACCTTCTCTGGGTGCTGTAATCTGTTAGCCGTGAAAGAACATCACTGACCATAAAACAATAGAAACTCTCTTTTCAGCAATGCGTTTCTCTTGCCCTGGGAAAATTTTCGCTTTTTATTGAAAATTTTAAAGGGAGATGTGGCTATAACATAACCAAAATAACTGTTTTGTTCAGTGGCTGATTTCCTTGTTTGAACCCCATATCTGGACTCTATAACATAAAAAAGACAATGTTAGAAGGTGTCTTTGTTGGACAACTTTACTGGGGCCTCACAGCACATATCCAGAGTTTCTGAGTGCAAATGTACGTTATTCGGTGTCAGTCAGTTGCACATATGTGTTTAACAATAATTTCCACAAATCATCTTTTTAATAGAGCATTCAAATTAACTGTGAAGTAGTGCATGAACAAACTATTATTATTTTAGTCTCTATTGTAGCTAAAGGACATATCTCTGTTGGCAACAAAATCACAGATTAAATGAAAGTAATACTCGCTTCAAATGATGTGTGTAGTAACCATATATGATAGGTTTATTTGTTCTTTTAATTTCTGCTCAAAATGATTGAAGTTAGACTAAAACAAGAAATAGAGCAGCTCATACACACTACATGTCTTTTCTGTTTTGATGACATGACACAGTTGTGATGAGTAGCTGTCATTCAAGTTCAGGTGGACACCTGGAGGTCACCTGCAGTTTTACCTGCATTTATGTTGTTCTATAACTATCATAGAAGAAAATATCATTAACTGGGAACCAAATATGCCTAGATGCTCAATGCATCAACATCAAAGAACTACTTACAGGTCATAATTAAAATATAATCTGAACTAGTATTTGATGGCTGTTAAATAATTGTTACAGATGTTTTGCATTATTTTAACTTGTCGTAAGATACTAAAAATTAGTTGTCATTTTTTAACCTTATGCGATAGTGAATTCAGTATTTTTTCATAGTTCCTGACACTGACTTTTACTTCAGGAAAGTCTTACAGACATCTGTCACAGCTTTGTTTCTGTTGTAGAGACAAAATGATTAATCGTTGAATAAAAAGATAGGGAAATAATTGATAGTTGTTACTCATATGTAGTTAATGTCATGGGTAATGTAACACCCCCTGTTTAAGATGTCTCTGCTTCTCATATCTCTTGCACTAATTTGTTAAGAACAGTGCAGCCGCTGCCTGTCACAATAGCAGAAGGGTGAAAATAATTACAAAAAACAATTAGTGTGGCAGGGAAGGGAATGTGGGACATATCGAACGGGGGATAGGGGTAGAGCAGCAGCAGGAGGAGGAGGAGGAGTGGGGCTCCCACGGGAGAACAACCAAGCCCAGTGGACAGCACCACACAGACCAAAGTGTGAGAACGAGTAGGAGTCAACATAAACACAAAAACAATATACATGCACACAGAGGGACCTATAGGATCAGGATTGTTCTGTGCAGTGAAGGTTGTACATGTAGTGGAGGAGCATTTATATTCATATCTTGCCATAAGCTGTGAGTGTATCGTTATTTTTGTGCCTCACGGCACAAAAATTTGGTTTTATGAGTGCAGGATTTACTAATGCCACGTTCTCAGGAGTGCTCAGAAACTGAAGCAATAGCAGTTTCTACTCTGCAACCCACACCTTCCTCCAGCTATGCTCTTCTCACATTCATCAACCTCCAGAGTACATGGACATTTGCAAATTATGTTGTATAAACAGTTTTTTATGGCATTTTCCCCGAGAACATCTTGAGTATGTTGAATATGTAATGTGTCCTGTCCAGTTGAATGTGAAACAGGGAAAGAGAGAATCTGCTGAAGTCTTTTACGGTTTAATATGAACTAGGTGAAGGACAGAGGATTGAAGCATTTTGAACTGTGTCACTAATTATTCACAAAAACAAGCACTTGGTGTATTTAATTATTATTTTAATTATTGGTGACGCTACCAGTTACTTTCTTAATTAATTGACTGCTCATTCGAACTTCCTACAGCCCAAGGTAATGTCTTCAAAGTGCTTGTTTTGTCTGACCACCAATGTAAAACCCTAGAGATATTCATTTTCTGTTCATTAAAAACAAAAAGCAGCAAATCATCACATTTAGAAGCAGTCTGTTTTTAGCTATTTGTCTCAGAAAATTACTGAAATTATTTTAGATTATCAAAATTGCTGCAGATTAAGTTTCTTTCATTTACGTTGATTAATCATTTCAACTTTATACAAAGTGTTAATTAGAACAAAAGTGACTTTCCATACATTGTATCAGCACCCTGATCATTTAAATTTAAAATAACATATTTAGGAATGTATGTTTAAACAAATTCAAATCATTAGACATAATCAGCTGTGTGCTTCTTTTGTTTTGGTTCATAACTTAAAAACTATCTTGCAACATATACAGTGCAGCTGCACTGTAAACCATTGTTTGACCAAAACAAATTTTTACTTAGATGAAAAATGCCTGTAGTCTGAGACTATGCTCAGTTCTCATCTGGGGAACTGGCTGCATATATTTTAATTAATTTGATTATATCACCACAGATTGAAGTTTAGCCCAGATGCAAAGGAGAGATAATGATCTCCGCTTGTATATCAACTGTTTTGTGTCTTTTGCTACCATCCTTATATCATTTTCTGAAACCCCCACAAAAGTCATCACATGATCCCACTGGCATGCCCAGACCCCTAGGTTAAAAACCACTGGCTGATAAATTAATCAGTGGTATGTTGTTAATTCTGATGACCTTATTCCTGCAGGATAAATTACAGATGAGTCCTTTAGTCTGAAAGATGACCTTCGGGAGGTGTAGTTAGCCAAAGTCAGCAGAGCATGTCTGCGCAGAGCAAGCGAAACCAAGCTCACATAATGTCTGTGTATTTACCAGCCTACCGTCCAGAAAAACAACTCCGCTAACCTCTGGAGTACTGCATTCACTCAAGCTTTGGAGAGCAGACAAAGAAGAAAAAAAAAAACTAGCGGTGAGCATAATCACCTGAGGCCTCGACTCTGCTGCATGCACATCAGTAATGATACGCATGAAATTCACCACAGAGAAAAACAACAACTGCAAAGTTTTAGGGGCATAGAAACTCAGCATCTGCTCTGCTTCTATTTGCTTTATTTTCTGTAATATTTTTCCCCTGCTGTAAAATTTTAGAGTATTAAAGATAAAAAACAATTAAATTGGTAGATATTGAATTGAAAGACACAACAGATTGGTAGTCTAAAAAGTTAAGCAGGATTGAATGTGTAGGAAACTTAGATATGAGGTTTAAGTGATACCACAAAACTCAGGGAGTTTATCACATTTTAATTTATTAATTTAATTTTAATTTAATTATATATTTAATTTTTTCTAGAGGATTATGCAGAAGCCTGAAAGCCTCACAGTCATCAGTTTTTGGATAAATGTGGATGTTTGCTGCAGCGAGCTGAAGACGTAAAAAGATTGTTCTATAAAGTTTGAGTTGTGTATTTTTAGTTCTCTGTAAGACTGCAGCAACAGTTAGCCTCAGTGCTGTGGTGATCTACAGCTGGCCCCATATGGGTTTGTAAAATATTTTTTAGCACGGGCACACAATGGGCACAAATAATTACTGGCGCCATATTGCACGCGGCTTTCTTGCTCCTGCACAGATGAACAATTAATACAGCAGATTGAGGAGAAATGCCAATAAAGAGAACATGGCCTGGGGCAGGGTGCAAAAATAGGGGAAGGGAGGGAGGAAGGGAGGGAGTAAGCACTGGAACGTGGAAGAGGAGAGTTTGGGGATGAGTTTGTGATGGGTTTAATAGCAGCATGACCTTAATTTGTGTCATAACTAAAGCTGTTTTTGCTCTGAATTTGACACTGCCCATGTCTTAAAGGAAATGTTATGAAAAATACACAGTCACTTTCTTGCTGAGAGTTAAACCGGAAAATTGACGCTACTCTTACGTTTCTACAGTAAATATAAAGTTAGCTTAGCTTAGTATAAAGAGTGGAAACGGAGAAAACTGCTCGCCTGGCTATGTCCAAAAGGGGGGGAAAAAATCCAACTACCAACACCTATAAGGGTCACAAATTAATGCTAGAGCTGCAGTGATTCATTTGCCATTAGAAAAAGAAAGTATATTTTATAAATTGTTATTAATATTATCTTCACATATCTGATTTCATGTTTGAGTGTGATGTAACAAAGGGCACAGTTTCACCTCTGCTTTTGAAATGCAGAAGTTTCAAATGATCAAACAATTTAAAAGACGATGGAGGGAGAATTTTGTAATTTTACAGCACAGATGAGCCCCCATCATCATCATCGTCCTAAAGACCAATACATTTTCCACTTGCCCTCTGACTTATCCGCATGGATGCTCATGCGCATGTATTCATACTACATTTGGAGATACAGACACTGACTCATTTTGCACTACGTTGGACAGTAGCAACGGTGCGAAGAAGCAGTTCTTTGTTGTATTTGACTCAACAGTGTGAAAAATTTAAAGAAACAGAAACTTGTGTAACTTCTTCACAAGAACAGAGTCGGAGACCTTGAAATTAACGTCCGCTCAGACCCGACTTGGCTTGGCTGATGACAAAATTTACATCACAGACACAGTAGTGAACACACACGTGAAAAATACAAACTGGTCTTAATCCACCTCAAATGATATTTTTCTTGTTTTTTGTTAAACCCGTTATTTTTTCGTCTTATTTATCTTATGTCTTTATCTTTTTTTTATGTCATATTTTGTTTGTTTAATCCACTCAAAATCCAAATTGTAAAAGCTAAATGTTGCTGTTTTATTGGTTTTTATCTGTGTTACCGTTTGTTGGCTACTTTACCTTTGGTCAGAGCCAGGCTAGAAGTTTCCCATCGTTTCCATTTTTTTGTGCTATGCTAGACTAACTGGCTGCTAACTGTAGCTTCATATTTATAATAGCTGCACGAGAGTTGTGTCAGTCTTCTCGCCTAACGCTCGTCAAGAATGCAAATGAATGTATTTCCCAAACTCTTCCTTCAAAACCAGGTTTGTGTCTACCGAATGTGATGGTGGTAACGTACAGGTGACGCTTTTGTTCGGCAGCACAACAGACGCTTTTGTTTGGCTGAGAGCGAGAGTCGCAGCAGGGGGGATGAAACATATGATGTGTATTGTTTTCATGTGAACATGGGTGTGAGTTCAGGTGCCTGGGTTAACAAGGTGCCTGGTTCCCTCGGAGGTGACATGGGAAGGTTATTTTGATGCCAAGTCCATATTATTGTTATATTGTAACCAGTGAGACAGGTGTCAGGTGGGTGGGGGTGATGCCGCAGGGGAGTTCAGAGGCTCACAGAGGAGTTAAAGCACACACACAGACACACACACACACACACACACACACACACACTAAGATATTCATCCAGAGATTCACGCCCATTATACACACACACACACACAAACACACACACTAAGATATTCATCCAGAGATTCACGCCCATTGTACACACACACACAAACACACTGTTTCTCTTTCTCACATCTGTGTACATATTCATCGTTAACACGCGCACACTAAAGCCTACAACGCAGGGAGTGTAATGATTACCATTGCCCTTGTGGGAAACCGGACTCTTAACACAAGTCACAGAAATAACTGAGTCAGTTGAGAGATCAGTAGAAATGAGAGGACAGGTGTGCAGATTACAACTCACCTGGCATCACATGAATCATGTTTGCCTTCCTGCACGATACAGAATGGTACATTTTTATACTTTTCATGTTGCATTTTAATCAAAAACACTGAGCTGCTTCTTCCTCCGTCAAGAATTTAGGCCATAAGTTGTTTTGAAATCCAAAAATTGTCTGGCTTTAAAAAGGATTTTTTTTTCTTCAAATGAGGAACAGTGGCTCGCAACAATGAGGGGAGAAAATTAGTATTTTGGAGGAAGAGAAGAAGCTGGAAGCGTAAAAAACGTAATTTAAAAAGAGAGGAGGGGGGAGGCTGGGGCAAGAGAAACGACTTTAGAAGTTTTTAATGAGCCCTGGCGTTACTCCAGGGCACAGGGTGAAGGCGGCAGAGAGGGGAGGGAGCGAAATAAGGGATGAAGATGGGAGGGAGGGCGCGATGGAGGGAGCAACAGGGTTGCTGACTCCCAGCAGATGTCACACTGCCAGTGACACCCTGATTCTCTCCTTCACACACGCGCTCACAGACACACACACCTCCTCTGTCCTGTGACACCTTTTCACCTTTCCTCTCCCTGTACTGTCACTTCAGCCCCTTGTGTGTGTATGTCTCTCTCTCTCTCTCTCTCTCTGCTGTTCATGCTGTGTAAATATTGCCGCTGTGTGTGTGTGTGTGTGGTTGTTTGTGTGTGTGTCACTCTATGTCTCTCCTCAGCTGAAATATCAGAGTTGATAATTAGGAGCAGTTTATTTGGAATAAGCTCACAGAGTGAGAGAAGTTGCACTTTTTGTGACGAAGTCGCAGATTTCCAGCTCTTGTGAACTGGTTGATGAAACAGACTGCTACACTTACTGAGATAATGTACAGTCTCTGACACTGCTGCAGCAGTCTGTATAGGTTTGGCACAAAGTCATGAATATTGAAATAGAGAAATTCCGCCGCCTTGCGTCTGTGAGGGATTGTCCGTATGTGGTGCAGCTCGATTTGTTCAGATTCTGCTACTGTTCAAGGGGCACAAAGAATAAAGCTCAACAGCTCCGTTATGCCTTCAGTGAGTGTGTTTACATGCACATAAGTAACCAGATTACAATGGGCTCTCTTAATATAAAATGTTCTCTTAACTGTAAATTAGGTAGGGAATTAAAGAATTCTGATTTCCACAGGTAAATTTCTCCTGGAGAATGTTGATTCTTCTGTTGTGGACATCCATACCTGGGTTTCTAATCGGCTTTTATGCGTGCACACGTGCAAGACCAAAGACCACAGAGAGGGAAATTAGTGGTGTGGAGTGGCTGGATGTAAGGAGAGATCATTACATGCAGTAATGCCTCTTAATATTTAAAAACAAGTCCACTAAGACTAAGTGGCCCATAGAAGTCTAAATAGGTTGTTTTCTGTTTGCAGTGTGAAAAGAGCTCCGCTCTGTCTTTCTCTCACTGCTTCGACAAACAGAAGAAAAAGAAGCATGTTCTGTATCTCTACATTGAAAATCTGTGAGCCGTGCTTTCACAACACATCTGAGTTGAACTTGTCATTAACCAGGTTACTTAAGTATATTTAAGTGCTCTGAGTGACTCTGGAGGGAGTTTTCCACAGTCTCACCTTGGCCTCGAGGAGGCATTCAGAGTGAAGGCAGCCCTGTGTTGGAGGTACTGGTGAGACAATGAAATACAATCCAAGAATTCCAGTTTGTGTAACAGATTGTGTGTTTAGAGGCCTGCCAGATGCCCAAACTGTGTTCACAATCAGGATTTTGCAAGAATACTTCAACTTTCTTTGAGCAGTTGCAAGGTAAATGAAGGACAGGGTTAATTCTGCAAACTAACATACCTTTCTGGATGATGTAGCATTGCAACAAAAGTTGAGTAAA
Source organism: Sandelia bainsii (assembly GCA_032362345.1). Classification (NCBI taxonomy): domain Eukaryota; kingdom Metazoa; phylum Chordata; class Actinopteri; order Anabantiformes; family Anabantidae; genus Sandelia; species Sandelia bainsii. The sequence goes on along the minus strand of JAUMHL010000003.1, from coordinate 5,813,896 downwards.
ATTTTTCGCCAGAGGCCACTGCGTTGGCTCACCTACTCCATTCAGACTGACTCAATTCAAATAAACAAGAGAGCTCTTTTTTCCACAAAGGATTTAAGTTGATCTCTACGGAGCCCGGGAGGGGACATGGAAGAAAAAAAATTTAATGGGTGGGGGGAAAAAAGTTATACTTTTGCGAGATATCTTGCGATACTTAGCACAAAGGGCTACTCTCATCGGAAAACGTACTCCGAACTGGCGGACATGGTGGAATTCATGAGTAAATG
>JAUMHL010000003.1:5778594-5813530 GCA_032362345.1 Sandelia bainsii | reverse complement strand
AACAAAACTCTACAAATGCAGTTGTATACGCTCCATTGTTGTCGTATCTATGGTAACCAATTGACCTGGAAGTACTTGACAATAAAAACTTTTGCGAGATCTCGCAAAAGTATAACTTTTTTCCCCACCCGTTACATTTTTTTTTCTCCCATGTCCCCTCCCGGGCTCCGTAGATCTCAATATGACTCGTCACTTACTACAAATGAAAAGATTCGAATTGGAAATGTGGGATCCAACGTTTTGGGAGTTTTACGATTATTAGGGACAAAATGATGCCCTCTTTTTGTGTTTTTTTGTTTGTTTTCATCTCTAATGACTCCTCAAATTGATATATGTGCAAAAGTTTATTTTCTGGAGTGGCGTTAGGATCTGTAATTTTCCTGCCCAACAACACCATTTACACAACACCTGTTACCTGCTGTGGACTAAAATACAAAAAAACATTGTTTAGCTGGGTGAGTTTGTTTGTTGTTAACACCTTGTACCATATGGAGCTTTGTTATAGATGTGGATATTAATCCTCCAACCCCTCCTCTGTTCTCTCTCTCCTCCCCCCCTCTCCCCCTCTTCTGTCTCCAGACTCCATACCATGTGAACCTGTTGCTGGCGGGCTACGATGACACAGACGGCCCAGGTCTCTTCTACATGGACTACCTGTCTTCCCTGGCTAAGGCCCCCTTCGCTGCTCACGGCTACGGAGCCTTCCTCACTCTTTCTATTCTTGACCGCTACTACAGACCAGGTCAGTGCAGAGAAATACCCTAATGTTTTCTACTGTTTATTGTTCCTGTGAGACTGACAGAGAAGGCAACAGAAAGAAATAAAAACTACAGACTACAGTGTAGTGCAAGTCTGTCGAATGTGCAGTGCAGAGGTTGTTGATTACCATTTCAGTATTCTCGTTTTCTTTTCCTTGTTCTAGATTTGACTCGAGATGAGGCAGTGGATCTGCTCAAGAAATGCATTGACGAAGTGAGTTAAAGTAGTTTTATTGTTTTAATTTTAGTTTTGTTTTTTCTAATTGACAGTTGAAATGTACTGAGGAAATAGTTTACATGGGGAAAAAAATCAGCTTTCTTTTGTTATTATTTCATTGGTTCTATTGGGATCTGCTTACTGTGAGATCAGAGAGCTCACAGCGACATCGATAGCCTTAAACAGCTGTCCCTGGAGATTAGATTAGGCACAACAGACATAAAAATAAATAGAAAAACCTTGTGGGTGAGTTATTGTAGATCAATATGTTTGATAAAATGGCACCGAATGAGTGACGGGCATCTTGTCTCTTTCTGCGACCTCCAGCTAAACAAGCGCTTCATCCTGAACCTCCATTCCTTCAACGTCCGCGTGATTGACAAGGAGGGCATCCATGACCTGGAGAAGATCACCCTTGGCGCCAAGTGACTGCTCACTGCTTAACTACTGACCCTCTCGCCCTGATTTCTCTCTGTTTTCTTTTTTTTTTTTTTGTACCATTGACCTCCTCGCTCTCTCTGTTCCAATAAAAAGTGACACACAGTTGAGATACAAGCTCTTTGTCCCTGTGGTGCTTTCTCATTTCTCTCTAGTCTACTCATCTGCACATAGAAAGAGAACAGCCTCCTGGCTGTGTACTTTTGCACTTGTACTCAGTGAGTGTGCGTGAGGGTAATGTACACTTGCTCATACTTGTACACGTGTAACAAAACACACAAGCACGTATGGTGTTACTTGAGAAAAAGAAAAAGCTGTTTTCTGTTTTATTTTGAGTGTTTTCCCTGCCCCTGAATGAGCAAATGACATCTAAATTTTGGTGGGATTTACCATAAAGTCAAATGTTCATGGTTGAATTATTGCCTAATGATTAATAGTATAAGTTTACAAGCAACAACTCACTAATTGTGTTACAGTATGAGTGAATAAATAAATTTTTTCAGTTTTTAACAAGGTAAAATTATTTGACATTGATTTGTGAAGTTAATATTAACAATGTATCAGTGGAGTCAATTAAAACCTAAAATATGGAGTCTAACCTTACCGCAGAGTTGTATTTACACCTTCCTGGCCCAGTGTCAGTGAATGATTCAACATAATATATAGAAAGTTGCCGTCAACTAAAGAACAAATTCTATTTTACACCTTGAAGTTTGCTTCCTTCACTTTATTATCCCAAAGGAGATGTTAATTTTGAAGGTACCCACACAAACATACAACATGTACAGTCACATTAGACAAACTAACAAACAGTAATTACACATAAAACGTCCTGGGTAGGAGTATAATTTAGAACGTAAAAACTAAAAAAATACAGAAGTTTGTTTAAAGGTCTGCATCAAATCAGAGTGGTTCATGCTCAATTGATGGGGGGTCTGACTGGTGCCAGCTGTACAGGACACACTGCAAAAACTGGGTACACAGATGTTCACCAATCACTCAAAATTGGCAAATGGCCAAACACCTATTACTGCAAATGTTAAAGAAATTGTAGTCTTAGTTGTTGTAGCCACAAAGTCTTGTGTGAAATCTGATGCTCAAGTGACATCACTTGAGATACAGTTTGAAAATGAAAAACAATCTGGGGTTGTGTACAGACTATGGTAACTATGTTTAAAATTTAAATGTAACTAATTAGTAATTAACTTTAATTTACAGTGATGTATTTGCTGTAATCCTGCACTGACGACAGACTTGGTGATTGCAACACAGTGTTGTAACCTTTACTTACTGATCAAATCTCTTAGTGAACATGTTTATCCACATTTTTCTGTTATTTGTATATTTTATTATTTGATTTGCATATACTATCTAGAAAAAATAACTAGACAAGTTACTATTTTGTGAATTATTTTCAGTGTTACTTTATTTATAGGAGTAGTAAGTCCTGTCTAAATCAACAACCAAACAGTTAACCAGGTAATGTTACAGTTTTCCAATTTTTTTTCAAAATAATTAAAATTTTAAAAGCTTTTAATTGTGAAATTTCTAAGTTCAATAATGAGCCTTGAATTGAACTTTTACTAATTAGATATTAAAAAAGACATTTAAATAATAAGCATCTCCTGAAATAATTCAAAGGTCTTCAGTTTTTCTGTATACCAGGTGTGTTACAGTAAATGATCATACTCATACACAGCTGTAACTGAAAACCGGGCCAGGCTGGTTGTTTGTGAGAGAGACAGACATGTGCATGTGTATGAGAGCGAGACAGCGCGTGTGTGTGTGGCTCTCTCCACCACAGACAGGTGATTAATAAACATTAAACAATCCCTCCTCTCTCCAACACACCGGAATATGACGGGAAGAGCAGCATATGTTTGCCTGGAGGCACAGAGAGCGATGGAGAACGGCCCCGCTGAGTGTGAGGTAGAGGGAGAGAATAGGGGAGAGGCGGGGGTGAGGAGGAGGAGGGAGGGGGAGTTAGGTTACGGAGAAGGAGATAAAGGGATGGTGGGGAATTGACATAGGAGGGTAATGAGATGGGAGGAGAGAAAAGGAGATACGGCAGGTCGAAATGAGTGATGTTTGCGAGTGTATGAGCAGATGACAAGTGTGTGTGTGTCCTGTCCCTGGAACGCAGTAATTTCACAGTGTCTCATCCTGGTTAAATAAAGCAAAGGACTGTGCAGGAGAGGTGAGAGGAGGCGGTCGGTGGGAGACATGCAGAACAGATGGGTTGAGTGGAACCGACGTTTGTGGCTTGTTGGGCACAGGGGGGGTCACACACTGCTGCCGCTCATCTCCCAGGTACAGTGTTCAGGGCTGCAGCTGCGATGCCGCCGTCTCCCTGGGCCCCTGCTGGAGCCCTGCATGCTTATAGAGAGGCCCTGACTTTTTGAGTGGCCCCTTGGGGTGCACGCAGCAGATTTGTCCTGAGCATGATATACGTGTACGAGAGAGAAAAGAAAACCATCATTCAGACTTGGCAATGATCAGCTGAATAAGTTGATTAACTGATTAGTCTGTTGCCAGAAAATTAATAATATTATCAATTAATTCAGTAATTTTTAAAACAAAAGATTTGCTCAGTTATTTAGATTTGGCGCTCTTCTCAGTTTGATGTCTACATTGAACATATATAAGAATATGGAAAATACAACAGACAATACAAAATATTTAGAATGTCCTGCAATTTTGGGTTGTTTGGCTGAAACAGGCAGTTTGACGATATACTCTTGCAAACTGAGTTGAACTTTTGTCACTACTATTTAATATTTTATAAACTAGTATAGATTTAGAGTTACACTCTTTTGCAAAGAGACTTTTTAAGAAACGAGTGGTCAAAAATGATGCAGTGATCACTGAGAAATATGAGTCAAGATCCGAAAACTCTAGATCCTGCTTTTCCTACAATGCAACTCAGTCACATCTGTTGTTAAAAGTCCCTGACCTGCTAAACTTATCATCCAAACGCTACCTCCCAAGTTTGTAACCGGCTCTTCAAGACAAGACTGAAGCTAATGTATCTATGAGGCTGCTCACAATGACAATGCTGATATTTAATGTTTCTCACCATCTTAATTTAGCGTTTTATCAGTCTAACAAAAGCACAAGACATAAAGCTGAAGCTGATGGGAATGTCACTTGTTTTGCAAGTATTAAAAGTTTGACCTGATGATTGTGCTACATGAACAGAAAAGTCACCAGACACTCAAGAGACTCTTAATGTCTGCTTGACAATCACTGTCTGTTTAATATCATTGTACCTTGAATGTCTTTTAGTGTTGGACTGATCGACACACAAAATAAACAATCTTAAGACATTTTTCATGATTTTTTGACATTTTATGGACTAAGCAATTAATAGTTTAATGGAAAAAAACATCTGAGAGATTAATCAATAATGAAATTAAGTGCTGGTTGTCGCCCTGACTGTGACCCTCTTCTTAAAGATAGAATAGACTTTGCCTGCAGGGATTAATAAAAAATGTCATTATTGAGAATGAGAGACAGAGAAGTGGAAACATTACAATAAAAGAAAATAAATGTCCACTATCACCTTTGAATTTAAAAGTAAGTTAAAGTGGGCAGCTGCAGTTGAAGGCGCCTGAAGGTGCCATTGCATTTTATTGTTCTGATATCTCAGATCAAAACATAAAAAAACACTGATGAAACTCAACCAATCACTCCTTAATTCTTTAATAATATATTACATTTATGCCATAACACAATAATAATAATAATAATAACAGTAATAACATTAATAATAAACATACACAGAAAGTACAAAATGATTTGTTTCATTTTCTTAAGTTACCAACACGCAGTACTTCAAAATAAAAGAAAACAAATCCTCTTTAGCTGCCTCTGACTCCTCTTTACCCCACCTCTAGAGAATCCAGAAAACACAATTTCCCATGACCACCCACTAAGAAGAACTACATATGGAAGTTGTCCAAACAGGTGGAGTTAAAAGTCTCCCAAAGTCCCAGAGGAGCAAAGAGCAGGTCGTTGTCTCGGATATGGCTTACGCGCTTCCCAGATGAGTCCAGAAAATGTGTGTTTAAGTGTGTGTGTGATTGATAAAGGCAGGGGGCTTCTAAAACACGGACATAAGCGACATGTTTACCAAAATAAAAAAAATTAAAAAACGGGGGTAATTAAAACCATAATGCCATATGTAGGAAGTCATCCTGGTGTTTTGCAGATTCTGTCGTGACACAAACCAGCTACTGAGAAGACAGGTCCATGCGTCATTTAGAGTGAGGTGGTTGTGGACACACATTACAGTAGAGATATCATCATGAACCCCATTCTCCTCAATGAGAGGGACCGCAGGGGTTTCTGGGAGGTAAAAGTCTCAGTTTTTATCCTGAGGGCAAAGGTAAAGACGCAGAGGGGCATGAGCCAGTCTTTTCCCCTCTTACTCTTCCTTTCTTCCTCTCGTTTATCCTTGAGAACATCTGTCTGTCCTCCCTCTATTTACGGTGCTTCATCTCCTTGTCGTGGTGGCTCTTCCCTCCACCCTCTTTGTCCAGCATTTTGATCGCCTCCATCAGGTAGCTCTGGAAGGCGGAGAGTGCAGCACAAATGGCTGGAGTGCCAAAGCCGTGGGTGAGCAGGCTGAAGTGGGTGAGGCTGCCCTGGACGCCAGGTTCCAGGCAGGGGGTGGGTCGACTGCCGCCCAGTGGAGAACGGTCCTGGGACATCAAGTCCACAAATTCCTTACAGATCTCCCTGAGGCAAAAAGGAATGAGGCATTAGGACACACTAAGATATTTTTAGTACTGCAAAAACTAATTAATTTGAGTTAGTTAGTCCTAAAAGTAAAATTGTCTGATTTTTACACCATCAACACAAAGGCAAAAAAACAACACCCACAATTTACAGTGCATTGAAAGTGAGCAAAATATACGTATTTGACATAAAATAGTCATCACAATACTCAGTTTTTTGTTTTGGTTATGGTCAAACTGGTATTAACCTATAATACAGAACAATATTTGTGGTAAGTGGTAAGTTGGTGCTTCAATTACCACAACTTATGTTTTTGGCTCATTCTGATACATAAAAAATGGCATCCTAATTATTTTCATTCCTGCTTCATCCAAATTGGGTATGACATGTTTATGTAAACCTTACCACAAATAAGTAAGTAGAGTAAAGTCATTTAAATATGGTTGCCAAAAAATTTGACTATATATGCATTTACCAGCATTTAACTTTGCTCTTAACATTGTTTAATGTTGTGTCCAACCCACATATTTAGCAGTAATTGTCTTTAAAGGATAATGTTTTATATTTTTATTACTGTTATTTATTACTTCCACTGTTGTGTCAGTCTTGGCCTAAATATTCTTAACTCTGTTTTTTCACTGTTGCATCAAATCCACACTTTTCTCTCCAACAAATACACAATTTACTTCAGTTTGAGTGATGTTTGGTCAAAACTAGTGTACACTACAGTCATACAGTCTCATGTTCATCTGTGCCTACTTCCCACTGAAGATTTCCACCTTCAGTAAGAACCACAGGCAGACTTATCTTTTAAACAATAATTTTAGTAAAAGACTAATAAGTGTCTAAATTGTGCAGGAGCATGGGTGAGCCACTCACTTGGTGGCGAGCAACATGCTGCGTCGTGTTGGGAGCTGGTCGGGGTCACTCTGCCTGCACAGATACTCGGCTGTGGCTCTGGCTGGAAACTCTGTCTCACACACATAACCAAAATCCCGCGCCAGATGGACGGCTTCACCTAGAGGCGGTGGTAGAGGGACAGAAAGAAGGTGAGAGCATGTCTATTAAAATAGAACAGAAGTCAGACTAGCACAGCACAGAAAGAAATTGTCCTTTACATTAGTTAGCCAAAAAAGCAGCAACTACTTCTGTGTGTTTTTAAGAGTCAGAGGTCAGTGCTTCAGTTTAGATTTCATATCAAATAAGTATCCGTATAAATGCTTTTAAATGATACATAATCGATTGGGTTAGCTACTCAGGTCAGGTCAGGTCAGGACAAACTCTGCAGCCATTTTTCTCACTTTCACTTCTCAAACGGTTCACTGCTCTTTGGCTTTGTGAGGCAGCCGCAGCACCAGCTTTTCAAAAGACACCCATCCACTTGTGTGTGCGCGCGCGCATGCAGCTGTCCGTGCTGCGACTGTTTATTCATGTCTGCTCATGCGAGGATATTTCTATGTGAATATGTGTCCCTCTCTGTCAGGATACATGCAGGTCACTGTATATGTGTGTGTTTGTGTGTGTGTGTGTGTGTGTGTGTGTGTGTGCCTGTGTTTTCCCTACCCTCCACTAGAGATGTTAGCAGAGTGACGTTGGCTGCCTTGCGTCGCCCGGCGGGCAGGTTGAGGCCAATCTTCTCCAGACGCTCTCTCAGACACCGGCCACCATTCTTTGACTTCGCCCTGAGGGGAGACAGGGAGACAGAGAGAGCACTTTTTAGGAGATGGTCCATGTGTGCGTGTGTGTACCCTGCTCAGTGTCTGTGTGTCTTTATGAGTTTTGTTGTGTATGCCTGTATCTCTGTATTATGTGTATTTGTGTGCAAGCAAATTTGAAGTTGAAATCTCCCTATGTTCTCTGTCATAAGTGATACCATCCTGTATTGTCTATTTTTTTTTTTCCATTCATCCTTTACTTATTGCTTTGCTTTCCTTTGCCAGTTCTCATCCCTTTCTTTATTCTTATATATTTCAATTCAAGAACATGTAAATATTTATTTATACAGACACAAAATGATAGTTTTTATATGATGCGGTAGTTGCAGAAGTAGTATCCAGACCCCTAATGTAAGTAAAGCAGCAATAACACACTGCAAAACCCTGCATTCAATATCTTATGCAAGTTCACAAGTTTTACATTTCATTATGTTATATTGTTATAGTTTATGTTAATATAATATTGTGGAAGTAGCATTTCACTGGTGATGTTAACGCTAATTTTATTTCACACTATATTTTATTTTACATACAGTTGGATGCTTTATCTATAACAGTTTATCATATTTGTGTACTGATTAAGTTATAGCTGTGAAATAATTGTAGTGGATTAAAAAGAACAATTTTTTTCTAAAATAAAAGTTTTTAAAAAAGTGATGGGCCGTGATGTGTCTCTATGCTGAGGAGAGACTGGGTTTATAACATTTACTACCCTTTGGATCTTTTAATTATGTCGTCTTAAAGTATTTCAGCCTGCAACCCAAATCATAAAGTTGTTCTTTTGCCCTGAGGCTGTCGCTCATTAAACCACATTGCTCCTCTTGTGATTTAGTCCCATGACCCATTTTGGGTCCCAAGCAACAGCCCCACAGTTAAGTTAAAGCAATTCTATTCTGAATAGCTTCATGGAAACAAGGCAAAAGTTGTCATGTATGGAGAAAAGTGGTTTAAAGCAGAGTGTATTTTCACCAAGAGCTTCTCACCATTGTCATACTGCTGCTAAACAATTATAATCAATGTGTTTTGGTTGCTTATACTCTATATATTGCCTGCAGTGTTGTTCTGTTGCTCAGTTAACAATACCGATTTTCTAAAGGAGATAAATATGTCAGATATCAAAAACACTCCTGAAAGATTTCCCAAGCTTTCCTGTTTTGTGCTGTGAAGCAGCAACTGTGCGCAGTAAAGGAAACAACAGACTTAATTTAAAGTGGGGTTTGGTAGGAAACCATTTAAATATCATGTTAATGCTGGTGGAGTTGCCAGTACCCATCTTAATAGCCTATTTTTTAAATTATTGTGTAAAAGTTGGGGATTATGGTTTCTCCAAGTCGGTTTGTCACAGACCCAGCTATACCTACATGCACATTTACCTATTTGTACTTAGTACTACTTACTTGTAAGTGTAGTTAATTCATTATTTTACGATATTTACCTTGGATTCTCACTGGATTCCACCAGATAATTTGTGATGACATTTTGTAATTTCATTCATTCATTCTACTATCTCATCAAAGTCTGGTAATCGTGTAATTCCCAAAAATGACTTTCAACAACATCTAAAACATGTTATTGTTTGAAGTAAAGAAAGAAATATGCACTGTGCATGAGATCTGGTGACACTGAAAATGTTAATGATATATGTTTATTTCACAAACTGTAGTAACATAATTACTATAGTAACATAGTAGTATACATAATAAGATGGTAAATGTAGTGAAATTAGATCTATTCTAACTTAACTTTTACGGTTAAGATGAGAGTGTAAAGTAAGTCACCAACAGCAAATACCTTTCTGAGTGATTTGGGATTACACAACGTGTCCTTTCACTCCTGTCTTTCTGATAAAAGCTTCATGTTGACGTGTGACAGCATGTTAGTCAGTCAGTGGTTGTAAATGAAATTGCCCCAAACAATAATGTCTTAGGTGATAATTTTACTATTTTTGACCAGTGGATTCCCATCTGCTTCAGGGGAACATTTACAGTATTTAAGGCACTGGTTCCTGAACTTTAAGGCTTTGATCCTTTATTGCCAACCAACGTCTGCTCAAGAGTCCTGGTCACTGTTCCATTTTACTACAGCTTATAGAGGCCTAAGAGATAAAAATTTTCCAGTAGTTCATTTGAGAAAAAAAAATTATAAAACACAAACAAGGCCAAGAATTGTTCACTTAAGGCGTATTTTTGATTTTGTTTTTGACTTGAGTCTTAATTACCATTCAAACACATCTATAAAACTACCTCACATCCTCTCACTCCCTGTCTTCCTCTCACCTGCGGAGGACTCCACCCAGCAGAGAAGCATTGAGACACTCAGGCGGAGACAGGCGTCGCTGCACCTCCCCAACCGTCACCTTGTATTTGGAGGTGGAGCTGAGCAGCGACAGACGACCAGGGACCGAACAGAAAACCTCAGCTGGGTTGGACACAGCTCCCACACCGAGGCCGTCCTTACAGATGGACAAGGCTGACAGGGATGAGCCGTTCAGCTTGGACGGGATGGGAACTGAATATAGGGAATTAAAAAAAACAAGGATGCAGGAGGAGGAGAAGGAGAGAGAGAAGCAGGAGGAAGTTGAAAACAAAAAAAGAAAGTTTTAGTTAATGTACCTTTAGGCTATTTGCATTATGTGTCTTGGATGAAAAGTGACAGAAACATGACACCAAAGAACAGGTTGCAGAGAGAAAAAAAAGAGCTACATGATGAATAAACATCATCAATGCTGAACATGTCTTGTGCAGTGATTGTGTGAATGACAGCGTGCCCCTCCTCCTTCTCTCCAGATTAATCTATTCAGTGTAATGTAATGCACCGACAGCTCTAATTCTGGAGTGCTGCTTGTTGATTCTGTTGTTTCAGCTGCAGGTGGTTACATTTTGACTGTGCATTTTCAAATAGCTTTATTTCACACCTTGACGAGCACAACTCTCGCTCACTTTTCACTAACCTTTAAGACTGATAAGTTTTTCTGTCTTTTTTTTTTTTAAGGGGTGGTGTCCAAATCTAAAGATCTGCAGGCTGTTCTGACTAGTGTAAAAGTTCAAATTTGGGAGTAACTCTCTGGTTTATTAGATATCCACAATACCTGTTGCACCACTGATAACTGATAAAAAAATGTAACTTCAAATCGAAATAATGAATTTTTCCGCAGAGAGAGAGAGGCATGATCAGAGTCTAGTTGTCTTTTTCTTTTCAATCATTGTTATGTCGTCTTTTTAAATTATGTTGGTAAAATTGGCTTTGGCTTCTAAAGGAGATTAATTTAACTCAATAAAGGTATTTGCCATTCCAGTAACAAACAATTTTGTGTAGAATTTAAAAGAATATGCAACATGTGTGAAGTATTATTTCTCATTTGTCTTTTCTCTTTCTGTTGTCTTCTCAATCCTGATCGCTGTGGATTTTCCGTCTGTTTTTTATTTAATATATATTATCTGTACATCTGTATAGTGTGATGCTGCCTCTCACTTAGCACTCTGCAGGCAGTGGGTGGCCTCTTTGTGACACCCTGCTGTGCAGCAGATTCCCCAAACTATAAACCAAAATCTCTTAAAATCCCCTCATTCACAACCAGCCGATCATGGAGTCGGAGAGGCCACAGAGCAGCAGAGTTTCCTCTAAAGCTCTCTCGCCTTTGTCATCTGCCTGCCCCTCCCGCTCTTTCTCCTTTTCTCTTATCATTTTTCACTCTCTTGCTCGACTCTTTCTTGTGCCTCCCACTCTTCACCCCCCTCTTTCCCTTCTATATTTCATCTTGTTCGCTTCTCCCTATTGGATTTTCTTATTCAGGAGGGCTTTAGGTTTGCTCTGCTATCTTACTGTAAGTGCTTGCCGGGGAATCATCTTGCTGATCAATTGTAAGCGTTTGGCAAACAGAATTACTGTCACTTCATCAAATGACTGCTGATTTTCAGCAGCAACAAAATTCAAACAGTTTGAATCACACTAGAAATGTATAAAGCTTCTCTTCAGGGACTCAATTTGGAGAATTATGTCCTTGTTTTTGTGAAAACATTATAGTAGGGGTTCAGGCCATGAGAGCTTTGAAAAGTGGGAATATTTAGAATTGGAAGGCAAAAGGTTTATTCAAAATGTGAATCTTTTTGAGGAAGAATTACTAAAAATTATCTAAAGAAGCTTTTCATTTAAAATTAACTGTAAAATACGAAGTATTTAATTTGTTTATGTGAGATTTTATCAGTAAAAACACATTTAATTAGATGCTGCCAGTTGTTTTATAACACAGTAGGTGTCATCTTTGCCTTGTTTTTGAGCAAATAATAATAGGCCATGTTTTTTTTTTGGCTAAGGAAGGTTTTTCCGCAGTATCACACTGTAGCAGCTACAAATCCAACTTGAATTTTCTAATCGTGCCCCTGTGTCTTCTGCCACTCAGAGTCTGTAATATTTGAGTGATCATACTCCGCAAATTTCCCCTCAACTCCTCTTTTATCATGTTCCCCTCCCTTGTCTTCTTTGCCCCACTTCTCTCCTCTTCACTCTAATCCCTCACTCTCTCTCTCACACACACACACACACACTCTCTCATATGACCATGAACAGTTCATTAAGAATGTGTGCCTTTGGGGTGAAGTCTGCAGCTGAGTATTAGAGGACTTCTTGACTTCAAATGAAATAGCAAAACAGAATTATTTATGTGTGTGTGTGTGTGTGTGTGTGTCTCTGCATGTACGTGTGTGTGTGTGTGTGTGTAAGTGAGTGAGGCAGTGAGATAGGCTGGTGTTAGAGTGCCCCTAAACACAAAACCCCCTTCAGCATGTATAGCACAATTATATAGGTGCACACTTAGACACAAATGCACACGTACACACTCAATCTTTCTCTTCCCGCTCTCTCTCTCTCTCACACACACACAGCTCTCACCACCTCTTACCTTTTTTAATGACAGAGTGGTCGAGGATGCCCAAGGCTGATCCTTCCTCCATTCCCTGTGTCAGACAGACAGACAGTCACTATCATTTATCCACCGACCTCATGGCGAACACACACACACATACACACGCTTATATACTAGTATATAAATATATAAATACACACACTCTCAGAACCTGTCTCTCTCAGGCTAAAGCAAGATGGAGTGTCCAACAGTTTAGTTTTCCCTTGGAGACAATTAGAAAATTATCTATATCCAAGTAAATAATAAAGTCTGATACTGAGATATGATTTAGTGCAAAATGGGAAGCAGGTGATAAATTATTCTACATAGTTTATTAATATTTCTACACAACCTGACAAAAGGAAATATGTATATATAAATGAAGTGAAATGTGTTAACATTGTATATATTTCTATGGAATATAAGAGTTCCATTTAGTAAAATGTTTACAAATCATTTTTAGGTATAAAAAGTTGCCTCTTTTAATTTTTAACTGCTAAGAAATGCTGTCATACACTGTTTAAAATAACTAAAAAGCTTATTTATATATTTTATTTTTAAGTTGTGCATTTAATATTTTTAAGTATATTAACATAAAAACACATATTTCTCTCACTATATTCGTATTTAGGAAAAAAAAAAAAAAAGGATTGATCCAGTACTAATCAGAAACAGCCACCATAGCGCATTCAAAGACTAAATTAAAACCACTGCAATTTATTTGATCTTCTCATTCACTAGGAATAAAATTGTCTTGCAGGGCGACTCTCGGATGTCTCCTTTGTGGTGAATTTATAAGAAGGTTAAAACGCGAAGGATATAATCCATTAATCAAATAAAAGTTCGTGTCATGTGGGAGCGTTTAACAGTAACATGCCCGGGTTGACTCCTCGCTTGGCGCTGCTCTCAAACGTTTCTTTTCTATTAATGACCGTGCACATCAATTGGTTTCGCTGTTTTTCTGCAAGGAGGCAACAAACAGCGTCTGTAGCTGCACCTGCTGCAGGGAAGCTGACTGCTCAATAAACCATAGAAACTATTCTTCCCCAGGAAACCTGCAGAAGGCAAAAGGCTGCAAAATGAGCACAATCACTTTGTCTCTGTGCGGGACATCGGATAATAATGCGCGTAAGGATGAATAATAAAGTGGCATGCGTCCAAATAAACATCAGTAACTTTAAAAGTAAAATATAAAAACAGAAAGAGTTTTATTTTTTATAGGATATAACTTATAACTTTAGTCCAACTCATTATGACAAACGCGGCCAAAAGCGACATCTCTTATTTTATTATTCTATTAATTATCAATATTAATGTGAACTTTTAGAATTTTATTTTTTAGAAATGTAGAAACTAAAATTATAGGCCTGACATGTTGAACAATACATTGTTTTTTCGCACCTCGGAACTGTTTCTCTCCTTGTTTAATGTCCAATTTTTGGATTTTTTACATAAAACAGACAAAAAGGCCTGCAGGTGTTTTTCTTTAAACAGGTGGAAATTTGCTAAATTTATGAAAATTCTTAAAACGCAGTAGTTGTTAATTAAGCTTTTTTACTCAAAAGAAAAAAAAAAACACATTTTAAATCGCAGCTCGTTTGGAGGCAACAGGCAAATAAAAAAAATAGGCCTATCTCGCCTTGGGGCCCTGTTGCCACCATCCGTGTATTTTTAAGCATGAGAGCGATATTTTGAAAATCTTTTTCAAAATGACTTATTATCACAAAGTGATAGGAGATTTTTTTCATAAAGACTTTTGACATCTGACACCTGCTCGTGCTCAGTGACTTTTACGATCTTTCCAGTGCGCTGCGTTTTTGGCTGCAACCCAAGGATGAAACACCTAAATACAAAAATAATAATAATAAAATCACCTGAAGATCCTCTAGGCCGTGATGTCCCAGATGCATCCCGAGAGGGCCGTCCCCGAGTGCGGCAGCCCCTTCCCCGAGACCGTGCAGCAGCCGAGGGACAGCTGGATACTCCCGCCGGGGGTCGAGGCTCAGAGCCCGGTGAGACTGTGACAGGAGCCCCCCCTCCTCGGAACGCGACCTCTGCGAGTGCCATGCCGCTTGCTGGTGCTGATGGATGGAGTTGATGGAGGGGTAGGGGTCTGACAGGTGGGAATACGCCGAGTCCTGGCTCTGGGAGTATGGCAGAGAAGACTGGGGGTAGGGGGGAGGGAAGTACGGAGGCTGGAAGTCGGAGGCCGGAGTGTGGCAGAGCGGGGGAGCCGAGGAGTAGGCTGCCTGGTTCAGGGAGGACAGCTGGGAGAGGCGCCCACTAGGCGAAGAGCCGCTTAGTCCGTCTGCGCGGTCCTGCAGAAAATTAGAAGGTGTGCTTCACATCAGGAGCTCCAGTCCTTATCTAAGTGTTCTCTCAAAGGTGCAAACGGGACTGAGCATTTCATCAAATGTAAGACAGACCCCAGAAGTTATGAGCTCTGTTTCTTAAACTGAACCACAATGGCAGGATATATGCAAGTTTAGAAAGACATTAGGCCTATAAACAATATCTCAGAAACACAAAGTTAAAAAAAACAAAACTTTTCAGGCAACACAAAACAATCCATAAATAAATATATTTCCATTTTATTAGAGAGGTAGAAATAGCAGCAGCGCTTGAAGTGATGCGCACTGGCAGAAGACGCCCTTGGCATAGCTGCTGAACAGTGTCAGAAAGGTCACGGCCACCAAGAAGCTGCACAAAAACAGATAATGCACAACAACGACACGTCGCTTGGGGAAGGTGTGTGTAGGGGGGGTGGGGGCTCAGTGCGTCTGTAAATAACCTGCCATTGTATGTATGAACCCACTCTGACCCCACAAGTGAAAATTAAAGAAACGGCTTAATTCAGGCTGACAAGTCGCAGAAAACCAAGTTCAACTTTACACGTTTGTCACCGTCATGTAAAACGAGTCACAGAATGTGAGAAGACGTGAAGTCCACTAGCCTACATTTCTCTCTCTCACACATCCTGACAAAATTGGATTCTCTTAAAAGCTGGGTCACCTAGATCAATGGTGCTGTGGTTGTGAACATTGCCCATTATCTGCCTGCCAAAGAGGGCCGCTGTCAGGTTAAAAAAAAACACACACGAACACACATTGTGCGTTTCTATTGTTATTCCAACAAGGTTTATATTCAAAGCTGTAAAACACAGTGACGCTGCACTGGATGGATCCTCTGCCGCATGTCAGTTTGTGCAGCGAGCGGACTCTTCACTGTCACTCGTTCTCACTTGCTTTGACACTGTGCAGACAAAGACCATCTCCGCAGACAGATGCGCAGCGCTGCAACATAAACTCTGTCAGACAGGCTCATTGGGGTGACACTTGTGATTTTAGAGGAGAAAAAACAAACAAAAGAATAAACAAAAATACACATTTCCCAGAAATTGTAAAGCAAAACACCCCGAAAGACCATTATTTTCTTAAAACTGCCAGTTAATGCCACACTTCTATAAATGCAAAACACTGAAATCATAAAGTATTTTTTTTACACCTCGATAGAAACAAAGTCGTGTGTTTTTAAATGATATCAAATTTTACGCATGTTCTTTCAGATTTAGCCTCGATGCAGAAAATAAACTCGTTCCTAAAATTGAGTTAAATCATTGATGAACAGACATCAGCTGTGCTAAAAACACGAGTGTCTATCAAACTCACCATAGCAGAATAGGTGTGGATTAACATCTGGACCACTCTGGATGCCCCCAAATTTAAAATTCAACAAGACGCGCAGACTCTCAGCGACTCAAAGATGTCACCAAATGCTCCGAGATGTAATCCAGGCTGTGTCAACGGTCCATTAAACTCAAAGGTGTTATTTACTTTTCCTTATCTCCTTGTTTACGGAGCTCTTTACGTACAGATCAAAAGCTGCTGCCAGATACTCACACGCGCGCACAACACTCGGAGTCCTCCAGACGCTCCATGAGCGCACTACTTATAGTGTTTGCGCGCACCCGGCAGAATGAGGGGAGGGGTCGACAGGGTCCACTTCTCTTAAAGAGATATATTCATTCAATTACTGCTTATTCAATTCATACACACTGGACTTTTATTCGTTTTTTCTCCTAGAAATACTAGCACTGAATTATAATCAAGTTTTACGCATCAAGTGACACGCAAATTTGTTTTTTGTATATACACAACTATCTTAACAATAACCACATTTTAAACATGAAAATGATTTTTTACTTCTGAGTTCATTTTTACACACACGTTCCTGTAGCCAGGTCGTAAACTTCAGAGATAAGTATTTCTCTTAACAATTTCACCTGCTGAAATCAACAGTGAATCACTCACCGATTTAATTATCGATTATTGTCCAGCACCTCTTAAAACAAGCCACCATATACAGCCGTTTACGCAATGAGGGACTTCTAGTCAACATACTTAAGAGCTGCTAAAAGCCTATTTGCACCAATCAAAACAAAAAAATAACTACATGTAGTGTTCCTTTTACCTGGAAAGGGTCAGTCTTGGTTCGGGATTTCCAGAGCATAATGGTGGCTCAGCCTATGTGTCAAGCTGCAGCTGAGGGGTTAATGTGACGCGGTAGATGGGCTGAAGGTACAGAGAGGAGTGAGTTAGTTTGAGAGGCGATGCAGGAGTTTTTGTGTGGATGAGTCAGTGAGAGAAAAGGGGGTGGTAAAAAAAAAAAAAAAACAGAGGGCGGGAGGTGACATGAGTCGAGGAGACGGTGTTAAAACTTTTTTTTCACGGTTGATGCATGGACTGTAGGATCAAGTATTTAATAATGGAGAACAAGGAGAAAAAACAACATTGTATTCTCCTTTATTTCAATCCATGCTTTGTCTGTTATCACTTTCTTTCTGGTTCTGTTTGGTTTTAATGTCAGCCTTAAAAGAGAAATTGAAAAAATTTGAATTAGTCGAAATTGTTGAGAATAAAATACATGCATATAAATACGAGTAAATATTTCATTAAATTACCTATTTTATTGATAAATTATTCGAAAAGTTACAGCAATATATATATAGCATAGAATTCTTTGATGTACTTAAAGATAAAAATTTAAGTAAATGACTTTACTTGAGACTATGTGATCACAATAAAATTGTTTTAACAACTCTACACGGTCCTTTGTCACCTTTCATATTTTTATAATCCATTCCAACAGAAGAAAATGACAAACTCAGTGATCTTCAAACACTTCAAAACACAGCCAGTTCTCCATTAACAATGTGGATTAAAAAAATGAAGAGTTTGTGGTTGTCACGAACTTTACCACACATTGAAGTCAAGTCTCAGGGCGCCACCTTGTGGTAATTAAGTTACTCCTTTCTTTACTGGCCAATTTAGGTATACCCATGAAATCCAGTGCAATCCGATACAACAGCTCTGCCATGAATTCTACTTTAACAAGGTTATAATTTCTCTGTTTTTAAATTCTCAAAGTTGTACTGCAGTACAATATATTAAGAGATGTTTCTAACGTTTTGGTGCCCTCAGTGAGTATTTCACAGGCTTTCAAGTGCTAAAATGCTCAGTGGCAAAAATGTAAGAAAAAAAATGAAAGTAACATTGGCAACACGTTTTCGGTTCTCTAACAAAATAATTCTTTATTAAATGAATTTAATTTTCAGCATTCACATGTAAGCTTGTGAGTTTTTTTCAGTTCAGCGTCGAGAGCACAGCTGTCACAACAGACAGGTACGTTTACCTGATTTCAGATGATCTGCTCTCCACATTTCAGCTTTTTCACTGATGCAAGCAGGATTCCAAACAGTCTGATTATCAGGGTATAAATAGACAGATTTCATTGAAAAGTGAAAGACACACAGAAACACATCATTTGCACAAGTAATTAACAGTTTGTCCAGGTGCTCCTGTGCAGTCACAAATGCACACTGTCTGTCAGGAGCAGGTTTTCACTTTACTCCAACTGACATCCTAAGGTTCCTCATGCTGTTCAATGCTCCTTTATCATTTTTCACCATCATGTCTCCAATCTCCTGTTTACAGAGTGGACACTGCTCTGCCATGGCACACAGAGCTTCCTCTAGCGCCTCTTGTGTGTGCTGGTCAGGAAGTGCGCTACACTGACCCAGCATGGTGAGTGTGTGTTTGAGCCAACCTTCCTCCCTGACCAGCATAGTGACCCAGGGCTGAGCGCGGAGGCAGCCTCCCAGAGCCTGCAGACCCAACCTCCAGAGCTCTGCAGCCTCGTCCCAGCTCTCCTCCCAGCTGCTGCTCACATTAACTGGACCAAGGCTGGAGCCAGAATCCAGGGCGCTGCGGAGGAACCTGAGAGCTGTGGAGAAGAACCGTCTCTGGCCAGCTTCAGCGGATCCTGAAAAATATAAAAGTATGGATTAATAGTGGAGTCTAATAGTGGAGTGTAATATTTCTCTAACAAAGCTACTGATAAGAAACATTTTAAAATATAATGATCACATTTAGAATATAATAAAAGACTAATCACATTAGCAGATATAAAAAATAAATGGTGGCAAGGGAGTCATAGTTTCATTACCAACCATCAAATCAAAAAGAAACCTAAAGCACAAAGCCACAATCATAGTCTAGGCAAACCACTGTCTACTTCAACTCTGTCAACACACAGAAACATTATAGATTATTTGGAGTTACGTTGCAGAATTTTGAGAAATAGACCTTGTCAACACTAACTACAATTTAGTCAGAGTAATAGTAGTGTTCACAGCCCCAGCCTGCTGCTTCTGCCCACATGATCTGCATTCCCATAGGCCTTTTTTTTCAGTTTTGTTTTTAACGGTTACAGAAGGAAATACAAAAGAGTAACTAATAAAATTAATAATGGCTACATTTTCGTAGGTTTGGCAGATTCACAATCCTGATACAGGCATTTTTAACAGAATACATTTTTACTGGTGTATAATATAATACAGTAATAATGATTCTAAAAAGGTGCCTGTTGGGCAGCAGCCAGTCACAGTAGCTCCGCTCTTTGTGTGTTGCTAATGTTAGTTTTGTGGAGTTTTTGCTGTCTATGTCCTCCAACTCGTATTGTATGCTTTTCTAAGGTGATGGGCAGAAGCGAACTTACTGGGATCTTTCTGCACTGGAATTTGAAATCGTGTCCACATAACTTCAAAGAAATGGAAATAAAAGAACAAAAATGAAACAGTAGTTTTGCTGTATTATACTGCAGAATTTATATATACACTTGTAACATGCCAGCAATAGTACACACTGTTCTTGTATGTAATTAACCCATTAATAGTGGTTAATGTCACAACAAATAAAATGATACCAAGTTTGTCAATAAGCAAAATCCATTTCACCTGACTGAGATGATTTAAGTTGGCCAATCATTAGTCCCAATGTGCAGTAATTTGCTGCTAAGACCAGCAGGTGGGATTTATGCACCAAAACTGGAAGAACTTCACTGAGAAATGCCTCCAGGGTTCTGAAACATGGGTCCGTTCTAGACAACAAAACAGAAAAAAGAATTTATACCATCATAAACTGCTGTTAGGAAGAATTTTAATATGTCAGTATTGATGGATATAAATAAAACACATTTGATGTTTTGTTGGCCTTTGACTTAAAAAATGAATTATTTGCAGATTTCCGTGAGTAAACCACTTGTAAATCAGCTACCTGACTCTTTCTGGCTCTGTAACAGTGAAGTTGAGGAGGGCTGAGCAGGCTGTCTCCATGCTTGGATCCCTGGCTGATGCCACCCTACTTTTCCCCTTGAGAAAAGTCCAGCTCTGTGACAGAAAGTCCACAAGCAGGGCCGGTGTGTCCAGGGTGAGCAGCACCTTCCTGGGACCTTCCTCAGCTGAGAGGTGGCACAAAGCTGGGAGGAGATACCTGTGGAGTGGAAAGAGGATGTGAGGGAGAAAGAGAAAGAAAAGAGGTGCAGAGTAGATGGAATAAACTATTGTGACTGATTGATTCCCTTTGATATGTTTTGTTATTTTTACCTCAGAGCTTCTTTGCCCGTCCAGGACCCTCTCTCCACACTGACAGACATCTTGGCCATCCAGTCAGAGAGGCGCCGCTCTGGGCTCTCACCCTGCAGGTGGCTTCGGGAGTAGCCAATCAGGAATGGCAGCAGTCCAGTCACTTCCTCCTTCAAACAGGAAGTCTCCTCGGCCAGCCATGAGCACAGAGATCGGAATGTGGCAAAGATGAAAGGGTCATCATAACGACCGGGATCGACCTTGGAGAACAGGAAGAGATGAGGATGTGTTTTCAGAGGAGTGCATGGACTGAGCTCTGTGGTTTTACAGTATGGATAACCATTGTTATATAGAAATAATGAGCAACAAAGCAAGCTCTCTGTCTTGACTGGTATAATATGAAGGTATTTTGCGAATCAGATGTTTATTCAGATTAATCACTTCGTTTGTAACTCAATCAGCAAACAATGACATTTTTTTGAAAATTTTTATATTTCAATGTCCTTGAGCTCAAGTTATCAAATTCCCCAACGAACAGAACCAGTTTACTGTTGACACCAACAGAAAATCCTCACATTTGACCACCAACAGAAACTCTAATGTCTTCTTATCACCTGTTTCAGGTAGTACATTGCAGCAGAGAAGGCCTCCTCCAGCACCCTAAGGACCTGCCTGCTCTGCTGCAGACTGAGTGAAGAGATGGAGCTCTGAGGAGATGCAGCAGCTGGTAACAAAACCAGACTACAGGCCTGCTCTATGGCAGCCTCCATGATTCGGTAACAACCTGTGAATGAGAAGATTCAGTTTAAATGATGAATGTGGTTTCATCATGGCTTTACAACACTGCCTTACTGCTCCCTTTATAGACAAAACCAAAGTATAAAAGAAATTTAAGGTTTCTTTATTAATAGGAACAGAAGAAGAAAAACAAACAGAACAGGGCTGTGAATCGTTGATGGCACAGAATTCATGTCCTCTGTATTGTTTCAGGATTTTAAATAAGCTGGTCAGTTTTAGGTGACAAGCATGACAAGAAATAAAGTGACTTTACATTTACATTTGCAGCATAAATATATTTCTGGAATTTTCAAAGAGGATTTTAAATGAAAGGTAATTAAAATGAGCAGAAAATATATTTAGCAGTTATATCATTATTAAAAATATGGGACAAATACTGGTGCCTAGACAAAAATGTCATGGGGAATTTTGCTAAGGACCTTTGACCTCTTGGCCTCAGCATTTCTAAAATCTTGGCATCAGCTTTATATAGATTAACAGACAAAAATAGGAATTTAACTTCAAAAGATTTATTGAGGACGTAGTGTTGAGCACTCCCGCAGCTTATTATTTTTTGCTCCGCTTAAGAAACTGAATAGAAGATATTTTCATCCATCTTTGTTTTAAAGTATCTGAGAAGTGTGTGCAGTTTTGCTTGCATCATGTATTGTCTGATGCAAGGATTAACTTGTTTAAATTTTTGTGGTGGTCTGAATCTCAAATGGCTGCATGTTCAATAGATAGTTGTACAGGCATCACATCTATGCAGCATGTCAATGGAGATTTAATAACCAAGTTGCTTAACCACTATTTTTCCCCTCAAAATTGGGAGATGCCGCAGTAAATCACTACATTAATTAAATAACAAACTACCTGTGAGTGTGTCCTGCAGCTCTGGGCTCATCTTATCACCAGGGGGTTCCTCCAAACCCATTCTGACCTCCACACAGGCTCGATTCACCAGTAAGCAGCAGAACTTTGGCTGTCCCACCAGGTCCCACCCATATAAATCCAGCAGACACGCACTGAGGACCAGGATTGGCCCGATCTGTCTTGGTGTCAACTTAGACTGTAGCATGGGTCTCAATACCCCCCATACACAGCTCACAACTTCCTTTAACTCCTCACTCTCTGATGCCACTCCTACTGGGGGGAGAAACTGTACCAACTGGGAACACATATCCAGCCTATTTTGATCTTTGGACTGGCAGAAGTCTTTAGAGAGCCTGACCAGCAGAGTGAGGAGTTCTGCAGGATGTTTACTCCACACTTTGTCTTTTGTTTTACCTGAGAGGAGGCAACCAAGCAAGACAAGCCCCCTCTCACGGCTGAAAGTCTGGTTTTGTTCTATTGCCTGGCACAGAGCAGTAACAGCCCCCCTGCTCAGCAGCTGGTCAGGACCCATGGGTAAGGTACACACAGCAGTCAGAACCTGGTAGCAGTCAGCAGCCATGGCCTCATCAAGCTTGGAGGATGGTGATGTCTCTTTAGATACTGACACTCCGTTTGATGCACTGCCGTCATCACCATTTTGCTTGCTGGTCTTGCTTTCTCCTGCTGACTTTGCCACATCGGCAGAATTACTTTTCAGGTTTAAACTATCTGCTGACTGGACTTCACAATCTGGACTCTTCCCCATCTCTTCAGCTTGATCCTGTTTCTGGGCTGCCTGTTTTTGCTGGTTTGACGTGGGACCATTTGCTAAGATGCCCAGCAAGAGTGGGATGGTGCTGAGGAGCTGAGGGTGTGAGGCCATGTCTGGGTCTGTGGTCAGAGCAGCCAACAGAGCAGTGCCCAGTGAAAGGAGTTCATGGGGGGGCAAGCCAGAATTCTCACTCCCTCTTACTGCGGTCACCAAAAGTCGTGCAGGAAGGTTCAGTCCCACGGCCTCGAAGACACGTCTTAATGTGGGTTTGTCTAGTTGGCTTGCTGGGCATAAACGGGTAATCTAAGATATTGAGAGGAAAAAGTCTCACATGAGTAAAGCAGAGTATAAAGTATATTTCTGCTTTTCATCTTAAACTAGTGGTAATCAGAGGATGAAGCCAAAACAAGCAGAGTGGTAACTGCAGCCAGTATACAGCAAAAAACAAACTGGGTTAATGCTCTATTGCAAATTAGTCATGTTAGAAATGACATGAAAAATGAGAGCGGCCAAGAAGTGGCTACCTGCACAGAAACCATTAGAAACGTGAATATTAACCTGATTAAAATCACATGGCGGCTCCACAGCAGGGGAAACAAACCTTTTTAAGCAGAAGACGTTTATTGTGAACTAATTTCACATTTGTGCTGCAACATTTTTTACTTAAATCAACTGATGTGCTGTCAGATTATTACTGCATAATAATATATCATTCGTTATTAGTTGCATGTTGCATTAAGAATCAGTACATAAATGTAGTGGAGTGGAGTGCAAATGTTTCCCCCTGAACTGTATTGGAGAACATAATGGAAAACAAAATACTCATGGAGTATTTTGCTCAAGCTTAAGTACAATACTTGAGTGAATGTACCTAGTAACTATTACTACTGTAACGTGCACCTTTGAGTTGCGAAGCTAGCGTTAGCTTAACTGTAGCTAACACACATAAGACTGCCACTTACCAGTAGAAGAGCAGCCAGTGTGTGGCTGTCATTTTTAGCATGCCTGAGTGCATGGAGACATCTCTCCAACACCTCTCTCTGGGCTTCAGTCAAACCACCTCCATCATCCTTCTCCGAGCCTCCTCCACCTTCTCCTCCTCCATGCTCCTCTTTTCCAGGAGGCTGGCTGCTCACGACAGGTGTAACGTCGGAACTATCTGCCATTATTACCTAAATAGCAAATACAGCGAGAAAGAAGTAAACAAACTTAAAAAAAAATACATAGAAAATCTAACAGAAAAGCGTGGTATGAGTTCCACAACGCCGAGGACAACAATAATGGTCTAAATTAACGATTTCCAGTTGGTTTGCTGAGTCATTCTGGGTAACCGTTAGTGAAAAAAATTTAACTGATAACGTTTATAAAATAACTTACTTCATTAACAGCCCGCACGCGTGACAACAGCTCGTGAGCACTCTCCGGAAGTAAACTGTCAAAATAAAGCTACAATAAACCAATGAAAACGTACCAACAATCTCAGTGAACCAATCACAAAAGGGATAGTTGGTGGGTGAAGACGCCATTTTGGCCTGTGTAGCAACGTCGAAGAGGCGATGTGGTGTCCTTTTGGGCTCAAAGAACAATTTATACAGCTTTTTTGTTAAAATTCTAATAGTAAAATGTACCACGAAAATTACAAGTTCAATTGAGCGAGTGATTTCTGTTGAGCTGAACCTGTTCGACGTTGATATTTGGTCGGTAGGTGGCGCACAGCGGAAGATGACGGATTAACCATCTTCCATATCATTTTCGATGCAGCGTATCCAAAACTAGAATTAGAACAACGGTATATGTAATAAAACCTTCCAGAATTATTTTACCACACATCCATTCTTAACCATATTGTCAATTTAAACCATTGTGCTATAATCGGCCGCAAAAAGTTCCAACGGCTGTGCGATAAGTATTTTATTTTGAAAATCCAGCCACCGGTGTCATTATTTATCACTGTGACTGGCTTGACAGTGGTCACACAGGCACATCAGCTGCACAAGCGAAAGGAATACTGACCCAATTTACTGTACGTGGGACAACAACAACAACAACAACAACAACGACGACGACGACCCCACCGAAGTGAAGGACGGTGTTATTTCTGCCAGTGTAAGTCCTATCGCACTTCTCTGTCTTTAATGGTGTCGTGACAGTTGCCATTAAAACGCACCGGATGAATCCTGCATGGTGTGTAATGAAGGAGAGATGCCAGCAGCTGTTAGCCTCAAGGTACCTTAAACGGGGGTGATCCAGGGATTATACAGGTGAATTACCTTACGGTGTTCTAACTCGGCCCTCACATATTAGTGCTGGGACCTCGGCGTGCTTTGTTAAAACTAGTGTAACGTTACTAACATTGATTAAACGTCACTCATTTATGAATTTGTGATAAGGCAGTGGAGCACGCAGGCTGTAGCTGTCGGCGTTATTACATTATCTGACCGCTACAGAGACACTGCGATGAGTAAATATGACCGTTTCTTTACAAGCTGGTAAAATACATAATGCAGGAACCCACCATTTTGACTTAAATGTCTCAGAGATTTTATCCTGGTGCTTTTCCTCATGCTTTATATTCATGCAGTCAGTCATGCACTTACTTAAACTTCTAATCAGTCAGTTAATCCCTGTCTGTCTGTAGGATTCAATCATTCAAATCAGGTGGGCTTTAATTGACAATCATGGTCATGATAGTTTTTTTCTTTTATCTTATTTGGTTTCACAGTGTGAATGGTTGTGTGTTCCTATGTGTCAGCCATGTGATAGACTGGCGACCTGTCCAGGTTGCACCTCTCCCAATGACAGCTGGGACAGGCTCCAGCAGCGACCCTTAAGGGGAGAAGCTGTTAGCATAATGGATGATGGGATGGATTTTGTCTTACCAGTCAAGCACAGAATATGTACCATAACAGGCCACCAGAACCTGAAGTGGTTTCTTAATTTGTTTTATCAACGGATAATTTACTTGATAAAGTGGTGATGTATCCACAATTTATGTATCACAGTCCATCAGAGCCAGATTTTCATGTTTTTTATTAGGTCAGACCAAGAGCTTAGAAGACCTTGTCATCTTTAATATGAAAATGTCAAACAATCAACTCTTGTCTTTGTGAGCAAGTGTCCTAATGAATGACCTTTACACTTTATACTATTGATCCACTAATCAATTTGTTGACAGTGCAGTTAAATCTTTATTGACCTGAAACAAAGACATTAGAAAAAGTGACATTCAGTAGCAGTAAAAACACCAAGTAACAGCTTGAAGGGAAATAAAACTGTTTAAAAGCAGTTTAGTTTAGTGTTACCCTTATTATCAAGACATGCACAGAAATGTTTGTCTATTACTGTATGCTATTTATGCTGTTCCTGCAAGACAGAATGAATCAGAAAAAACAACTGATGAATAAGATTATTAGCAACCCAAGTACAAGGCGAGTTAATATGATTCATCTGCTAAAAACATCCATTAGAGGTTAAAGTCACCTATGCCTGCATCTGAAAAAAGCTTGAAAACTTCCACCATGCCTCTGTCCTTTTGTGTAGTAACTTTACTCTTATATGCATTAGAAAGCAATAACATGTTTTTTTATATAGTCAGGGGTTATACTCATGTCTAAGTTTATCCTACGGTGTAATGGCCTCTTTATGTATTAATTTAAATCTCCTATTGCTATGTTACTTCTCATGGATCCATTGAAATTGAAATATCATACTAGGATCAGAATAGTTGCTGCTGTTTCTGTAGGATGTTTCTGTAGTTTTCACAGTAAAAATAGAGGTTTATTATTATTTTTGTTTTCTTCAAGGACTCTGTCTGGGAGAGAAAAAGAAACTTTTCCCTGTTGCAGCCAGAAGAAACTGTGTGTGCGACTTGGTGTCATTACAGAGAAAGCTCCACTAACCTGTCTGATTAGAAGACAATACAGCTCTGACAAGTGTATTATTGACTGCTGCATCTGAGAGAGAGCAAGAAGAGCAAGAAACTTCCCAAAAAGAGAAAGAGAGAGAGAGAACAGTTTCTCCCCAGATTTAAGGGGTTTTGGGTCACAGAGATCATTGTTCAGCAGAACCTTCTCAAGGGAAAAGTAGCCATTGAAAAGTCTGTAATGGCTGAGCTGTCATCAGCCCAGGTGACCGAGTGCACCTGAGTGTTACTGCTGCTGCACACACTCAAAATCATCACTAGCCTCTGGGTGTTTACTGCGCAGTAAAATAAGGAAAACCAGACTGCTGTGATTTCAGCAATGAGGAAAAAACGTGACTGAACCTCTCACATTTTTTTTGGCTGGATTACTTTTTACCTGGAGCTTTTTTTCCTGGTTGGTGATTTACTTGGGGAGGAAAACAAGCACAAGGGGACAAATGACAGTTTGTGGATTTGGGACTGTCTGAGCTGTTGATTAAAGCGAAGGAGGCTGCTGCGTCTCAAGCATCCTTATGAGAGGATGCAGATTCAGACATGGAGGTAGGCCATACAGGTGAGTACCAACAGTTCATGTTGAGAGCATCTGAAAGACTTTATTTCTAATAATAATAATAATAATATAATAATATTACTTTCATAATTTTTTTCAGTGTGTGTGGGAAGTGTGTATTGTATGTTTGACCTGCGAAGTAGTAGATCTAGATGTTATGGCCATGTGCATGTGGTAAATACTGGCCAGTTATTTCCATTTATAACGTCTAGACATACAACATATACAGTGCAGCAGCATTAATAACATGTCGTCCTGTTGAGATGTTGTGGGGATGAAACCTGCTGATGATGCTTTCAAAATACTCTTCTTCTTTCAGAATTTGGAGGAAATTGTGAGAAAAGAAAAATGCACTTCTTTAATCATTCAATCAATCACATTATTCTGTATATACTTATATTCTGTAAGGTCTTAAACTTTACAATGTAAAGTGCTTCGAGATGACTTTTGTTGTGATTTGGCGCTATATAAATAAAACTGAATTTAATTGAATAATCAAATTAGTCCCCATCAAATCATAAATTGGCCCCAGTGAAGAGCAATAAATTTTACCTTTGTATCTCAAAATAGCAGATTTACATAAGCTGAAAAGTATTGTGTTATCCATTCTCACAAGTGCAGTACAACAGCCTGCATCTTGCTCCTTTTGTGAGACTCAATAGGCAAGTTAATTATTCTTTAGTATGATTTAATGTCTTGACCACTTACTCTGAAATGAGAAACTTCCTAATCACACTTCCTACAGGACAGGACGTGAAGCATTAGGAAGGCCAGTGAGAAGTCAGGGGTCTGGATTGCCTGCAACTGTGTTTTGAGCATAATTAAAAAATATTACATTGTCTACTGTGCAAATTTTGATGTTGCGTATAGCCCCTGTTACATCAATGATTTATGTTTAGTCTGTGTAGCCTACATGGTGCTGATCATTTGTCACCAAGGATGACTTACCTTGCCAAAAAAACAAAAACAGCAGTATGGAGAAGCTGTGAAGGTTAGAGTCATGTGACAGAGCTGCAGAGTGTTCAGTTATTACTGTGATTATTGCACAGGAGAATGATAGAGAGAGATTAGGAAAGAGAAGTATGTTTTTTTGCAAATAGCAGTTACATTAAGGTTTATTAATCACAAATAGTAACCACTTCTCAATTTTGTGTTCATTATGAACACATTTGCTCGGTAATAGGTTGTGATTCTCCAAGACTAGACATGTAAGACAACGAAGGAGCGATTGCACAGTTAAGATTTTGGATATTGCACAATGTTGTTAGCTATGCCCAAGGCTAAGAGAGAGCAACTAGACAGCTGTGATAGGAGTATATATCTGTCTTGTCTTTTCAATTTCTCTTTCATTCTTGTGTTGCTTCAAAGGAAGGAACTCGCTGGACTGTGAGTCACGCTATAGCTTCCCAACACTTCCTGTCAACAGGAACATTTCTCTGTCCTTCTTTCTTCAATTGTTAGCTTTTTCCCCCTCTGAATTTTATTTGCATAAACATTTAACAAGTTGATGTGTTATAAGTTGTTGAACTTCAGAGTGCTTCGCTATAGAGCTGAAGCACTGTTGACTGTAGAGAAGGAGAGCCTGAGCAATTCATATTATGTCTACAATAACCTTAATAATGTTAAACAAATGTATTTTCTAATAACTGTTACTTTTTTACATGTTAAGTGAGATAAAATTCCTATTGTCTGTAAAATAATAATAATAATTGAGTTCTGCTGAAAGTCAGTAAACACCACTGTCACTATATGGACACACATTCATCCATCCTGATATGAATAATATTACTTGATCAACGTTTAAAAATAATTTCTCTCTCTATCTTCCCCTCTCTAGTGTAGTGTTTGATCAGCTGAGCCTGCGGAGGCCCCAGAGGCGGCCATGTTGGATCTCTTCCTCAGAGTGCTGGTGTTGACCCATCTTCACCTGTCACCTCACAGCACATTGCTGCCAACTTAACTCGTCACTTCCTCTCTCTTTCTACATCTCTTTCCTCCACTTCCTGGCTGGGAGAAAGGTAAGCAAGCCATGTTTTGCAGGTTGCAGTTTTTGTTTAGTGGGTGTGGCTGGTTATTCTGTCAGATATTAAGTAAACCAACTGTAGATTTAGGTCATTAGTTGGCTTCCCAGCACTGGTTGTATTATGCTGATTTGTTTTGGCTATTTAATTGTAATTATTTTATTTTATTTTGCTTTAATGGGCAGTTTATAATGAATGGATCTCTTAAAATACAACACAAATTTATTTTTTAATTTACCCTTAACTAGCTCTAAAATGGCAACTTTGCTCATTAAAATACAATAAAGTTTAGAAAAAATGAAAGGATATTGAGTAGTATCTGATTCTTTCCATGTCAGCTTGTTTTAGCTCTCCTCAGAAGCTATGCTTCATGTGTCTACAGCTGCATGCCATATTGGGGAACTTTGGGAAACACTAGAAATGTAAAATCAAGTTCTGTGGATTTGAAAAATGTTTAAATGTGTTTGCACTAACAATTGAAGTGGCTTTGTTTTCTCTCCCCAAGTCCTTGTCTTTGTGTGAAAATGTCCTGTGCATACCACAAGCTGCTCACCTGGAGATTACCTCACCTCCTCCTCCTACCGCTGACCTTCATCTGGCTCCTGGCTCCCCCCAGAGGTAAATTAAACCAGTTGACAACCTGAAGTCAACTGGCAAAAGCACGTTTGTTGACAGAGAAGTGATAAGGAAACTCACATCTCTGCTTGCCAGCCCTGATCTGCACAGTAGATTCACACGCCTTTGATTACTCAAGGCGTACCTTCATCCTTGTTAGAATTTTTTTGTAATACTGGGAGGATATGAGGTTGTTCGTATTTACTCTCTGTCTAATTTGAGGCAGGCAGATATAGGACTGTTGCCACCCCTGCTGTGTGTGCACCTTCTCTCTGATGCCACTCTGCTCAGTGGGATACAAAGTGAAATGGGACAATAAGGGCTCTGTGAGTAGACATTGTGTATGTGTTAAGGGGTGGGGAACAGAAAGACTGAACAAGGGGTGGAATGAATAACCAGGCCAAAGGGTCCTTTCTCAAACAAACTATAGTGCTTTTGTCTGTGACAAGACCTGTATTTTTTCCAGACTTGAGTTATACTGACATCTCATAAAGTCAGTCTTGGCTCTAGCATTGCCATTGTTGCAATAGTTACCAGAGTAGGTCTGATTCACTGTATTTTGCTGTGTTTTTTTGCTCAACTTTCAATTTCCTTGTTTTCAGGAAACAGTTTCACCATCAGCCAAACAAGCTCTCTGCTGATCTTGTCCTAAAAATATCTAGACTACTTCTAAAGAGAGCTACAAGAAAACATAATGGCACTGTTTGCAGTTTCCTGGTTTTCTGCATAAATTGGTCATGAAATGTGATCTGATCTTCACCAAAGTCTCAGATATCAAAATGCAAAATTTCACAGCTGACAAAATACAAGCAGTCATGATATTAGGTTACTGCTAATAGAACTCAAATGTTTCCTATTGCTGTTGGTTCACATTAAAGACATTCAGCTGGTGGAACATGAGATTACTTTTATTGTGAAGCAGTTAACATTTTTCACTGTGGTTTTAGTGCTGACAGCAATCATTGATCAAAATTGTGCCATTTTTTTCAAAGATGGGCATTTTTTTGACCGTGGGTCAGTATTAATTATAGCAAAGACTAATAGAACAAGGAGAAACAGCCACAATGAACTGGTAAATAAAGAGTTTCATTCTCCAACCTCTTAGCAAGTAAACAACTGTTCCCCGTTTGGAAAAGTATTTGAGCTTGTGCAGCATGAAATCTGATCACAGTCAAGAGGGCACTCGAGATCAACCAGGACTGAAATATAAAGGTGTTTAACGGACATTCTCAGAGTCTGTGGGATTAATGATAGAAAGCTGTGCCAGCTCACTACACTTTCCATAGACTAAACACAATAAATGACATAAGTGATGAATTTACTGCATTAGTATTTGCTTTATATGATTGCCACCTTGTTTGGTTTGATCTGCTGCCTTGTGCGGACCATTCAGGACTTAAAGACAAAAGTAAAACAGATCGAAGTGATTTTTCATTGTAGCTGTAGCTTTTTAATTCACAGAGTTACTCAGCTCTTCTCCTTAGTCTCATTAAGAGCTCTCTGTAATTTGGCTTCTGTCTTTGTGCAGACATTCATTCAAGTACTGAAGAAATATAACCTCCATTTGTGACATATGTGACATGGTATTGCTTTATGGTATTGTTTTTTTATTATATCTGCCTACACATTTCTAATCTGGGACATTGGATGGGTTGAATAGAACCTGTTAGACAATGTTAAAGCTTAAAAAACAATAGTTTCATCACCCAGAGCAATGCTCTTGAAGAGGAACCCTCACATAGGGCAGCTAACTGTACCACCTCACTGCACTGCTGATTATGAGTCTGATATGGTTTGGCTCAGAGGGTGGAGTTTTGTGTGTACTGCATACTGTGCTTTGGGTTTTAATCAGTGACTTGTTTTGTCAGTGAAAAGCCTCACTTCCTCTCTCTGCTGCTGACTTGGCTGACTGCTCGAGCTGCAGCTTCATGTCGGCTTTTCTGAGAAATGTTCAGTCAAATCCTAATCGGTGAAAAGTCTCACTAGTTGGGACTGGAATTCTGTCTATTAAGTCTGTCTATTATTTCTTAGTGTATGAACCAGTTCATAAACTGTTATCCTCCTTTTCACTCCTAATTCATGGCAAACATCCCACTTTTTCTTTTGATTAAGACCATGTATCAAAGGGATTTGTTTCTTAAATGTCTCAATGTAACAGTAACTTTGACCATCAGGATGGTACATAATGATTTTCCCCTTCCTTCTATCTCTGTCCAGGTGTGTCAGCAGATCTCTGCCGGGTGACCGGCGGGGTGCTGGGGATCCACTGGAGCAGCATCATCAGCCTGGGATGGCACCCTCTGGCGGATGGGAGAGGTGGGGCTACATGCTGGGAGTCCTGCTGCTTAAAGCCAAGCTGCAACGCCGTTTGGAGCCTTGGTGGTCGCTGTGTGCTTCTCAGTTGCTCCCGTAATAGAGGCTGTCCAATCTCCTCGCTACCCCAGCCTCACCAGGAGTCTCTGGGCCTCCTCCAGCTACTCTCCAAGGTATGGGTGTTCATGACTGAGCAGAAAATATTATGCTAAGGAGAGCATTCTGACTTATCTAATTAACTTTTGTTTTCCTGAATAGAGAGATAGGGAATCAGTAGCACTCATCCTCTGAGCCTAATTAAAGCTGACAGATTGACTGTATGCTATGCAAAAATGAACTTTTATGTATATAGAAGTTTTTTCAAAAATTCTTAGTTGTCTGTAACTTTATTTTAAGGTTCCCATCACAGTAAGACGTAGAAAACCTCGTCATGCAGAGTATACAGGAATCCACAGTCCACACAGAAGATACCTTACCAGCACGGTAACCAAATACATTACTAGCATTGTATCGACCTTAATTCTTTTAGGAAGTTAATAAATATTCATATTATTATTTATAAAATTTAAACTTGCATGCACTATGAATTTGTATCCAAATACTTTTTGTTATCCTGAGTTCACACCTGCAGTTTTATACCGTTTCTTCAGGAGAGACCAAAACTGGAAACAGCTCATCCAGCTCCAACAGTACCCATCACCATCACACTTCAAACAGCCCAAAAGAACCTAAGCCATTTAAACAGTGGGATGTCAGTCGTTGCTCCTGCTCCATCACAGCAGAACTCAACAGTGGGCAACTCTGTTTATACTACTGCGTCTTCTAGTAGAGATGATGATGCCAGCTCACCCACAATGACTGCAGTTTCTATCATCACAACAACACAGGCTGGTAAGGAAGCAGATATCTACAGCAGTGTCACATGTCACAGAGTCACATGCCCCGGCAGCAATCATCTATTTCCAGCTCATTCATTCATTATGTCTTGTCTTCATTTATTAATTATGTACCAATATATAATGTAGCAGCCTTGGAGGAAGGTTTCACATGCAGGCTCTTTCTTCACCAGTTTGCACATTCTGAATTTGCTAAAGATCATTTACTACTCCTTCTTTGTTTTTGCTTCAGCTTATGTTTGACAGAGATGTACTTTGCCCACAAATTTTATGGCAGACTGCTCAAATGTTATTTTACCCAGATGAAAGCAATGTGTGCTGTGGATGAGAAGCCAAAAGAGTCCAAGCACCAGAAATGTTCTGAGACATGTCAGCCTTCTGCAAACAGGAATAACTGGAATTATGAGTTTCTCCTCCCAGAAGGACAGGACATTCTTTCTGTCATTAAGAACAATAGGTAACAAATAGAACAATGCATGTCATTTCAGAAAAGATGCCCAAAGTAGATCTACTAGAGCAAAATGAAAACACAGAACTTGTACAAGTTAGACATTACAACACTCCACAGAGCTGCCAGGAACTGCCAGGTGTGCTGACATATCTCTAAAAGCAGCACCTTTTTGTACACATAGTACTAAAGCCATTATTATAAAGTTATTGATTATAGCTTTTTATCCCAGGAATTGTGTTACTTTTCATGTCATTCTGTGTTATGTTAGTGAAGATACTTGAAAATACTGTACATTTTTTAAGTTCACCTGTGTGTGAATGCTCCAGTCTTTAACCAGTTCCAGTCTTTTGGTTGCCATACCAACCTTGTCGGTACCACACTGTCATTTTGGCATCATTTGTGATCCTGTGTTGTCTCCACTGCAGTGCGGGAGCTGGTGGTGTCAGCGGGACAGAGTGTGGTCGTCACGCTTCCACGTAACGAGGCCGAACTCAATGCCTTTGTGGTCCCAACACCCCCAAAAGGTGAAACCATTGAATTACAAAATCACCTACAGCAGTTTTTTTTTTTAACAAAGTTAAGAAGAGAACACACATCCTGCTTAATCTGTTTGCTTAATCTTTCCTCAACATGCTTCTGCGTTACTAAGATTATTCTTCTGTAAATGATTCTTATCTGATAGATTTCAATTAAATGTAAGAAGAGTTCAATGTG
Source organism: Sandelia bainsii (assembly GCA_032362345.1). NCBI lineage: Eukaryota > Metazoa > Chordata > Actinopteri > Anabantiformes > Anabantidae > Sandelia > Sandelia bainsii. The sequence continues at coordinate 5,778,937 of JAUMHL010000003.1, read as the reverse complement.
CTTGTATATTAAATGTTGCTTATTGTCTACAGACACAAACTATGCATTTGACTGGCGTCTGATAACTCACCCAAAAGATTACAGTGGGGAGATGGAAGGAAAACACAGCAAGACACTTAAACTCAGCAAGGTAGAGATCGCAAGTTTGAGTTTCATGTTCTGCTAAAAATAAAATACTCAGCTGGAGCTCTGTTGCATAAAAAACAGAAGGTTTCAGTACTGCACAAAGGACACAGATCATCTTAAAAAGTTCACTTCCTCTTTGGTGTTCTCTGTCTCTCTCCCTCCCTCCCTCCCTCTCCCTGTCTATCTCTCTCTCTCTCTCTCTCTCTCTCTCTTTCTC
>JAUMHL010000003.1:5736164-5778494 GCA_032362345.1 Sandelia bainsii | reverse complement strand
CTCTCTCTCTCTCTCTCTCTCTCTCTCTCTCTCTCTCTCTCTCTCTCTCTCTCTCTCTCTCTCTCTCTCTCTGTGTCAGCTGACTGTGGGCCTGTATGAATTTGGGGTGACAGTGGATGGGGAGGGGGCTCATGGAGAAGGTTTCGTTAATGTCACAGTCAAACCAGGTGAGGCTGAACATTCAACACACTGTAAAGTCTCATTCATAATGTTTTTAAAAGCTGTTTGCAGGCGTCAGTGTTTATGTGCCCATATCTGCAGCAATATACCAAACATGCTACCATATAGGTGCCTTGAAGTAAATTTTAAATGTAATCAAGCTTGCAATGTTGTTGTTTTTTATTTGTCAGTACTTGAATCAATCAATGGGTAGTTTTGATATCCTTTTTTTATGGTTAAGCATATAGCCTTTTAAATGTCTCCCAGTCTTTCTTATTGAGAACATACCTAGGACTCCTCTTCCTCCTTGTTATGGAGTTTTCCTGTGAGACCCCTCTCGCTGCAGCTCATAATTGTGTAACATTTTTCACTGCTGCACAAGCTGTTCAGGCAGTGACTGCTGAAACTAAAAAATAAAGTAATATTAATAACAATAATAATAATAAAAAATATTATGTAACAAGGGTTACCATGACGTTTTAGACAAGGCAGAACCTGACTTGGTCTCATTGCCTCAGTCACAAGCAGTTGATGTGCAGCTCAGTAAACAAGCTAGTTTCTTGTTTTCCACCTGACAGAGCCGCGGGTAAACAAGCCTCCTGTTGCCGTAGTTTCGCCAAAGTTCCAGGAGATCTCCTTGCCAACCAGCTCTACTGTGATAGACGGCAGCCGTGAGTCTGTTACATGACACACAAACATAAATGCACAAACGTATTTCACAGTAGCTACAAAGAGAAGCCTTGTTAAATGCTGTTAAATGTATTTAACTGACCATTTTTCTTCTGCCTCACTATGTCTTCGCTCCTATCTCTGTTCTTCAGAGAGCACAGATGATGACAAGGTGGTGGCGTGGCACTGGGAGGAGATTAAAGGTCCACTGAGGGAGGAGAAGGTCTCTGCCGACACCCCCGTCCTAACTCTCACAAGCCTGGTTCCTGGGAACTACACGTTCAGGTACAGGTGGACCTTACTTACACAGATCGATGGTGCTGTTTGAACTGCGAGAGGTCCCAAGGTTTCAGATGTATTTTATTTAGATTTTAGAAGTTAAATTGGCAATAAATATGTTAAAAATATTCCTCTTTATAGTTTCATTTCACCCCGCCTGTCATAATATTAAAAGCAGAGAATTTGACTTGCAGTTACTAAAATTACTTTAGTAGGAAAATGTAGAATGCCAGGAAAACCTAGAGACAAACCATCTTGTTTTTCTATGGGTGTCCAAAAACAAACAAAAAAAGGAAAAATAAAACACAAAACAAAACAAATTCTTATCAAACTTTGTGTTATACACAAATCAGGGGTGAAAATGTTTATATTTTGTGTTTTCCATAAAGTGTGTTTGAACTTATTGAATATTCTTTCTCAGTTTGACAGTGACAGACTCAGATGGAGCCACAAACTCAACACAGGCCACCCTCTCTGTCAACAAAGCTAAGGACTATCGTCCTGTGGCCAATGCTGGCCCCAACCAGGTCTGAAGTGTTTTCCATTGTCATGGCTCTGTTCTTTAATGCACCAAACCAATTATTAATCATATGATTGTTTAGTAGATTTTAAACTTAAAAATGCAGTATTATTTATTGAACCAACAGTTGGTGTTTTCTGTTGCTTTACTTTATCCAGGTCATTCAGTTGCCACGCAACTCCATCACTCTATATGGCAATGAAAGCACTGACGACCATGATTCCCTGTCCTACGAGTGGTCCCTCAGCCCAGAGAGCAAAGACAAGGTGGTGGAGATGCAGGTGAGATGCTGATAAGATTATGCATGTGATTAATTCTGTTCCTTTTTCCCTAGATAAAAACATCATGGCTGACAGTGTTATCTCTTCTTATTTGTGCTTTGCAGGGCGTACGGACACCAATTCTGCAGCTGTCAGCCATGCAGGAAGGAGACTACACCTTCCAGCTGACTGTGACAGATTCAGCTGGGCAGCAGGAGACGGCCCAGGTCACTGTCATAGTGCAGCCAGGTAAACAACTGGACAATTTAAAAAGCAACTTCTGTTTATACCGTGTCAGCTCTTTTGAATATTGTGTTCAGTGAAAAGTTGGGAGGAATCTTTGGTTAATCAGCTGCTAATGGCTTTAATTGCAGACTTCTTCTTCTTTCTGTCTGTCACTTATTAACTCATGTTTTAACTGTGTTTATTCAGCTGTGTTCACTCGTGTCCCACTTAACAAGAACCTTGAATTAAACTCATTGTCCACTTGCTCTGTACTTGATATCCTGTGTTATGTCTTGTTTGCCCTTTGTGTCTCCACTTGCTCTACACAAATACACACAAAATATGAAGAGCTCACTGAGTGACAGTTTATAATATAGCTGTATTTATTCTTGACCCTCTGTGCTTTGTGAAGCTAATGTCAGTACTTAAACGGCTGAAAATTTCTATTTGCTAAACCTTTGTAAGGGTTTTGGCTCAGTGAATGGGAGGTGTATGTGTATGCTCCACCTGATAAGCAGCCAGTGATAGTAGACTGCAAACACACTGGTAAGATGTTCTTGCAGTGTTTGAACAGGATCTGTGATATTAAGAGACATGCACCTGTAAGGCCAGACTGTCAGAATACCGTCTGAGTAATAAATCTGTGAGAAGACCGAGTGTTGCTGGTCAAATGCTGTAACCCCAGATGTTTCAGATCAGGACTGATGTTCTTTAATAACACACTTTAAACACAATTTGAAGGCAGTTGTCCTATTTATACCACACTGTTGTTGTTGTTTTTTTATTTACTAAGGGGATTGCGTGTTTTTTTCTTCTTCTCAGTTTCTTACTCTTAGGTCAGTTTTTTAATACTGATTTGTCAGACGCTGATCTGATTTGGAACAAAAGTTGTATTCAGAATTTCATAGTTTAAAGTAATTTACGGCTGCCCCTTTGATTCTTTTTGCAGAAAAATGCTAGTGTGTTAGCGTTGACTGTCAAAGAAATGCTTAATGTAGTTTTCATTTCAGATGATAATCAGTAATAATAACGTTTGACAGCCCTTAGCCTGCTTATTAGCATGTACATTTCATTTGGGTTGTATAGTAGAGATGTACAGTGTGGTTATTTTGATCATTCTGGTCTTTTTATCTTTGCACCCTCCAGAAAACAATAAACCACCAGTAGCAGACGCAGGACCAGAGAAAGAATTGACTTTGCCAGTGGATCGAACCACGCTCGACGGCAGTAAGAGCAGCGATGACCAGAAGATCGCCACCTACCACTGGAAACAAACCAGGTCGGTTAGTCACAGGCTTATGCAAACACATGTTCTGACAGATTTACCTTTGATTTAAAGAAACTACTTTTATTCATTAAAGTTTAGTCTTTAGTCTTCTTCTTCTTGATTATGTAGCTAAAACATGGTTAGTTAGGGACAATACACCAGTTATTTTTTTAACTTCCTAATGTCGTACTGCAATAATACTGGATCATACATTTCCTTTAATGCTAACAATAGATTCCCTTCCTTGTCGTTCCTGGTAAAAGCCTATGTCTTCTCATCTTAGTAATAGAAGTAATAGAAATAAAAATTGAACTTTGTGTTTAACCTTCACTGCAAGTATAATACTGTAAAATTAAAATGTACAAAAGAAACAGATTTTTAAAAAACATTTTGTGTTTTTCTATATTGTTCAGTCATTCTGCAATTAATTATCTTTGACAGTTCCTCTCTCTGTTTCTATCTGTCTGTTCCTCCACAAGTGGTCCTGCTGATGTGAAAATTGAGAATGCAGACAGCGCTGTTGCCACAGTGACTGGTCTCGAGGTCGGCAAGTACGAGTTCACCCTCACAGTAGCCGATGACAGGAAGCTGCAGAGTACGGACACTGTCACAGTCATCGTCAGAGAAGGTTAGGAGATACGTGTGTGTGTGTCTGTGTGTATGTAGACTAATCCTCTTGGAAAGTAAGACTTTGGAGTCAGACAGGTGAGGATTACGGATGTTGTGAAATATGGGTTGGTACTACATGTTTGAAGCTCTTGTGTGTGTTTTAAAGGCAGAGTTGTTTTACATCAGTATTTTGTTAAAGAATAGACAATAGTAGCTTGCTTTGCTTTGGGCATGTTTTGAACTTGACTTTGTTTTATGAACAATGTGAGTAAAACCCTAGTGGAAATTTTTATTTGTATTTTTTTTTGGGCTTCAGGCTGGTCACAAGTGAATCCATAATAAATTCACACTAAAACATTTTTCACAGAGACTGTACAACATGTTTTTACATACACATCCTAGATGCACATGATTTTAAATAAAAACTCACACAAAAGCAGATGTACATAATTTGTGCTACCTTAAGATAAGATACATAGTCGTACACAGTTAGCACGAACATACTTCAAATATACAAACGCATCCATGTGCACACTTTCAGTGCAATAAAACATGTATATAGATCTACAATCCATCAGTGTTATTGTTCATGCGATAAACACATTATTACATTACAACTTCCGTTGTGAAATTTTCCTCTAAATTAAAGTCAGTTTGTCTCATCATGTTTTAGTCCTTGTGTATACACAATAATCCTCATATTACCTTTATGCTTTATCTCATACTATTAAATTTTGTTCTCATCCATATTGACATTTGACATTTTCAACATGGTGAAATTTAGTGTTGTCTCACAAATTCCTCTACTGTGTGTGGGATCCCGGTATATACCATACCTCAGAGGCAGTGTTGATAAAGAACAGCCCACACAACATAACAGACACTCAACACTCACACATTTGAACATGTATATTAATCAAAAAAAAGCAACACATTTACATTTCAGAAAGAGAAACTGGGTGTTGAACCTCAAAAATATACACACTAATCACAGCATAAAATACGAAGCTGCACAGACATCAGCTGCTTTGATAGTGTGCCTCATTATCCTAATTTGATAATTAAAACATGGGTATTTGTGGTTGCATAGATATTAAAGAAAAAACTCTTTAGTTAAAAAAGTTTTTGTAGGTGTTGAAAACTTTATGAACAAATCATAATCTAGGCCTTTTGCAGTGACATGAGGGTTGTCCTGTTAAACATGTACAAATTACTTGTGTTTTCTTTAAGCTTCCACCTTCATGACAATATAATAATAATAATTTATAATAAGCACAAGCAGGGAGGGTTATCCAATCTACATGAATCAACAATGTTGTTTTGTGATGTTTTCCACCAGAACTGGATCAGAAACCAGTGGCACATGTTGTGTCGAGTTCACCCATCTCTCTGCCTGTCAGGACCGCCACTCTGGATGGATCTCACTCAACTGATGACAAAGGTGGAGTCAGCTACCTGTGGACCAGGGACGACAGCAGCCCTGCTGCTGGGGTGAGCCTCACATTCTTACCTATCACCTATCAGTGATGAGGCTTATGACTGTAATTAAAAACGCCTGTTTGCTCTGCAATAAACGTTAATGGCAACTATACTGTAACAGTAAAGAGAAAAAATCATCCCATAAAACTCTTTAACAGCCAAACTCCTCTACTTGTGATGTAGCTTGAAAGTAAACTTGAATATTCAGTGTTTAGAAAACAAAAATGTTTAATAGCTTTTCATTCCAACAGGATGTACTGAACAACTCTGACCACCAGGCAGTGCTGTTTCTGGGAAACCTTGTGGAAGGGAAATACAGCTTCACCTTGACAGTAACTGACAGTAAAGGACAGATCAGCACTGACAGGGGCACAGTGGAGGTCAAACCAGGTAAAGTGAACATCCACATAGAATAACTTGTTGATGCACCTTGTTTTTCATTGTGAGTGTTATTCTTTAGTCATGCAACTCAGGCTTTCTCATTTGCCCCTCATAGTCAAAGAGCCGTGGCTTTGCTTCAGACTTTTGTTGCAGTCTTCATTTACAATATTATAAAGAGAAATCCAGACAAAGAAGAGGTAGTTTGTTATGTAACAAAATTTGTGAGACTAACAAATGCTACATAAGTTACAACACATTTTCTTAGAATCATTTTAAAGGCATTTAAAAGGTGAATAAATCAAATCACTGACCAGAGCAGAGCTAGTCAAGGCTAGTTTAACTGAAGTGTGTGTACCCGAGGTTAAACTGTAGTATTATATCACAAAATGCCTCCTCACTTTATGGCTAGTAATACAACAGTAATAGTTAAAGTCAGAATGTCTGTGTATACAAATGGTTTCCACACAGCAAGAGACTCAGCAGCCAACAGCAAAAGGTTGAGCAGGTCAGTGTGCAACATACGGTGCACAGACACACACTCAGCCAGAAACTAATCCATCACTTGGTGCTCTGGCTTCTTTCCCAGGTTTCAGTGTCAGATGGATTCTGCAGCCGGCCTGTTTTTCCCATGCCAGTTTTTCCCTTACTTATTTCTCTTCCCCACTATTCCCCTCTTTACTCTTCCCCTTCTTTCATGCCTCTTCAGTGTTTTAACCTCTTTTTCTCTCTGTCAGACATATGGCAACGTGACCTCGTGGAGCTGGTGTTGGAGGTCTCTGTATCCCAAGTCTCCCACCGTCAACGTGACATGCTGCTGCGACAGGTTGGGGTTTTACTTGGCGTGCTCGACAGCGACATTATTGTGCGAGAGATCAGTGCATTTAATGAGCATAGGTGAGTCGTTCTGCATCATTTTTTATTTAATTGTGTTATTTAGTTTTATTTCTGGTCTGAAATCTCTTAATATTGTTGTGTGAACTTTTTTAAGTGAAAACATATTAAATACAGAGATTAGGTTTTGTAGATTTGGATTGATTGGTGGACATTAGGGAATTTATCCTTTGTTCCTCTCTCCTCAGTACTCGTTTGGTCTTCCTGGTGTCAGGTAGTCCAGGGCGCCCCCCACTGTCTGGCCATAGTGTTGCACTCGGTCTACGCAACAAACTGCGCAAACAGAAGAATGACTTTCTCATCTACAAGGCTCGACGAGTGGATACAGTCAGTGAGTACAGTGTAAAAGGAAAGTGGGAAAGGGAGATAGTTTATTACATATTGTGTATTAGATTTTAGGCAAAGTAATATAAGTTTTAAATTCCAAATCGCATTTATAATGAATCAATTTCTTGTCTTGTCATTTATTGTAACACTTTTTACTTTGAGCCCAACGCCACAGACAGGTCATAAAAACCAAGCTTCTCTCAGCTCTTCTACTTCCTTTAATAGAGAGATAATGACAGGTCTCAAACATTAAAATGTCATCTCCATCTTGACACCTTCTTTTGTCTCTGTGAGGAGATGTGCAATGCCTGCTTTCTGTAGGATAATTTATCACTCTGGGATATTGAAACTCTGTAAAAGTCTCATAACCATCTCCCTCCTCTCCCTCATTTCTCAGTCTGCCAGCTGAACTGCTCCGGCCATGGCGAGTGCGACTCGTTCACACGACGATGTGTCTGTCATCCTTTCTGGATGGAGAACTTCATTAGAGCTCAGCTTGGAGACGCAGAAAGCAACTGTGGTGAGATGAGATAAATAATTAAATATATTAGTCTGTTAGTGCATCAGATCTGATGTGGTAGAACTGTTTCACCAGCAAACTGAGTTTCAAACCCTAAGACGTATCTAATATGGCTGCCATATTAAATCAACTCATATATTCAGTCCACAAATTATTTTTATTTAAGGACACTTAAATATGTTATATTTATTCTATTACATAGTAATAACATACTTTATTCTTGTGTCTAACAAATATTTTGTTTTTCAGAGTGGAGCGTGCTCTATGTGACTATTGCATCCTTCGTGATTGTGGTTTCTATAGCAACATTTGTCTGGGGAATGGTGTGTTGCTGCAAAAGGTGAGTTAGAAGTATTCTCATATAGTTAGTTTTGGATTTTGTTCTCTTCACTTTTTATATCTACTGCATTTTCTACACCTAATATGATATTTGGTGTGTGTTTTTTTCTGGAAGGCGAAAGAGCAAAGTACGCAGAAGCAAAAGCAGATACAAAATACTAGAAGCTGATGAGCAAGACAGTCTGGAGCTGCAACCACCTAGAGCTGGTAAGGCTGACTCGCACACTACACCACAACCACCAGTTTTAATTCACTATATCAGCACAGCTATAAGGCACTGTTCCATGATAGCAGCTGCAAATAACAAATACCATAAAACTACCAGAAATCATAGAACACGTTTTAGTCATTCTGCACCTTTCTACCAAATGAGCCAGTAAGTGATTTCTTTTTTTTTAAATGATGAAGAAAGCAGGTGCATATTTTGTAAAATACAAAATTTCTGTCATTTTGACATGATCCTGTTCCTTTCTCTTTTCCTACGCTCACCTACCAGCCCGTGTGAAGCCAGGACCTGCTCCTACCTCCTCTGCCCTCATGCATTCGGACTCTGACCTGGACAGTGAGGATGGGCAGGGTGGGGTCCCGTGGACGGAGCAGGAGCGAGGGCATCTCCTACGGCCCCAGAATGGCTCCTTGAGGAACGGCCAGGGACCGGCCAGAGGCAAGAAGCAAAGAGAAGAGCTGCTATAGCAAGAGAGGAGGAGGGAGCTCACTGCTGCCCTCACACACACGCACCTCCTCCAGATGTCACACCTCTCTGTTCATCACTCTTCCTTATCTCCTAATCTTTTGTTGTTCTTCAACACAAAAACCTCACACCTCTCGTCCACAAAGACAGACTGTGATACATGGATTTAAGAAGAACGAGAGAGGAAGAACAGACTAGAAACATGTCGTCCCACTGTCTCAGAAAAACTCACTCCCTCACTGAGCCAATATGGAAGAAAGAAAACTACCATTTCACCGAGAGCTAGTGGTGAACAATGCTTTGAATATAGTCTAGACACCGGTTATTTAACACAGAGACATATAGAATGTACTGTATCCCTCACATTAGTTAGAGACTGTAGGAGATATGACTGGATAAAAAAAAAAAAAAACTCCAGTGACACGAAAACCAGCCACTTGACATCCTCACACCTTGCCTCTCGTAGACATGCATGTACTCACACAAAGACATTGTGTTCACTTTTTCAGCTCGACCTGATGCTACCAAACACTGCCATGTTAAAACCAATGGTCAGATCTGCACTAATTACACAACCAAAACAACAATTGACCCCCCTCCAAAACAAAAAAAGTGCATGAAGAGTGACTACAGTTTGCAGTTCTGGTTCAGTTTCATACTGGAATGATCGCCTGCATGTTTGTATGTTGGATGTATGTTTGGAGTTTTCTGGCTTCTGAGCCAAAATATGTTTGTTCAGAGCAGTTTGTATGTTTCCGTCTCTGTTATTAACCCACGGAAGACTCACTGAGTTGTTGATTATGGCAGTTGGAGCAGAAGAGCTTTTAAAAAAACAACATACTTTTATTCTGCTTCTCTGTGGATTAAATTGAGAAACACAAATACTGGAATATACAGCGGCAGTGAGTTTGGTCTCAGTGGGGAAGACAATGAGGAGAAAGATGACGACTGCATGAACCATGAAGACCACTGTGTTTTTTGTTTACGTATGTTACAAACAACATTTAGGCTGTGATTACATTTCGATGCACTTTGATTTAATGTCTGTCAGCTTCAGACTCACTTTGGGAGGTTGATATGTGACGATTAAAGTTGAAACGTTCATAAACTGAATTTTGAACCATTCGATATTTATGACATACTTACTTTAAAGATCAGAAGAAAGGATGTGTTTTAGCGAGTGGAGCTCACGTCCAGAAGATTCTCAATTGTTACACACCTGCAAGCTTGAATGTATGGCAGAGTACGAAGTAATCTCTTTCTGGCAAATGTGCACTTAGTTAAACATGGGGACAAGAGAACACAAGGAAATCTGTATGAGTGATGTGATTAGACGCTAAAATTGACATCACTAAATGAAATTGAGTTGTGTGTTTAGAACGACAACCTGTGCTAAAACCTGAAAACAACTTCTTCCCACAAATGCGTTCAGAGCAGGAGGTTAATCTGAGTCTGTCTGGAGATGATCATAGACAAACCACCGTAGGACGGCTGCAAGTACACAGAAAAGAACAGAAACGGCCGTATGTGCCGCGTCTGTTTCTGGGTTCGGCTGAACTTTAACCACATGATTTGACCTTGTAGGATTTCAGCGTGTGATCACTTTCAACTCCTCATTTTCAGACATTGTTTCTGTTGTTGAATGTTTAGAGGCTATGTCATTAATTCAGTTCATCCATCCATCCATCCATTTTCTTAACCGCTTGTCCTCGTAAGGGTTAATTCAGTTCAATCTGTGTGAAATAAGCAATCATTTAAAATAGTGCAAAAACGTCTAGTTCGTACTGTTAAGTAATCTCATGATTATGTCAGTTCTGCTGCACTAGTTAGTTTTTTAATATTTAATTAAAATATGCTGAATTTATCTCCCAGCTTGTGTAAAGCAAACTAAAAATCAAGTGCACCCAAGTGCCAAGTCTAAAATCTTTAACATAATTCTTCCCATGTTTTTGCACATCATGGAAATTTGTATTTGCCAAGATTTGATGTTGATTCACTTTTATTCGTAGTTTGTGTGATTACATTTTCCCAGGTAAAAAAAACAAAAACTAAAGAAACGACACACATTCAAACCTAAATTCAGCATTTCTTCTGTTACATGTGCAACATTTGCTGGTCACATTTGGGTTTTATAGAAGTGAATTGACCTTGACTCTGGTTGAGTCCACTGTGAAGGTGGACAGAGAAAGTGGGGATCAACTGTTAGTTAAAAATGTTTTAAATGAGCTTTTAGTGAAGAATTACCCTTTATTTCTTTCTGTGTGACCAGATGCATCTGGATAATCTGTAAATTAAAATAAAAGGTTTAAGTTTGTTCTTGAGTTTTCTGAGAGATGTGCACTTATTTCTTTCTATTTTCTGAGCAAGTGTCAACTCTGTGTAGGTTATTGTTATTATTGATTAACAGCCTTATCAATTTCCAAATTCAGAATTATTTGACATTATTGCAAGTTCATCTTTAGCTTTAGGAAAATTCGGAGACTCAAAACACTCACCGAACTTCTTTGTAGGACTACACCAGTGCAGGAAGTATTCAGATTCTTTACTTAAAGTAAGAAAAAGAAGTGGTACCTTAAATTAAAAATAGTCATCACAAGTAAAAGACATTTGATGCATTTAACCTACATACAGTATGTATTTTAAAGCAACATTTTACTCTTGTAGTTGTTTGTAGTGGAGTTGGTTTTAACTACATTAAATTCAGTTTACTCTAGAGGGGACTCGACCCCACTGAAGGACCACAAGATACAATCTCAAGGGTTGTGAAGTGATCGCAGGCATAAGAAAGAAGGAGGAAAAGTTCAGCTCCAAAAATATCTGCATTGTTTTGTCACATGTTGGAAGATTTTTTCTCTCAGAACATCAAGTTACTTAAATCATCTGAAACAATTACAGGGGAAAATTATTCGGACAACTCGGGGATCTGACAAACCTTAAAATTGTATCATGTTTTTTTTGTTTATAAAATCTTTATTTGAAAGGTAGCAGGTACCTGCATCTACAATAGCAGGTAGAAAATGCAGTATTTTCCACTTTGTATTGTAGTGAAGTATAAAGCAGCATGAAGCGATAACATGTAAACATATCAAGTACAGGTATTCCAGTTGTTTTACACCTGTGGGCGTTGTGTGAAGCACCCGCTCCTCAGACACATTATGCACTCACTCATCACACACTGACTGTAGTTTTGCTTCACTCAAACATCTCTCCCATTGTTCGTTTCCTAAGTGGCATTTATAAGCCCATTAACTTCCATTGATGCCATTTGCTGCTCCACCAACAAGGTCTGTGAGATGATGATCACATTTTACCCATAACTCACACATACCGTCATAAATCTGTCCATCCTGAGTTAGATCCCTTCTCTTCCATTTTTTTTCCCATTAAAGCATTTTTTGTGGAGTTTGTTCTTATCTAATTTGAGGGTCTAAAGGCAGAGAAGACCTAATGACGAACTATGTGACCGTTATCTTGTGATAATTTGATTAAACACAACTTGCTAGATATTATTATTGTCTCTCTACAGTAACACAGGACTAAACATTAGTTAATATGATACATTTGCATCGAATTAACTGATCAAACAGCTATTTAGATGCAGCAAAGCACTGATCTCTGGAAGTCCGGGGTCTCAGCCTGTGTGACTCCCTTTTAACTGTAAATACATAGAAATAAACCTCACATCAGATGCCACGACAGCTCAGAAAACATGTTCAGGCACAACAGAGCACAAGAAACATGCAGCAGAGATGCTTTCTGCTGTGTTTACGCGAACTGAACATGCCTGCGTGTGGATGTATTTACGAGTTTTCTTTTTGAAGTGTTGACCTCCAGGAAACAAATACAGTGATATACACAACTGGCCACTCCTAGTTAGATTACATATTTTGTTGACTCACTACAGTATCTAAAATGTGTGTTACTTCTCACTCTATTATTCTATATTCCACTAAATATGATCAAATTCTGGATGCAGATGTCACAAAAGATAATTAAGAAAAGGAAACTGAAAAGAAGCTTGTCTCTACAACCCACCATGAACAATACTCATGCAGAATGATATTATATTGCTATAGTAATGATTAGAATTACTGATGTGTGATTAATAATATCACTAATTATACTGTTTTAGCCAGTCTATGTACGAGCAGGTGGTTGATCCACAGCTACTAATTGATCACAATTAGTAGCTGATTTTTGTTGTGTTGGGAATCTGCATCTGCAAAGTAGCTAAAGCTGTGCAGGTGAGTAAAAGGTACAATATTTCCCTCTGATCTGTAGTCGAGCGATAGCAAAAATAACATAAGATAGAAATATTCAAGTAAATGCAGGTAATTTATTTCCACCTCTGCAAAAAAACAACAACATTTGCATGTTGTGATATCTGTCAAAGTTTGGGTTCAGTACTGGATTAGTGAGGTGGCCACACTTTTGCATATAACAGTATCTCTTCTGCACGGCCCGACCGTGCAGTGCATGTGTCATGGGAGGAAGGAAAGAGGTTGTTTCATCGTTTTTCTTGCCCTCTGCTCCTCACACACACACACTCCTTATATGGGAAAGGATTCAGTTTGCGCGAACCGAGGCACGGCCGGAAACGCTGCGCGGCGTCAGCTGGGTAAATTCACCGACATACAGGAAGAAGCGAGACGGAGCTCTGCACCGACAAGGCGGCACTGACAGCGACATAAAGGACCAAATCACGGCTTCACCAGTTTAGCAGGTAAGCGGCGTGCAGTCGTCAGTGTGTGCGGTCCGTAGTTTATCTAACGAGTTCGCTGGAGCGTTAAATGAAGCGAAGGAGACGAACGCTTCGTCGCCGCTTCCCCCTCATCGCGGCACTGAATCATTCAGAAATGATTTGTTGTATTCGGTGTGATGCTAACACGCCCGGTTAGCCGACGGTGCTACGCTGTTAGCAGCTTCAGTTTTAAAGACGAACTCGGTCTTTAAAATGTTTTGAACCATTAGTTAATCAACTTCTTCCTTCTTCTGTAAGAAGAGTGTGGTCCAGTGAAATGTGGAAACTTCTTTTTTTTTTTTTTCTTCCTAAAGACTAGTGCAGCGTTAGCTAACACAGGGAGGGGTGTGTGTGAGCGAAAAAAAAAATCCAGGAAATGCCGAAACAGACAGAAGACACTCAACAAGGAAGAGACATAATAATAATAATAATAATAATAAGGCTTACAACACTTACAACAACAACACAGCATAGATGTATTTTCTCCCTTTTCAGGTGGAAACAGTTTGTCACGAGTTGCATTAGCTAGCTAGGTTTGTTTTTGTCACCGACGGTGTTATGACACATTTTGTACACCCTCAGATTTGTTCCCACGTTCACGTTACTTGGGGAAACATGGTTGACTTTGAGAAAAATTAGGCTGTCATATTTAATATATTTCAGTGAAGTTGTACGAGTAGGTAGAAACCAGCAGTTTCTGGGCTATGTGGGGGACTGAACGTCCAGGGGGCACAGAATTCCTCACTACACCCATGCTAGCTTTAGCCGCGTTAGCATCCCCGTCTGTCTGATTGAAACCCCAGTGATCGCATTAACATCAGCGGCTTGAACTTGATTTGTTGGAGCCTTCAGCCCACCGAAGTAGGACTGTGAGGGAGGTCGGTGCTCACCGCCATTGCTTTGTCCTACTTCTGCCTCTGCGGCACAGTAGAGACCATGAGTTTAGTTTTGTCCAGTGTAGAGAGTTAGAACATGGTGCAAACAGTGAGTTGGACGCTTCCTCCTTTTATGTCTGAACGTCTGGCCCCAGGCAGAACAGCACAAGCCCTCACACAGGCCTAACCTACTTCACTGCCCCTGCATGCTGATGGTGCTTTATGCAGAGCATTTATGTCCTCAGAAATAGGTCTCTGAATATAGTTGGCAGGATTTTACATATTGGAGAAAGACCAGAGCTAAAATGTTGGTGTAAATGTCATGCATGTAAAATGCATCTTTTCCATAGGTCAGGGGCCAAAGCTGTATTAAAAAGATCTCAGGTTTACTCCAGTTTACTCTGTCTACATAATTCTTTAACTATCAATCAAGTATAAAATATCAGAAAATAGTAAAATGTGTGTATTTAATCCCTGGAGCCCAAGGTAACGTATAACTTCTGTTTTCTACTCTAAACCCCAAAGAAAAGCAGGAACTAAGCAAATATTCACATTTAAGATTCATTTGTTGGTACATGTTTGCTTAAACTATTGCTTGAATAATAAATTAACTTATCTAGCTGTGGATCACTGGTTGGTGTCTGGGAAGATAATGAAACTATATTTGCTTTAAGCATAATGCAGATAGTAGCATAAAGAGAAGTACTTAACATGTTTACTACTTTGTAAAATACACAAATCAATCATGTTGATCTTTCATATCTATTAGCTTTGCAGGTGTTTCACAGTGTTACTTTAATATACCTTATTTACATTTAAGTTTAAAAGACAAAGACCAACACAGTCATAAATATGCAGTTGAATTTTAAAAAAGTGAAACGAGTTCCTCAATTCTGGTTTCCTAAATCAGCTGGGTGCTGTAGTTTTTTCTTAGGCAGGTACAGTTATTAGTTTTCAGCTCTAGATTTAGTTTTCTTGTGAGTTTTGAGGGAGGCAGCAAGTGGGCAAAACCCTCTGAGATGATCTCAGGTCTGTCCTCACCTGGAAGATTAAGAGCTGAGTTTCCTACTGACATCGGGGAAAAATAGAAATATCAGTATGTGGGGCTGATTGCTAAAACAATTGACAGTGCTCATGTTTGTGGTAATTGTCACCCAGTGCAGCCGTGTGTCAATGATGTCTTTTTAATGGTTTAGCTGTTAGTTCTGTTTTTTCTTGGGAGTTGTTGACTGTAAGAAAAATGGAGACTGTCACCAGCTGTGTCCTTTTAAGGCCCAAACTTATGCTCATACATATTTTCCTAAATCCTAGTTTAAAAAGTGAAGGACTCTGCTTGTTCCACCTCTGACGTTGTGGTTAAGTCCCATTTTCTTGCCTTTTTTAGTGCTGAAATCTTAAGAAAAATGTTATGGCAGGCATTATTTCCTGGCTCGAGTCATTGCTATATCTGCACTCGTGTCTCTGGAAAGTTGACATTGGAGTTTCCTCGGTGGTCAGCACAGCACTTCGCTTGAACTTATGTGGTCGCTTTACTTCAGGAAATGTTCTCCAAAGTCACTTAGGCATTTGAAAATAGCTAGAGCCAGAAAAGAACGGGACAGTTACAGACAGAAGATCGGTACCTTCTCTAAGCAACACTCGCATTACTCCCACAAACACCTTTAGGGGCCACTCCCTTCCTGTATTGCTGGTGAGTCACCTCTCGGCTGAGACCAGGAAACAAACTAGCAGTGGTCCTTCACTTTTAGGTTTGTTGGTCAAAAGTGTTCCCTGCTATGGTCTGATCTATCTCCAAGTCCTGTGTAGAAATTAATTTATAATTAGTTCTGAACGAGAGACAGAGAGAGAAAGCTGAGGTATTTGTAAATGAAGCTGCCTGGAGTAGTGATTATAAACATTTTAGGGTTATAGTGAGTTAATGCTGCTGATACTTATTGATATGCGGCTTCAGTGCTGACATAATCTTTAACGTGTCAAACATGGCTATTATACAGCCCACACAACATGATTAATGTGGACCTGAGTCATATGATAGCATAATGCACTTTGAGCAGTTTTTACAACATGCAGTAAATAAGATCTGGAGAAAACACAGCATCTCCTTAAAAGGTTTTAACGTGTGGTAAGAAAAGAATAAAACTTTAGAAAACTACATAGTTTCAGTTTTAGCTGCAAAAATGTTTATTAAACCAATTATGTTGCAAAATTATTGAGAATGTCCAACATGATGTCTTCAGGTGTTTTACTTTGTCCAGTTAATGGTCCAGAATCTAAAGATATTCAGTACAAAAAAAGTACTCGCACAAAACGTATAAATGAATTGAGAGAATAATACCAAACAATCAGTTATCACAGTAGTTGACTTCTCATTTCGGATTAAAAATTGTAGGGCATGAAATCTGCCTGTATTGTTAGATGACAACTTATTTATACAGTCTAAGCTCCTTTTTGTCTGTTATTACATCCACAAACATGTTTACAAGTTTGCCTTCAGCTGCATCCATCACAGCAAAAAATATTAAGCATCCTCCCAGTCATTAGGTATCTGAAGGTTCAGCTCTGCCTCAGTCGGGACAGTCGCAACAGGTTGGTCCTGGCTGCGCTCATTAGTGAGAGTGGTCTCTCTGTGTGAATCCTTTCACCGTCAGCCAGGTGTAAGTACCTGAGACTGGAGACACTTTCAGCCGCACTCATGAAGTCAGTGTCCAGTTACAGTCGTCTAATGTGATGTTCTCTGTCTTATCAGGTGTGTGTAAGATTATACCAGGCTTGGATTGAAGTTAGTTAATCATGTTCTTGTGAGGAGTGAGTATCGGTATCAGTTTGCCTGTTGGCGCATATTCCCCACTGTTTTGCTGTCATCAGATTTAGACCAGTCTTTAATGTTGTTGCTGTGTAACTGTTTAAACTTTTATAATTATTTTCTTGTGTAACTCACTAAAATCATCAGCTGAAAAAGTCATATAATGCGACATGTCTGCAGTCTGCAGGGAGTCAGCAGTAACGCGTATAGATCTACATATTTTACTCAGCAAGTCCTCACCTGTCTACAACAACACACCCATTCTTCTCTTTTCTCTTGCTCAACTGCTCTGAAGGTGGAACTCTGTCAGTGTTGGTAAAGACTTCCTAAAAATTTGCAAATTCATACTTTAGACACTAATTTTCAAATTGCAAAGCTTCAATTTTAATTACTTTTTTTTGGTGTTAATTTTTAAATCCAAAGTAAATTATAGTGCTGCATTATAAATCAGGGAAATAACTTGTACAACTTAAATAGTAGTAATATATGTATTTTACAAGAATTAATTAAAATAATAATTGCAGATTGTATAGCAGTGTTAAGAGAGAGAATATGTTATATTATAAAACAGTATATGGACACCTGATTTCTGGAAGTTCCTCATGTTGTTTCAACCCTCGTGGGACTAAATCACGTGACAGCAAATGAGCCGAGGATCCAGAGGACCGCTCTTGTTATCGTAGCCAAGTATCTAATTTGTAATTGCAGTACTTGCCTTCACCTTGTGTTTCAGGAGTAATTTAGTCCCCAATTAACAGGTTGCAACAGAAAGTACTGCTGTGGCTCAATGATTCAAAAACAGTTGACCAGGACAAACACCAAGTTTTTCCTTCTCCACCTGACAGGTATGGCAGA
The DNA here is from genome assembly GCA_032362345.1 of Sandelia bainsii. Taxonomy (NCBI): domain Eukaryota; kingdom Metazoa; phylum Chordata; class Actinopteri; order Anabantiformes; family Anabantidae; genus Sandelia; species Sandelia bainsii. Next base: position 5,760,604 of record JAUMHL010000003.1, on the reverse strand, counting down.
GTTGGCGAGTCTGGTGCAGCGGCTGGAGGTGGCAGTGGGCCGCCTGGAGGCCATGTCTGGGCCTGGAGGCAGCGCTGGAGGTTCTGCTGGGGGAGGTAATATCTAGTATCATTTATGTGGAATAATTACGCAATACTTCTGGTGATTGGGTCTGTGAATCAGATGTAGTTCTCCAGTCGAAGATACTAAAGGTTAATTGTTAAAAGTCTCACATCATTCTTCCCATAGCCGTTCAGTACAGCTTCTCATCACATGAAGAAATCAAATCCCTTACCCCCTGACCTCCCATATACCAATTAAATATGATGTATTCAGCAGCACAGCTAAAACATATTTGACTATTCCTGTCACTAAGCACTGAAAGTGAACGGCTGCTGCTACATATAAATACTGTGGTTTTGAAGGCAGCTGAGGATGTAGTGATGCTCGTTAAACCGTTCACCTGCTGTGTTGATGCTGCCAGCTTTAAAAAATAAGTGTTTTCATTTGTCTGACTTTAAAAGTGAGTGAGTCACATCTATCAGACATTTTTTCAGCCTGAATGAGCCTGATAAATGTCTCAGCGTTTCCTGCTTTCATGTCCAAACTAAAACATCTTTTCTATGCTTTCGATTCATTTTACTACTGTACTTTTATTTCCTTCATTGAGTTTATGGCTGTTTGTCTTGTTTAATTGTTTTTTTTTCAATTTAATTTTAGTTTGTGTGAATATTAATTTTTTTTTATAAATGAACCTTTATCACCCCTCCCCTTCTTTTTGTTTTGTTTAACTCTTTACAGCTGTATCAGTGTACGTTGAGGCCTTTAACCAGATCATCAGTGGTCCTGTGGCTGAGTACTTCTCCCTGAGCCAGAAGATCGGAGGCGATGTCCAGAAACATGTAGGTTGGAGGAGAAAGGTTTGGGAGACGTGAAGAGTGCATTCAAAAACTCAGAAAATAAACCTAGTATGAATGTTTGTCAGTTTGGTAAAATATGTAATTAATGGTGAAACGTCAACGTTGTGCAGAAACACTGAGATGATCTTTCGTTCTCCATGAATCTCTAAGTTTTCCTTTGTCCCTCTTTTGTCTTTCTAGGCCGAAATGATGAAGCAGGCATTCTCCAGTCAGAGACAACTCCTCGTAACAGCATCCTCCTCCCAGAAACCCTCTGATGTGAGTTAAACACACTTGGAAATTATTCTAAATTCCTTAAACCATTGAGGTAATGATTGCATGTCTGAACACAGCAAGTGTATAAAAGTGTTCATGAGCCCAGATTGTTAAACCTGAGACCAGTCCGTCTTCAAGTGTGATAAAGTAAAACAAACAGTTAACAGTTCTAACCATATAAATGAGTCTTGAGATGAATGAGAGAAAATTTGAACTGTAAAAACATATGTTGTCTCTTTCCCGTCCAGGCAGTCTTGACGACTCTCCTGCAGCCGGTGTCCAAAGCAATCCAGCAGGTGCAGGGGTTCCGCGAGCAGAACCGCTCCTCGCCGTTCTTCAACCACCTGTCGGCTGTCGGCGAGAGCGTGCCTGCCCTCGGATGGGTCGCCATGGTGAGACTTGGGATAGAAGTGGTTAACGGCCTGTGTGTGAGGATAAATTAGTGTATAATGGCTGGAAACAAGCGCCTCTTTAATTCTGTCATCACTGTCTGGTGAGCGACAGTTTCTGGGCTGACACAAGGCCGGCAGCAACAGAGCTTCACTGTTTAGAAGATTAACTCTTTGATTTTGTTTTGACTCTTATGAATAATATATCAGCTTTCTAGATGAATTCATTCTTTGTACACCTACTCTGGTATCTCAGAAATCTCATCACAAACATGAATTGACGTTTGACATTTTGTAAAATACACTGATACACTTTTCTTTATCAAGATACACTTTCTTTATCAAGAGTTAGTTGAGAATTTCTCATGTATGTAGCCTTTATATTACTCTACAGCCAGGAGGCAATGAGCTTTTTATACATAAGAAGATAAGAAACCAAAAAACTGAAAAGAGAAACAGCTCCCAAGACAGAGAATTCAAATCCTCTTATTCTGCAAGAAATAATAATAAATAAATAAATAATAATAAATGTAATTGCATCTTGAATGTAACTCATCAGTTGCTTACTACATGAGTGCATCATAGCAGAGAGACTGGAAACGGGAAAATGTCCTCGTTCAGAATGTTTTTACAAATGCATCTAAAACTCACTGAACACACAGACAATAGACTTAAACTTTCTTCTTTCAATCTCTCAGTTTAGCTCTAGCTTTAGGACTTAAGTTTCATGTGAGCCTCAAGTGGAGTTGCATGGAACAAGAGCTGTACACGGTGGCCCTCATCTCTCACAGTGTAGTCGCATGCTGAGAGAAAGTTTTCACAGTTTGGACCTCAAAAGCAGGAACAGTTTTAGTAACCTAAATGCACATTTACGCACGTCAATTTTGTATTAAGACTTTCTTGGAAAATCCCTAACTATTCCTTTAACTCTTAATGACTAATCAAATAAGCATATTTCCCAAAATGTTGATTGATTAATTAATTAACAAGCTTTATAGGTGCTGTATTTACATTGCTTTGCTGTATTCCAGGCTCCTAAACCATGCCCCTATGTTAAAGAGATGCAGGATGCTGCCATGTTCTACACCAACCGTGTGCTCAAGGAATACAAGGACAAGTAAGCAAAGCTTTATTACACGCTGCTTCCTACATGTCTGCAACGGTAAACCTGTCCACACACTAATTTTAGATTTTTTTTTTTTTTTTAAAGCTGCATCATTTGTTATTGAGATGTTGTAACATCTGATAAGTAAAAGCATCAGAGGAACTTTAATATGCACCCAAGCAGTTTGTCGGACCCATCTGTCTTCCATCTTTTCCTTCCTCTAGGCTCTTTTTAAATTGAAGTATTCCACAGTTTTACTGAGTCAGCGCTGCTACACAACACACTGACGCACGCTGGTGGTAGACTTCCTGTATTTAGACATGATATCAAAGCCTTTGTGTTTGAGTAGACTTGTGCCTGGTCATGATGAACAGTTGCACAAAAACACAGCTTGTATTCAAATTTGTCAGTGAGCTATTGCAGTTAGTTGAATGCAAAACTGTAATCCTCTACACAAACAGTCTGTTTATACAGTGTGAGATCATGGCTTAGTATTTATTTTGAGTTAGGAAAATGTTATATTTTTAGTAGATTGATTTTGTGTGTGTGCAAATAGTCACATGCATCGTCTGTTTTCCTGTGGGACAGAGAGAGGAATGAGATTTAAATGTGAAAAGGTGATTAACTGATCTTGTTTGTCCCGTCTCACAGGGACAAGATACATGTGGACTGGGTGAAGGCCTATGTCAACATCTGGACTGAGCTGCAAAACTACATCAAAGAACACCACACCACTGGACTGACCTGGAGCAAGACTGTGAGTCTTAAGAATTACAATTACAAAAAAAAAATCTTCTAAAGAGAAAACATAGGAATAAAAGTTCCCCTCTGAAAGTGAAGAGTAAGATCACGTGTATGTTCTGGGCTGGAATGATTGAAGACAAGGATTTAAGCCACATCTGTCATGATGTCTGCTCTCCAAAAATCCTTACGTGGCAATTTGTCAATATGAAATTATTGGACGTTGACTGAAAAGAAAACAGAAATAAAACCAAGCTGAAGGAAGAGAGGAAGAAAGTGAGGTAGTAAACGGGTTACATCAGAGAAATCATCTCATAACAGGAAATTGGTTCCATATTGAAGAATTCACACAGTGGACACACAAGGAAAGTGACTGCAGACAAATGAAAACCAGTTACTTTTTGTTTACGTGGTAAATCACAAAGGAAAATGGGATCTTAACTTTACCAACTGCCAAGTCTGCTCAACCTTCATTTAAAGTATTTTAAAGTTGTAAAACATGAAAGTAGTTGAAGGTATTTGATTCAAACTCATGCACATGTACAGCTTTGCATGTTTATATTATGATTCAGTTTCTATGTGTTTTGTTAGTATTCTGCATGATTTAACAAACACTGTTTCATTAGATGGTTTCAGTTTGTTTTGTTTTTTTCCCCCCACCTCAGGGATCCATAGCTTCAGCCTCTGCTGCTGCCCCCAGTGCTCCTGCTGGTGGATGTCCTCCTCCACCTCCCCCTGGACCTCCTCCCCCCATGGACTTGAGCGGACCCTCAAGCGGCGGTGGCGATTCTGGTGCCGAAAATCGCAACGCTCTGTTCGCCTCACTCAACAAGGGAGCAGACATCACAAAGGGTAGGTAGCCCACAGAAGATCTTTTTTTTTATCAGCTTTTTACTGCTAAAACTTAAAACATGTCGGTTATCATCTAGATCCGCGGTCACCAACCTGTCGAACAGGAGCGACTTGAGGATCTTTGAAGAGTTTTAACTTGATCACATTTTAGTTGAAAGTAGATTTTAACTGAACTATTCTCTGCTGTGTTAACTTATTGTAAGTGAAACAACTGCTTCCTAGTGCTGTTGCCTCACGTGAAATGCTTTGCATAGAGAAATAACAAGGACAAAACTACTGCAAACACTGTAAAGATCAGTCTGCTGCACTGGTTTTAGGAGCAGGTGAGCGTCTTATTTCACACCAGATGAGTTTCCACTTTACAAAACATAATAATCATGAAACACATTTATCTCAACCACGTAATATTAAACTTTTTAACATTACATTACAACATAGCCAAGACTCTGTATACTTTTAGAATCAAAATTGCTATTTGAACTTTATTAGTATTTACCATCACATTTCTGGACAAAAAGCAGCAAATTTCAGAAAACAAAAATACCTGATTAGCAAGGTGAGTTTAAAGGTACCCAGTAGAGCTTCCTGACATTTCACATTCAGTGTTTGCTACTAAAACGCATTGTGTGTTTCCTTGAGGCGTCCTTGAGAATTATTTAAAAAAATGTCTCATTACATTTGCAAAGCAGATCTTTTGAATATTTAAAAACCTGCACATTAGTCTACTCGTAGTGAACTTTTTTCCCTCTTATTGCAATGCTAATATCAGGTTTTACTTTCCTTACATGAATCTGTCAGGAAATTTTATTGATTTTTTTTTTTGAGCCTGCAACATTTTATACTGTCCTGATAATGTGGTTTTATTCTTTCCTTGACTTGTCCAGGTCTGAAGCATGTGAGCGACGACCAGAAGACCCACAAGAACCCTACCCTGAGAGGTCAGGGTGCTTCCGTGCGTACTGGACCAAAACCTTTCTCTTCCTCCGCCCCCCGACCTGCTGCGTCTGCCACTCCAACCCGCACACTGCCCCCTGTTCTGGAGCTGGAGGGGAAGAAGTGGAAAGTGGTAAGCTGCTGGCTCAGCCTCAGTAAAAGGGGGGGTTGATATCAACAGATGCAGACTTGTTGTTTTTGTAACTTAACTGGAATGATTTGTGTAGCAGCCTGTGAGGACTGACAAAATGAGTCATGCAGCCAGAATAGCTTTTTGTGAAACTGTTCATATTTAAAGCCTCTTGTGTAGTAACGTCAGTGTTAAATCATTTAAACTCACAGTTGCATCAAGTCGTCTTGTTCACTCTGTTGTTTTTCCTTCCTGCCCTCTGCAGGAGAACCAAGAAGGTGCACAGGACCTGGTGATCAGCAACACTGAGCTGAAGCAAGTGGTTTATGCTTTCAAGTGTAACAAAAGCACACTGCAGGTCAAGGGCAAAATCAACTCCATCACTGTAGGTAAGAACAGAACCAGCTGTTGGATGTTAACATAGAGCTAAACTCATAAGACAGACACGACTAAGGTGAAGATACTGTGTGAGGCGTGTGCTGGTGTTTTGGGGAAAAAAAAACGGGTTAGTTACTGTAGAGTTTGTCCCACATGTCAAAACAGTGGCTGTGACGAACTTGAAGGCTTTTCTACTTTTTGCCACTTTTGCCAGTTCCTATCCTCCTAAATGTGTTTGTTTCTCTCTCTGTCAGACAACTGTAAGAAAACAGGTCTGGTGTTTGATGACGTTGTGGGCATCGTGGAGATCATCAACTGCAAGGATGTCAAGGTCCAGGTGTGTTTGGGGAGGTGGGGGATGCAGCTCAAAGGGACTAAAACAGGCACGAGTGGTACAACCACTCAGTGAACTGCAGTATGACGCTGCTATTTTGACCCTGGTAAATGACTTCTCCCCTCTGTCATCAAGAAGCCGCTCATTAATGGGTTCAGCTGATTAAGGAACAAATGATTGTGTTTACACAAGGGAACCCTGCACCTCCTTCTAAAGTTCATCATCATGTACTGAGAATTTAGCACATGAGAAGAATCTGATAAAATCCATTGACCTGCTGACTGCTCAAATATAACTTGGAGTGTGGGACTGAAGTCCTCCAGTACTTTTCCCTGCAGTCTTAATCCAGACAAATCTGAGCTTTAGATTAAACAGTGAGGTTTCTGGACCAATTAGTGATGCTATAACACAGCCAAGGCTCTATAGTTATTCTATAAAAGATTAACACGATTCTTGTAGACACCAAAATATGCTGATTGATTCTAGCACACACTTGCAACTTTTGTGTGCTAAGTTGCAAATGTCTGTGCTAGAATCCATCTTCTGTAGTTTTATACCGCTGATCATCAGTCCGTTTTTCATAGACACCCTGTTTGCATTCATGTAGTTACACATTGACAGCTGCAAGCTGCTCGGTCTTTGCAGAGCAGCCTCAGTGTTGAGGTTCAGTCTTTGCTCGAGGAAAAACTAGTTGATCAGTAGAGAAGTCAGAATTGTGTTTCTGCTCAGATACAACAGAATCAAATCAACATTTGTTCCAACTTGTTCATTAGCAGCTTTAATTAATTACCTGCGTCCAATATTTATCATTTTCATATCAAGGTCATGGGTAAGGTCCCCACTATCTCCATCAACAAGACGGACGGTTGCCATGTTTACCTGAGCAAAGACTCTCTGGAGTGTGAGATCGTCAGCGCTAAGAGCTCGGAGATGAACATCCTGGTACCCAACAAAGATGGAGAATTTGTGAGTATCCTCTCAGCGGGGAAAAGATCATTTGCCTGACACTTTGTTAGCTCCTGTAGCTACTTTGCAGATTAGGTTTTAAATGTATTAAGATGCTACACTATAGACCTAATTAATTGGATAAAGTGGTTTTACAAGCTCTGCTAAATCCCACTTTCAGGCAAACGAAGGGTTATGTAAATGTAATGGCAATTTAATATCGCAAAATTAAAGGAGTAGTTCAACATTTTGGGAAATATGCTCATTTTTTGAGTTAAGATTAATGCCATCATCTCTTTGTATTTACTGTAAGTTTGAGGCTTAGTTTAACGTTAAAGCTGGAAACTGGGTGACGGTCTCGAAACCTGTTTAGGAAACTGTCCAACACTTAATCCCCCATCAAACCTCATTTTTACAGTTTGGCTTATAGATTCACATTCAGTCGACCTACAGTATATGATACAGGTCTTTATTTCCTTATTACACTCTCTTGTCAATAATTGTATGATATTCTTGTTAATATACCAAAATGTCCAACTACTCCTTTAACAGTCAAGTTTATAATATCGTTTATCTCATGTCTGAAAATTGATTTTTATAAAATCTTTTTAAAAATGCATTCTCTGTTCCTCTGTCAGACGGAGCTTCCTGTTCCCGAGCAGTTTAAGACAGTCTGGGACGGCCAGAAGCTTGTTACCACAGCAACAGAGATCGCCGGTTAAACGGAGGCAGCACATGATTGGCTGCTTCTCCACGACACCATCCCCACTTTTTGTTTTTTTTTTGCAGACCTGACACCCCATCAGCTAACTCTCGCACTGTAGACTGAGATTCGGACCTCATGCATTTTATCTCATTCCCTTTGTCCTCATCAGCCAATCGCAGCTTAAGCTGTCCCTTTCATAAGCCAATGAGAGGACTGCTCACTCGACCTGGAGCAAATCCTCCAGCCAATCAGCAGGGAGCAGCTTGTCTTTCAAATTGGTTTTCCCCGTGAGCACTTTGCTAAAGCACTCGTTGAGTTTTGGCAATAGCTGGGATGCTTTGTACGACGTTTATCTGGATAATGCTAAGCTAAATTTGAAATGTAGAATAGCCAACATGGGGACAGGGAATCCTCTGCAACAGAAGCACTGCAGCCAATCAGGCTTTACTATCAAGATGCTTCAGGTTATATTCTTTTCCTTCTCCTCCACCTGTGTCCGTGGAGGGTGTGGTGTTTAAGTTATGGCCTGTCAGGTTTCTGTTTCATTTTATGCAATTCACTGGTGAAGCACTTGTCAAAACAAGCTCATTTATAGAGGATGACATCCATATCACCTCCACTGATGACTGTAACAGCATTAATATTCATAGTGGATAATATAAAAAAAGACTCGGCACTCTCAAAGCACACAAATAGGAGTAAAAACAAAGCCACTGTCTCTTTCACATCACGAAACTCTTCATCTAGATGAAGTTGCAACAATTACAATAGCAGGAAAATTGATTCCATGTGCTTTCCCTTAAACCCACACATAGGACATTCCTGAGTATTAAAAACATTCCATATAAGGAGGCATGTAAGGAAAGGTTTTAGATAAAGAGCAAAGAGACAAATGATGTTGAATGCTTCACTCCCACCTGTCTTTAGATTGGAAACATCTGTATAGATATGACAAAGAATTAAATATTAGCCCTCACCATCAATGTCTTGCCACTTGTTCCCATCATGGCTGCAGCTCTTTGCTGAGTTTTCTTTTATATCGTTTCGTTATTTCACCTCTTTTTTGGGGGTGGGTGGGGGGGGGGTTCCAAAATCAGAATCCTGTTCATTAGTACTGGAGACATCATTAAAGATATTACAGTAAAACTAATTTATTCTGTTCTGTCTTTATTGGATTAAACATGTTACATGTACAGATGTAGTATTTTACTGTTAAATGTTGTATATTAGGCTGTTAGATTAAAAAAAACAAAAACAATCTAAAAACAGTTCAACCTCATCAAAGCAGCTGGACAAATGAGTCTTGTGTTAGTAGTGCAGCAGTAGACTAACAAATTAGTTGCTAAAAATAAGATGGCATCAACATACAAGTGATCAGTGCAAAAGGAATGAGTGAGGAAAGTGCTTCACCTTTAACTTATATTGCTCTTAAAACAGACTTGATTCCAGTTTCATTACAAAAATCTGTGAATTTGCTCACAGTGACAAACGGCATCTCATCTTTCAGCATTTAAATATGGTTTTAGCGTAAATAAGGCAGCAGGTTTGCGTCAAACCACTTGCTGGTGAACTGGAGGTGGTCTCCCTCAGATGCTAGAAAAACCAGCTTCTTAGCCTTGTCCATTGCTGCCAGGCCCAGACGATCCTGAGAGAAGACACACAAACAGTTTGTTGTTTCAAACCTTTACACATCTGGTTATACAGACATTACAGTATAGGAATAGGTAAAGCCGCATAAAGACACAAACAGAACTTGGTACCAGCCAAAAGCACCAAAATCCACCTACCAGCACCTTAAACTCAGTAATAAACAGTTTATGTCTTGTTTGTTTAGTCTGTGCAAAAGTCAAAGTACAACAGTGATGGTTCACCATCTTTGAGTTGGTGTGTGCAGGACTATTTCTTGGCTGGGTGCTGGTCTGCAGATCATGTTACCTTTGGACAGAGCTAAAGAAGCCACTGCCCTGTTACGGACTTTTAATTAATTTTAATGTCATGTTATTTACATCAACATTACGAAAAGCAAAGTCTCAGTTGTAATTCCAAGTCAGTAATATCAGGACTTTCTTACATTGTGAATGTTTCCCACTTTCCCACTCAAACTGTTGGCACAATGTTTGCAAATGAGTAACATCAAAATAAAATCCAATATTAACGCTAATACAAACCAATCAGCTAAAGAGCAAAGAGATATACAGATTGTAACAAAAGTAGGTCATTTAACCTGTGAATTTGCAGTGACTAAGTTACCACTTTGAAATAATGTGTGAACACTTTGAACACCGTTCTGCAGACAGTGCATGAATACAGTATAAGGTAAACTGATGGACTGTTGGCTGTAGCTACAGATTAGTGTTCTCATTTATCTCAGCAAGAAAGCAAATTGGCATTATTCCTTAAAATGTGAAATATTACTTTAAGGCATTTTAAAAAGTAAAACAGCAGTGGATGTAGTATTAAAACAGTTGAATTTTAAGAATAACTCCTCTAAATCAGAGACGCTACGTTGTCTTTAGAGGTTTTTTTTTTTTTTACTTCTGTGACTGCTCCTCTGGTATCATCACTGCACAGTCCACACGTGAAAACAGAAAACAACGACGCATCGAGAAAAGCTATTAAAGGACAGACGATAAACACTGTTACCTCTTTGTAGAGAACGCTCTCCTGTAGAGTCTCTGTCTCTTTGGCCTGACCAGTTTTCAGGAAGCCGAACCACTACGAGAACAACAAGAACAACTGTTCAACTATGATCCTGATGATGAGTGTAGGAAGTTGAAAGTGACGATGCTTTAAACAAATAAAAACAAACACTGAAGTGAGATAGTGGATGTTTGCTTTGTTACCTCAGAAACAACAGGATCCACCACGGTGTCCTGCAGGAACTTGACCATCACAAACTTCTCCAGCAGCTGAAGATTCTTCTTATAAGTCTCATTGACACCCTTTAAAGCACAAACAAAAATGGAGATACAAGGAGATTAGAGACAACTGGATTCAGATGATAGAAAAGTTCCTGTACAAGCATTATTCAAACATGATTTGGGATAACCATGACCTGGATGACTGCATAACATAATTGTTTCTGTTTTTCATTCTTGTAGATGCATTTAATAGTTTTGTTTTATATATGCAAATGTTGCTGTCAACATACAAAATAAATAAAGAAAGTGGGATCTCATCATTTGCTTATGCTGGAGATTTTATTGTGTCTCAAAGTCGTCAGTGGCAGATAAACTTTCCTCTGGGGATACTGATGAAGACCTGAGATGCAGTTAAAAGCTCCAGAAGATGAGAGATACTGTACGTTTATTTTGTCAGACTACTAAAGTCCTGCCGTCTCATACTGACCCTCTCCTGATTGATGTCGGCCAGGAAGAGACTGTGCTTCTTGTACAGGTCGTCATTTAAGGGGTCATGCCAGTACTGTGCCTGCACCAGGCTGATAAGCACAAACACAACATCCAGTCAGTGATACACATCAGGACAGGAACAACAGTGTGTGCGGTGGTGATGACAGCAACACAACATCACGGCAACAACTTACTGTTTCTGAACCAGGTCAGTGTAGGCGCCACTGTTCAGAGCTTTGCGTATCATGTCGCAGATGTGAGAGCTCTCTCCGGGACATCGGGGCAGCCCGTACACTCCTGGGAATTTAAAAACACATAGCGAAGGAGTCTGTTTGTTGAAGGGAACCAGTTTTATCTGTCTGAGGCTTAAAAAGTGACGAAGGAGCTGAAAATAAAAGGTTAAGACACAATTTATCTGGAGGTATACAGTCACAGTGAACTGAGTCTTAAAGGCTGTAAAGTAAACAGCATTTGAATGTCTACAGTTCAAAGACACTGACACTGTATCTGCTGGAAAGCTCAGGAACAGCTTGTGAAAAACAAACTTTCAAACTTAAGTTTTAAAATGTCAAATTTACTTTGTTTTGTAAGAACTGGGAAACACTATTGACAGGCAGGTATAAGAGCACTTTAAGTCCCCCTGTTTAATAAATGGTTTATAACACATTTATAATCAACTGGTAAGATATAAGGACATTTTTAATGTTAATTAATGTACAGTATAATTAATACACATTTATATCTGATAACACTGTAATAGTTTGTTGTAAAACATTTATTAAACATTTATATAAAACAAAACAATAATTGAAGTAACAGTGGTTCAGTTCATAGGGCACGGTTGGTGGATTAATATTATTGTTGTTATATTAAAAATGTTACTATTTAAATAATCCACAAATAGCAAGGACTTGGATGATAAGTGTGTCTTTCTATGGGGTATCACTGACTTGATTTTTGGTTTGACTTAATCATAAACTGACTGTAAAGTAAACACTTGTCTTGCTCTACTACTACTACTACATCTTTCATCTGCAGACATCTGCTCTAGTGAGTGTTTACAGCAGCAGGAGGGTGTATGAGGCAACAGCTCCATGCCACAGAGGAATATACTTGATTATAGAACAACTCATTGTTGGTTTTGTTTTTTCCATGAGTTTTGCTATCAGTAAGAAAAACACAGTATCACTACAGAGCCATTTAGAATTACTTAACACGGTAACTTTGCTTTTTACTGTCAGTTTTACTCAGGGAAGTGAGATAAACTGGTGTTGTGTGTTCTGTGTTGGTTCTTCATACTGGTGGTATGATATCTGATGGTATAATACCTTGGTGCTGGCCTCCAACAGAGATCAGGTTTTTCATTGGTGGGGAGGGACAGCGCTGAGCCACAGCCCTCCTGTGAAGAGAGGAACCAGGAGAAGTCACAATGAGCTTCCTCATTCTCATCAGAACTGAGAATGCAGCCTGAGAAACAAGCTCAGGACCTGAACTTTACTGTCCTGACTTTCTGAAACAAAGTTAAAATTAAGTTTCTTCTCTAACAACGAGCAGAAGAAAAAGGCAAGAAGGGAATCTACACAAACACAATTTCTCTCACATGCTCCTGACAGAACCACAGAGTGTCCAGAACATGAGTTACATACAGAAACTGAGCGCCCTGGGAGAAGCCCATAGCGTTGTATCCTCCCTTCAACTTCGGGTCCTTGGCCAACTGATTGCACACCACGGACACCTGCTCATTCACATCCATGAAAAACCCATTTTCTGTGTCCTGCAGAAGGAGAAACATGAAAAGTTGGAAGCATGACAGACAGATTAAAGGAAGAAAACGAGTCCGGGTGTCATGACGGATCAAAGCAAAGAGCAACAGGGTCATGCTGGTTTGCTATGAATATTAAGGCAGAAAAACGACAGTGACATTATAAAGTAGCCATTTTTCTGATGTAACTTTTCCCACCAGCACTGCAAATATCACAGAATAGGAATCCTTACATGTCATGTGGATGTATCAATCAAAGCTGCTGTGTGGCTGCTCACATGTGACATTCTTGGCTAAACACTTTGTATTTGTGTGGTTGTGCAAGGAGAAGAGTGAAGGCATTTATGAACCTGTACAGAAAATAAAGTCTCACACACAGATTTAGTGAAGTAGGTTAAAGTAGCTACATTTCAGCTAGAAAAACACTGTAAATTAACTTTACATGAATAAAACAAACATTTAAAATGGAAATTTGCAATTTTACATCATAGAATTAGAGTAGAAACATAATAGAAAAAACTCAAAAAGTGAGCGCAGATCAGGTTTAAACCCTTTGAATACAGAGTATTTATCTTACAGTTCTACAGTGTGAGAGTACCTCTATGACATTTCTCCCGATCATCAGTGAGAGAACATAGATGCCAGGGATCTTCCCCTCGATCATCTTCTTTATCGCCCCCATGCTGAGAGGGTTACAACAGCTGTCGCCTGGTGAACACAGGAATATTTATTATATTTTTTTTTTTTATTAAGTGAGCAGGTCATACACTGGTTTTAACTACATCAACTTAAGCATGTTATCTCTGTCAAGTCACGTTGTGAAGCTATTTCACTGTTGCTCCATCTCAGAGTCAAGATTTACATTTTTTGGAACTTCAAGAGGGCATCATGAGGACCTCAATCACAAATAAATGTCTCTAAATGAATTAAGAAATTAAAAAGAAAAAGACGTTTCCTTACAACTCCAGAACTTGGCTTGTGTATCAAAGCATTCCAGTAAAACTAATTTGTACATCGACTGGTCCACTGCAAACAGGAACTACTTGTGGCTAATTCTGCAAACTTTTAATGTTGCAAATTTTTTCAAAATTTTACAAATATAAAAGGTTTGGACAGGCACAACTGTCAGTTTTGGCAGCTGTAAAATCTGTTGTTAGACTCTGAAAACCACTGATCTAAAAGTCAGTCTGCAAGAATCACTACATACATTTAAGGATGAGATCATCTAGTTTCTAATTCTTATTTTTTGTGATCAGCAAATCACAATAAATGACCAAAGTCCACAATAAATGGAACCTAATAATATGTATTATCTGAGTTGTCAAAGCTTTATATTGCTTATTCATGTGTGATAGTGTGATGGACGTGGGCACTGTAGCGTACAGAGGGGTCCAAAAGTCTGTGACTGCATTAAAAATCTGTTATACTTTCCTATTAATCTGTAAACAAACCAAAAGTGTGAGGGTTTAGAAACAGAAGAAGCCAAGACAATTAAAATTAAGAAGAAATATTTCAGTCAGCACCAAAAAAAATTTGGTACCGACTATGTGAATTCCTTTGTACAAAGCTCAGAGCTCCTTGAGTTTTATTCACTGAAGCAAATCAACCTGCAGCCATTGTTCACATGCTCAGAGTGGATGTGCCTCAAGTATGATGACAAAGCAGCACGGTGAAAGTGGGAAACACGGCATCAGAACTAAGTGAAAGTGTCACAAGTCAAAATGTTAAGAGGAGCTTTCAAAGGATCACATCATGACTCAACTGAAGGTCTGTTAGGGGGCATGGCACGCTTTGTGAAAACGGATCCGTTGTATCCAAAGCTCGATCACCAAAAGAGATAAAAACCATCAGAAGATCAATATATCAAGCTTTGTTCATGGAGCAAAAGAGAAGCAACTTAATCACAGAATTAGCTAAATAAAGACTCCAAGAAGACGACTGTTCTGTTCTGTTCATTGTAATTTTTAATCTTTTATTTTTAATATCGTATTCTTGTGTGTACATTAGTCTCTTTGTTTTATTGCCCTCATTTGGTGTGTGTTGTTCTTAACTTCTCAATCATTTACCTGCATGAAAAGTGTTATATAAATAAAGTTTCGATTTGATTTGATCAGGAAGGTAAACGTGGTCAAAGACTTAACCCCCAACAAATGCACTATTTATTCCCATCTCAGTAATGTTTACTAAAAAGTTAGAACAAATGTTTGTGCCATAGACATGTTAGAGTTACTGGGCCGTTTTGATAGATGACTGAGATTCTGGTGGTATTTGTCTTTTCAGTGGAAACAAAAATCAGAGAGCTGTTCTTTGCTTATGTTGGCAGAACACAAGCAGAAGAGAAAGTTTTGTTTCACTTCTCCTACCTGGATTTCCCCAGACAGTACTGAACTAGAACCAGCAACCTTAAGAGTAATAATAAGCCTGCTCAAACCACACCTCACTTATTTCACATTAGGAGGTAATTTATTATTACTGTTTACTAGAAGTGTTTTGTTCCTTCACTTTCACCAAACGATAAGAAATAACAAGGGTGGATAAGGTAGTAATCTGTTGTCATAGGAGATCCTCTCCTGCAGAATAACGTTCCTTGTTCTCCTCTTTGATATAACAGAAAGGTGTCATTTAACTTTTTGTCCCAACAGAAGTTTTATATTAATTCATTCAGTCAGTCATATTAAGGTTTCTCTTAGTTTTTTGTCTTCTTATACCCTCAATTGTGACACAAAGGTAAACATTCATTATGTGCTATACATCATACAGTGCAGAAAATGCCATCACAGGAGACTTAACCTCTTAAAACATTAAATAATCCTTACGTAATGATGTAGAACTATTAACAAACTAACATTATCTAGACATCCTTTGTGTGACTTGGATTTCTTATGCAATTTGCTCTAGTTAAACCCCCTGATAGATGTGTACAGGATTATCATCTATTGATTAACACCAAATACCAGTTTATCCAGTTCAAACACCAGGTAGCTTCAGTAAATAGTTGGAACATAAAGTATAGTGAGTGATTAAGGTTATTTTTCACAAACTTAAAGCTACTTAAGGGAAAATAAAAATGAGAAATGGGATGTGAAAGGGTTAAATCAGTCATTTTAGATACAATTAATTCCTAAATGTTTAGCTAATAAATTCAAGTATAGATTAATCTCCCTACAGGTGAATGCAATGTTTTCATCACTTCAGTGTAAGAATGTGCAGCACAGTCACTCACCCATCCCATGCCACAGCACCAGTGGCACAGTCCCATTGTTGGAGTCACGTACCGAGCTGCCAGTGACAAGCAGCACTGGAGCAGCAAGGAGGAAGCACAGGAGGGCTGCCGTCATCCTGGACCCTGAAACAAGTCATAAAGAGCAACCATTTATTCATACAGCACATAAGTTGTAAATAGCTTTGGAAAATAAAGAAGAAAATGGAACAGCAGAGAAAATACAGCATATATAAAACATGGAGACGTAAGTTGGAAAATCAGGAGAAAAAAAAGAAAAAAAAGAAGAAGATTTTAAGATGCATTTAAAAATGTACATTTATTTTGTTTCTCTGAGACTTCGCTTGAGGCTCTTCCAGATTCAAAGTGCATCAAGAGGGAAAACTTGATCACATTAAGTTTTCGGTGATTCCAGAAGCTCCTCCCAAGAAGTCTTTTATAAATGAACGGCCCTGACCATGTGATGCCAATGCCTGTCAAAGTAAACACTAAAAATGACTGAGAGCCAATTAAAACTGGTGTAGAGCTGAGGTACAAAACACTGACTTAGGCAAGATAAACTTAATTAAAATCACAGAAGACTTTAAAAAAAAATTTAGGCAGTGATAGAAGACTTAAATGGTCAAGTATCATCAGCAAAAATGTTAAGAGTTCTACTTAAAGATATACTTAGAATATCAGAAAGAAAGTAGATTCTCTGCGAAAAAAAGTCCCCCTGAGGTATTTATACAGTACTTGAAACTATACTTAAATAAAGGCACTTAGTTACTATCCATCACTGTGAGTCTGATGTTTCTCAGTTGCAAAAAGCAAGACAGTAATCAGTAAGCAAGACAGTAATCAATGCATCATGTGAAGAACAGAAACAGAGGTGTTTGCATTTCCTCTTATCTACAGAGATTTCACATCGTTATAACTGCGCCAACATTTTTTCAGACATCACAGGGGGTGAATTAAGTGAATTAAGGCTAGTTCACAAAACATACTAAAACATATTTTCAATTGGTGAAAGATTCACTGGTACATTAACAGTTAAGTTAGCTCAAACGAGCTAACGCCACATGCTTAACATCAAATAAATGCACGACTAAGTACATGTTTGCAAAATGTAGTTGAACAACAGATATAGGCTATTAAAAGGGTTTAGAACACAACACATTTAAATAAAACATATAGTTTAGACATAACAAGCACAATAAATGCTACAAACATTATTCATTTAATAATAATAAAAAAAACATTACTCACCGTTCCTGGTTCTTCCGCCTTCTGTTGCCCTGTTGTCACATGACCATGTTTATACCAAACAGCCAATCAGATGTAGAGGGCGGGGTTAAACGCTAAGCGGGGCGGTGTTGCCATGTTGGGCAGTTTTCCCAATACAGGCTAAAATATGGGAATGTAGTTGTAGCCCACAGTTTAAGTCACGGAATCCACGGCTGATATGCTTCCTGTTTATTATAAATGTGTTCACATGAGTGACGACGTTTAATGTTCAATATAACATGATCCATAATATATATAAATAAGGATATTTAATCTCACATTTCCTATACAGAACATTAAAAACAGCCTACTCACCTCTCATACACCCGCTTTTTGTCAGCGTATTTGGCAACACAGACGGAGGGGGGCGGAGATGTTTAACGAGTGACTATCCCCTTTATTATTCGTTTTTCTCTAATCTTTCTTTATTTAATCAAACTTAAGCAGATGTTACTGTCCTTTAACCTCTTGGTAGCCTTCATTTGAAACACTTATGCGGACACGTTACTCTGAAACCTGTCTTGAATACCGAGCTCCATCTGTTAGCTCGTTAGCTTGCCATGCTAGCTCGTTGTGAAAACACAGTAACGGTAAAGTAGACGCTCAGAGTTTCACCTGTTTAAAAGGTGAACAAAGCACAGAGAGAAAACACCAGGCAGCAAAGTGCAGGATGTCTCTTCAGTGTGAGGAGCTCGGGTTATCGGGGAGTTACGGTGTTGTGGGGTCGTTTCCTAAAAGTTTAGGCTACGGGGTGGAGGAGCCCGACATGGAGGACAGCTCCACATCAGATGATAAACCGAGGATACTACTGATGGGTCTGAGACGAAGCGGAAAGTCATCAATTCAAAAGGTATGAATGGTTATTTTTATTTCATTCCCACGTCTATTAACCCTTAAATGCGCCACTTACATATCAGGGTTGGACTACTATGGGAAAAAAACTCACATTTGCCAGTTTATTAGGTACACTCAGTTAATGTTATATGTACATTTAGTGTAATGCATTAAAACTGCTTTAGACGATGTCTAAACTAACAGAATGAAGACTGAAAGTCAGAGAAGAAAATAACAACATAATAATAATAATAATAATCCTAATGCACTTGTGCCCAGGTTGTATTTCATAAGATGTCGCCCAATGAGACTTTATTCCTGGAGAGCACCAACAAAATCTACAAGGACGACATCTCCAGCAGCTCCTTTGTCAACTTCCAGATCTGGGACTTCCCTGGCCAGGTGGACTTCTTCGACCCCACGTTTGACAGTGAGATGATCTTCAGGGGAACCGGTGCTCTGATTTTTGTCATTGACGCTCAGGTTGGGAGACATCGTGTGATCTGATGTTTACATTTTAGGTTTTAACTGCTTCCTTATTAGATGATTTAACCACTTTTTCTTTTATTTGCTGAATCTGTCTGCTGTTATTAGGACGACTACGTTGAGGCTCTCGGGCGGTTACATCTCACAGTGTCTAGAGCTTACAAAGTGAATCCAGACATCAACTTTGCAGTGTTCATCCATAAAGTCGACGGTTTGTCAGACGACCACAAAATAGAAACACAAAGAGACATTCATCAGAGGGCCAATGACGATCTAGCTGATGCCAGCCTGGAGAAAGTTCACCTCAGGTGAGCATCTGACATGTCTGACATGCAGCTGCACATCACTCCTAGCAACCATGTTTGTTTTAATAATTGTAGTCTAACACGGTGGAAGATGTCACCTGTGTGTATGTGATGTGTTAATGTGTCACAGAGAGAACTGTTGCTGCCTAATGCAGATCTTCAAAAGGCTGCAAAAGCATCCAGTTTAATTAAAAAGCCTTACAAAGTACTGAAAAGTCGTAAATTAAATAAAAAAAAACGCCGACTTACAACTTAAGAAGGAAATAAAATTACAAAATATAAAAACATGTAGACATCCATGGATGGGAGGTTGCACAGAAAATACATTTCCAGGTACTCAAGTGTTTAAAAGTAATTAATTGTTACATATGAGAAGATACAACAACACATATCGGCACACTGTGCTCCTGTTTTGTATTCGTCAGCTTATATATAAATATAATATATGTATTATATAAAAACATTTTCTCTCCTAGATGGTGATACTGTAATTTTGTTTATAATTTACTCCGCTGTGACCTCAATATTATAGTTAAAACTGTAATTAACTTCAATTTAATCTGACATTAAACTGCATTTTACTTTTTAAATTAATCTAATTAAAAACATACGTTAAACCTGTGACTTTTTAGCTCTGTGTGCACATCTCTTTTGATTGACTAATTCATCTCAATCCATCAAAACCGTGTCTCTGTGTGTTAATTAATGCATCCATCACTTTCCTGCTGTTTAATTGATTGTTAGATACAGCTGTACTGACAAATGACTCATTATTTGTCGACACAACACTCTGTCTCATTAAAAATGCCTGTAAAAAGTCTTATTTTATTTTATTTGGTGAATCCTGCAGAAACACTTTTAATGAACTAACTAACCTCTGATGAACTGTTACATGTTCAAACCTTATAAAGTGGCCATAAAGTGTTTATATACATTTTCATATGTCTGTATGTTAGAATAAAAGTGTGATCTTAGTTTCTAGTTTGAGTACAGTAGTTCTTTAATCTTTAATTATTTATTGTCTACTTGTTGTTTCAGTCCCTTTATTGTTTTAAGATTGTTGTGTGTTGTTTGTCTCTATCTATTAAATGAACAAAAATAAATAACTTAAACGTTGTAGCATGATGCTATGTCCATTATTTCCTTACTCTCTCTGTTGTATAGTTTAACTCGCACATCAAACTAATAATGTTTCTAATATTCCATCACTGTAAAGCTGGATTTTTGTCTTTCGTCCTCACGGGAGGCTGACATGTTATCACTTGTGTTGCAGGATTTCAGCCTCACTTGTTTGATGCTTTTTTTTATGGTATCTTACATCTCCTCTTCTACTCTCTCTCTCATCAGTTTCTACTTGACCAGCATCTACGACCACTCCATATTCGAGGCCTTCAGTAAGGTCATCCAGAAGCTCATTCCTCAGTTACCAACGCTGGAGAATCTTCTGAACATCTTCATATCTGTATGTTTTATTTTTAACTCTCACAGTAACAGTAAGTCTCAGAGCATGTCCTGTTTGCACCTTCTCTTTATTAATATCTGTTGTGTTTTTCAGCATTCTGGGATCGAGAAGGCCTTCCTGTTTGATGTTGTTAGCAAGATTTACATCGCCACAGACAGCTCTCCTGTGGACATGCAGTCCTACGAACTCTGCTGTGATATGATCGATGTTGTCATTGATGTCTCCTGCATTTACGGGTGAGAAGAATTAGACTTTTTAAGTGTTGGCAAAGATTATTTCCTTCTTTTTTCAGAGTTTAAAGGTGCTTCTTTGTCTTCTTCCTCCTGGCAGGCTCATGGAGGATGGCTGTGCGTATGACAAGGAGTCTTTGGCTATCATCAAGCTCAACAACACAACCGTCCTTTATTTGAAAGAGGTTACAAAGTTCCTCGCTCTCGTCTGCATCCTCAGAGAAGAGAGCTTTGAGAGGAAAGGTTTGTAATTTCAGTCTTAAAGCATAAACACGTACGTTGACGTGTGGTAGGATCCTTATATAACAGGTCTGATCCTCCCAACTGAGAAGTGAAATGATCTGGCATGTGAAGTAGTGAAGATGTTTTCATCATTTATTTGTGTTTTATCTATTCATGTGTTATCTGGAAATGTTTGCAGAAGTGTGCAAAAACAAAAACAAATCAGATTTTTTCAAATCAGTTTTGAGAAACTTTTGTATGTGGAGGAAGTTAAACGTGTCGGGGCGTTTAGTGAGAAGCTTCTTTTCAAACCAAATTGAGAAAAGCATCTCGTAACCAAGCAGATTCTTTATTTGACTGTCGCACAAATGAGGTTTTTTTTGTTATAAGTGCTGCACAATTATTCTAATCGCAATTGGGACTTTCATTTTGACTATAATGAAATGTTATGTTTGAAACAAAATACTTTTAAATCACTTATTTGTTGTCTTTGCAGGTTTGATAGAGTATAACTTTCACTGTTTCCGAAAGGCCATCCACGAAGTGTTTGAAGTTGGCTGCTCGCTACAAGGTGCCGTCTGGAGACCGGCGAGCTCGTCCAGCAACAACTTGACTGGTTTAAAATATGCTGCGCTGAACGGAAGTGCTGTTTAAGTGACAGGTGTGATTCTTTTTAGTTTACCTGAAGTGCTGATACGTGGGGGATTATTATGAAAGCACACGTGCGTCTTCTCCTGCAGATGTTGCCCGGATTTGTGCAACTGAATGTGAATCAGTTCATGAGCCTTTGGACTATATGTGAGCTGCTTGGTTCTCTCCTCCTGGCTTAAGAAAAAATACAATACAAGTGAGAATACAATACAAATGTTTCTACCATAATTTTGGTTCTTTCTGCACAATTATCTTTAAGAAAATGTCAAGAAATCTGTCAGCTATGTTTGTTATTATGTCCTTGGCCAGTTAATCCTTCTGTCCTCTACTAGTGGTACAGCACAGCTCAGCACAGTGTCCACTCAGTCAACCAGGACCTGGTTCAAAATGGCCTTCCACAAACTGTTTTTCACATTCTACTACAGTCTAAACTCTTTTATATTCCTGCTCATTTTACCTTGAATTATCGTGTGCTTTAAGTGGCTTTAATCCCCTGGTATTTACTGTTGGGCCTGGTGTTTGCTAGGCGCTGTGTTTTTTGTTGATAATGACTCATGTGACCAGCGTCTGGTGCTCTGCTCATACTTTCCTCAGACCAGAACTGTGCCAATTACCCCATTAGAGCCTCGGTTAACTCACACAGACTGCGACAGCGTGTTGGTCTGAAAATAACTGATTATGCTTTTCACTCCTCAGACTTTATGTAGCTTGATGAACATTTTGGCCAAATTCACTACACAGAAACTTAGTTTTTCAGTACGAGTGTTTGGATTTTTTTTATTGTGTATAATTCTTTAATAAAATATTTTTCGTATTTTGCTGAGTCAGGCTTATTGACTAATTGTAACTGTTATATGGAAGCCTATTTCTGCTATTTGGAGAGAAAAATCCTTCACCTAAGATGTTTTATTAGGCACTGTTTTTTGCTTATAATTACATATTACTTAATAATTACAAATTAACCCTAATAAATACATATTTATTTTATGATTTATAATGAATCCAAACCTCTAAATTATGACATACTAAGTCTTAATTATGAGATACTTTGACATGAGACAATATTAGTCGTATTAGTATTTGTCACGTAAATATGGGAAACAATTATGTTTTGTAATTTTGACACATATATTTTTTTGTAATAAAAATAATTATAAGGGAAAATGTGGCAGCATTCAAATCCCATGAATTTAGTTATATTTTCTGCCTTTTCTTTCTCTTTAAATTTAACCGGTCCATGTGCATCCACCTGTAGCTGAACCACTGTAAATAATGGGCTTGATCAGCAGGTGGCAGCATATTAACATAAAATATTAAACTAAATTTATGTTTCAGAATAAAATTGATTATTTCACCCTCACTCACTTTTGTGCAATAATTTAACGTTTATTTTAGAAAAAGCCCAGCAGGCCATCGATAGTTCTCATAAATGATCTTAAAACTGCTCCACATGAAGTTTAAGCCTTCATCACATCATCATACTCGTGTAGTGTACATTCTAACTTAATGGGTAGTGGCAGGATGGAGCCACAGCTGAAGCCTTTAATCGTCCCCAGACCTCCTGCTCACCACTGTGGAAAATGGAGGTCAATGAGGGGGAAAAACGATATCTTGCCCTCTAGGATTTTTTTTCAGGGCCTTACAGTTTGCTTTAAACCACAGAAAGTTTCATACAGCAGAGAAAAAGGACTTCAGAGTTTGTGGGGCTTAAGGCTGTTGGTCAGCATCATTATTCATGTATAATGAATGGTAACAGTGTTGAGATATGCCATATGGTAAAAATGTAATTGAATCTCTACTATTTAGTCTTTAAAAGCAGAACACAAGAAATTACTAAACCCACTGTAATACATTATAATGTGTTTGTATGCAGATATAGGACATTTGTAAGAGTGTAAATCAAAAAGTTATAAAATTATTAATTATTCTTGTTATGTAAATATCAACTCTACAACTGAGCCATTTTTGTCTGCTGCTGAGAGTTACAAGATGCAGCAGAAAGCTCAGGAGGAAATCAAGTAAGTGGACTTTTTAGTTAAGAATTATTTTTATTTATTTTCAATTTTTGTTTCTGAAATCAAGAATGAATCATTCGGCCTCAGCACACAGTATCATCAGTAGTTTTGACCATGTCTGCATACAGTTTTAAGCTCATCTCTAAAAGATTTGTGTATAAATAATTTAACACTTCATGACATAGTGAGATTTGTTAACATGTCTAAAAAGTTCAGAAATGTTTATAACACAAGAATAAACAGTTAATAACTTTGTACAGTTAATTTGTGGCATGTATATAAAGATAATAACCTTTATAATGTGTCTAAACAGTTACTAATGTTTTATAATGTGAATAAACACCAATACATACTATAATGCATGTATAAACAGTTAATAAATGCTATATAAAGTGTAACAACTGTTAGTAAATGCTATATAAAGTGTATCAACGGTTAATAAATGCTTTATAACATGCACAAACATAATGTGTATAAACAGCTAATAAACACTTTATAATGTGTATATATTAATAAATGTTTTGAAGCATATTATAGGTTTTGTTTGAAATATGTATATACAATATTTAAATGTCCTTTATAACGTGTAAACGGTTAAATGCTTTATAATAACTATAAGATTTGAACAAGTAATGTTATACTGCATTATCAATCATTAACTGTTTATACCTTATATGTTTGATATATTTGATGACGAATAGTTTAACAAACACTTGCTTAATTTGCTCTTGTATCTGCTTACAGTTACAGCTGCTTACAGTTGATCAGCACGTCTATATTAGAGCAGATAAATCTATCTCTACTAACAGGTTATGTACCACAGGCTTTTAAAGTAGCTGTAGTAAAACCTCTATTAAAGAAACCTACTGTGGATCCAGGGGTTTTAGCCAAGTTCTGCCCTTTATCTCTAAAATCCTTGAAAAGGTAGTTTCGAAGCAGCTTTGTGACCACATGCGCAGGAACGATCTGT
>JAUMHL010000003.1:5716300-5736064 GCA_032362345.1 Sandelia bainsii | reverse complement strand
CCTTACACTGTAAAGTGCCTTGAGATGACTTATGTTGTGATTTGGCGCTATATAAATAAAGTTGAATTTAATTGAATATATAAGATTAAAGTGCTGTAACATATTAAACTTATTATAAGCTCACTCACGCTCCTACATTATGAGATTATTATTATAGTGATTTTCCATTTAAAGTTCTTTACATAAGCAGCTGGAAATCAGTGGATCCTCTAAAGTCTAACATGTATATAAAATATAACATCCAAAAAACACACACGGTCTACCTTCTTTCAGCTTGATCTCCCCACAAGGTGAAATAAAGAAAGACAGAGGGAGTGGAAACACGGAGAGAGGAGGAGAGAGGCGGCGTTCAGCGGAATGCTTTGTTTTTACTCACCAGACACAGAAGCTCCAGTCAGTGGCCAACCCGTCAGTTCTCAGCTCGCAGGAGTCCACGAAGGATTGAATTATCTGTCATTTTACACAGCAGAGCATCACAAGCGGACAAGCTGCTCAGATCCTGCAGAGTCCATACGAGCGTCTCCACAGGCTGCTGATGCGCAAAGAGAGGTACGTTTCTCATCTATTTACAGCTCTGTGACACAAAAAGTAAAACTATTTATGCCACTGACATCTTTACAATTAGAAAAACATTGGTGATAAATGCATTGAAGTGTGATACGATGAGTTCGCGTTGGTACAAATCTACTGAAACACTGATGTCTGCTCCGCTGAGGCGTTCACACATCCTTACCTGCTTACACCTGTTGTACAGCGGCGCATATATAAAGCATCAGATTCATTCTGAATATTTCTTCCGCTTTTACTTAGAGCTAAGAATTACTCCATAAAACGGAGCTTTAAAATAAACTGCGTCTGCATATTTCATCAATAATCGATTGTGGTTTTGCCAGTTACCAGTTAATGAAAACAAATTTACAAAAGTGTTGCAAGTAATATGAATAAAAATTATGAACATCTGCAGATTTAATGACGTCTAAGAGAAGCTCAACAGCATTTATTAAGAGATTACAGACATTTATAACTACATTATTACCAAACAGAAAAGTTAAACATACACCAAAGGTATTTTCACAACCTGGTGACCCAAACTTTGCTCGTATGGATTTATTAAAGGATTTGTTAAAGAAAAAACACGTTATTACCTATCACAAAGTGGCAAAAAACAACCAAACTTGTTGAAATCAGCTTAATCCTGCAGTGACCTGCATATTTTTAAGCCAAATATTTGACCCTTCACATCCAGGATGCACTGGAGAGGATGTTCTTTCTTTCTCTGAGGAAACATTGGACATTATTGGGGGTTGGGGGACTGGACTGGGCCCAAAGTGAGTAATTGATACTGTGAATAAGTGCTGCAGCCCCGTTTTTGAAGTGGGATTTAAGAGAATAAGGAACAAGGAAACCTTTGAGGAAACAATCCCTTGAAAGTCTTGAATTAGCAGGAGACAGCTGTGATGTGACACATACAAAATAAAGCTTCATATATTGAGAATTAAATCTCACACAAACATGTTTCACACAAGTCTTTTTGTGTAAGCGGCTCAGTCTTAGCACACAGTGATGTCATGTCTCCTTCAGATTACACATTTTGTTCTGGAGACTCAGCAAACCCCCCCCCCCCTCCTGGTCCTCTGGCACCGCTCATAGTTTCCATCCCTACACCACCATCATGTTCTAAATTAATACATTCATTGAAACAATTCAGCTCTGGTCGCTTTTTTTCCTCCTTTTTTGTATTTCACGCAGGAATGCCTGACTTTTGTCTTTTTTTAGAAAACAGAGGGCGGAAAAAAATGCTTTACGTTGCTTTTTTTCTTCTTCTTCTATGTTGTAGCTGCATGGTTTTGCCACGTTTTGACCACAGTGACATTCCTTTGAAATTCTTGTGTTGGGTGAATGGTGAGCCTGTGTACTATCGCTGGAGACGGCCCAGAAGCAAATAAAGCGATATGGAGATGATTTTGGATTGCCAAACGATCAAGAGTCATAAAATCAGACTGTCAGGGGCGTGAGAGTCTTATGAGTCAGTGTCACTCACATCACCTCCTTTTCCATTTCCTGTTCCTGCTGCACAGCCTGGGAAGAGTTAAAGGAACAGTTCAGTATTTTGGGAAATATTCTCTCTTACTGAGAGTTAGATGAAAACCAGTCATATGAACTATAGCTGGAGCCAGCAGCCGTTTTATTTATCGACAGCAGAATCAAGTTGTGATCTGATCTTTCTGTGTCAATGCTTAAAAGTGACGTGTGTGATCTAAACTCCTAAACTGTGCATATTTAACCAAAATGTGAGCCACGTGCCCACAAGAAAACCTTCGTAGTTACAATATGTTGCTTTAGCTTGAACAGAAGCTTCTCCATAAATGTCCAAAAATTTAGAAACATCCTCTTCTCTCCACTGACCCTCGTCCTTGTTGTCATTCTCCTCCGTGTTTATTTTTACTGGACTGTGAGGCGCCATCACTTGACACTGACGACAAACAGGCAATATGTGTGGAGATGTTTTTGTTCTGATTTGGTTTGGCACGACTAACTTAGCTTTGCCTAAGGAATAAAAACAGGTCGAAACAGCTAGCCTGACAGAAATATAAAAGCAACAACTTGCAGAGTTTAATGCTGAAATGGTTTCTTGAGGAACAACAGCAGGTGGCAGTGATTTTCCCAGAGTCTCCTCGACTCACTTTAAAACCAAAACTGTACAATTTGTGTACAATTAGTCAGCTATAGAGGCTTTAGTACAGAGCCAGGCTAACTGTTTACGCCTGCTTATTGATGTTCTCCTCCAGCTCTCTGCAACAAAGTGAACATTTCCCCACATCTATGTTGACCAACGCTTGATGCTTTTCCTTGGTTTCTGTCTGATAACCACGACTTGTCAGCTGAGTGAAACCAGCCTTCAGCCTTTCTGATTCTTTCCAACACAAAGACAAAGCCCTGAATCAAAGACAAATAAATCCAGCAGCAAACATAAAACAGAGACAGCAGCCCAGCAGTTTCTCAGAGCACAAACATTTGGCACCATTAACACCCAGGACTTCAGCTGGACAGTCCACTGCCAGCTGGCAGCTCATGGGAAAATATGTTTACACATGTATTTGTTTTGGATGGTAGTTGTCACTATTTCAGATCAGGCCACTGTTTATTTACATCGACCAGTGTTTGCCTGTGAGGTCAATCCAAGTGCAACAACTTAGTTGCCAAAAGTAACTTCACTGAAGTCACTTCATTTTAAGAGACTCCAGAAACACACTTGATAATAATCTTTTTAAACGTTATCTCCACTTTTATGTGTTTCTTAACCATTTGCAGAAACATTTAGATGTTTTAAATGTGTTTTTAGTTGTGCTATGACTCTGTTTGGTCGATCTGTTGGTCAGTTCAACACTGAGTAACAAAATATTGGTGCATTGCCTTTAAAAATCATTCATGGTCCCCAGAGGACAAAACCTATCCTGGTCCTGATCCTGGATTTCCCTCAAGTTTCAGGTCAAAATTCAAACTTGTTTAATAGTTTTTTTTATGATCATATAATTTGCTGTTATAATTTAGCTCAAAGAATCTCATGGAGCTGCTAGCATGGCGGTGGTTAGTGGTGTCAAACTAGTGCAGATTTAAAGAATTCAATTCAATTCAATTCAATTCAAAGAGCTTTATTTGTCCCAGAGGGGCAATTAAAGGCAGGTAGAGCAGTGGTTCATGAAATAAACAGTTAGTGATGGGAACAATTTACAAACAGTTAACAATGGTGGTGGTGACATAGGTGGTTCTCCTCTCTCTCCTCTGTGTGCTGCAGTCCGGGCAGTGGAGTCGACGCCCTGAGGGGAAACACGGCATGTGAGGGGTCTTATAGGATTCTGCCTGCAGTTCTTAGAAGATGGACAAAGATCTGATAGGGAACCCAATGATTTCCACCATAAAAATTATCTGTATTTATGGTATTTATTGAAACAAGTTGATCACATTTTAATACAAAGAAGACCAGAGCAAGCTCAAGACTTCACCCTGATGAAACCATCCATCCATGGTGCTGGAGCCTATCCCAGCTGTCATTGGGTGAGAGGCAGGGTACACCCTTTGACAGGTTGCCAGTCTATCATAGGGCAGATATATAAAGACAGACAACCATTCACATTCACACCTATTGGCAACTTAGAGTCACCAATCAACCTAACTGCATGTCTTTGGATGGTGGGAGGAAGCCAGAATACCTGGAGAGAACCTACACAGACACCGGGAGAACATAGAAACTGATCATATCCAAAATATCCATAAAATGTCTGAATGAAGATTGGAGAGAAACAAAACAAAAAAACCCTTGGGAAAATGTCGTTTGGATGGCTGCATTAGAAAGTGGGAATCTACTATGACTATAATTTAATTAGACTTATTTTTATTAAAGTGTACTATATTTTCACCAATTTTGAAATAAAATATTCCAATAGATTTATCAACCACACGTTGGACAAAGAATTACCCGTCATGTATTTTCAATAGATTTCAACATCTCCTCAGGTCATCACCTTCTGGTTTTTCACCTGAATTTTTTCAAGCAGATGATTCTGTACTAGCACAAAGGAACAAAAACAAAACTAAAACGCTGGCGATGCTGAAACACTCACACTAAGTTGTGAGAGTGATTTAAAGTGAGTTAGTGAGTCAAATCTGAAAGTTAGATCTGGCAGGGTTAATTGGCAGAAAGTCAAAAATGTCTTCAAGAAGACACGCAGCTAGTTGAGGCAGGTGTGGACAAAGGCAGAAAACATAGCAAGGTTCATATCTAAGGCAGACGTACTAATACAAGGAACAGGGAGGGGTGAATTCAAAACAATCGGATCCAGACAAAAACAAGAAGTCATTAGAGTGACTGTTAGAGGCTGGCTGATACACCAGGACTGATGACACGAACAAGCTGCAGGTGCGTGAGTGGGTGGAGAACAAATGCGCGCAGGAGACTAGGGACTGGGTCTGAGGAGAGGGAGAATAAAACAATGCCAGAGCTATATCACAAAAGAGTGAAACAATGACAAAATCAAGCACAAATGCTAATTCTTAACCTTGGAATCAGTAGTTTGATGAAAATTTAAAGGTCCACTTACATTTAACTGGAGCTTTCAGCTGCATCTCATTCCATACTTACTACTCAGCAAACTCCAGCTAGTGGAAAACCACGAGATGTGGTTGAAAGCTCAGAAGAAAGCTAGTAGCATAGTAAAATAATGGATGAATAGTGACATGAGTTTAGATGGTGGATTTGTTTAAAGGAAATTCCCCTTTTCCTTATTTCATATAGTTCTTCTGAGGAAATGATCAGGAGGTTATGAACCTGTAAACTAGACAAATAATAATGAATCTATTTATTCAGCAGTTATATAGACCCTCAGATGCTTTCAGAAGTCTTAAGAGGCAACCCAAGTACCCAACAGAAGATATGACAAAAGTTAAAAAATAAACGTAACTGTGTGCAGCAAAATGTTTTGTACATTAGTAACAATCTAGTGACCCCTGATGACCCCAGATCTAGTGTTATTGTTTCTGCAGAATTCAGAAAGAGATTTTCTGAACAGATAAATATGAAGCCTCATAATTGAATAACAGTTGAATCACTGACACAGTTGAATCTCAGACCTGAAGCGGACTGAGAACTACCGCTTCAGGTCACTGTGTGTTGAATTCTTGGCATGCCAGTGACTTGTTTACTTGTTGTCTGACAGAAAACAGTTTATTAGTTTAGTCAACAGCAGCAGAGGTAAAGCTGCAGCTGCAGACCACATTGTTTCACAGAAAAAAACAACCAACTGGAGGCTCATAAAACAAAGCCAGACCTGTACTCTGTATTTAAAACCTATTTATTCCCTAATGTTATGATCTTTGTGTTAAAGGTTATGTCTCATTAATATCCAGTGATACTGAACACATTTAATGGAATTCAAAATGAAAAAACAGTGACTTTAATTTAAGAGCATTTGTGCTTAAAACTGGAAGCAGGAATTCAATCTGATTGGATCTTTATCAAAATATACTGTGTTCATGTTGATTTGATTGAGTGCAACTGAAATTAGTGACCTGCAGGAAGCTGAAACCCACTCTTAAAAAGCGCTTTTCTCCTAATACATACAGGTTATATGTCCAATAATAATATCCAGTGACACTGATCGTGTTATTGTTTCTGCAGAATTCAGAAAGAGATTTTCTGAACAGATAAATATGAAGCCTCATAATTGAATAACAGTTGAATCACTGACACAGATTTGACCTTATAAGGATTTCACTGCAAGAAGCTGCATATTTTCATTTTCACATAACCAAAATAATATTACAGATCTGCCAACTCAGTATCTCAGAATATCATCAGTGTTTGAAACAGCAAGGAGCAATTCGTCCTGATGAGATCTTTAATCAGAGGCAACAAAACCACAGTGTGTTTTCTGTTTGGTTTGTGTGCGAGCAGCTGTAATTGGCTTTGTGATCTGCAGGAAGCCACGCCACATTCAACGTCTTTCTATAGGGATGAAAGAGAGCGCAGTAATCTGATGGACTTAGAGACCGGTCTTGTTTTTCTAAAAAAAAAATTCTGTAACATTTCGTAACTGCGACCAAGAGGGTGTCACTTTCCTCCAGTGCTGCAGGGCTCCTCTGTTCTCTCTACAGACTATTGTGCCACTGTCAGTTCAGTTTTCTCATTCACCTCCAGGTTGTGTAACTCACACAATATGAGCACTGTTTAGAGCTGAGGAGGCCGTTAAAGCACCTTAATTCATTGCACAGGAAATACACAGTAAATTTGGGCGGTAATTAAAAACCAACTTTGTTATGTGCTTTCCTGTTTAACTGAATGCATGTACTGTTTGGGTTGTTTAAAAGGCGTTACAGTAAAGGATAAAACTGTTATTCTAACTAAGAGCAGCTCTGCACGGCCACATCGTCATGTTCATGCCATGTTTTTAGATCATCATTATGAGTCTCCAAATCAGAAATATACCTGTTTGTACCTGGTTTCACCTGTGAACAAACAAATACTCAACACGCAAGAGAGGAGGAGCGGAGAGGTGTTAGTCAATTAAGGGAAATTATATATTTTCTTCATTTTAAGAGGAAAAAGAGTTTGTCTGTTGAAATACGTTGACATAATTGCAAGGGACACAAGCGCAGGAGGAAAGTAGGAGGCAAAGAGCAGATACTCATAAGTATCCTTTATATTTTTTGTATCAGGTTTCACTTGTAAACAAACAAATGTGCAAAACTGCAAAAGTAGATAATTTAGGCTAAATGATGTGGCTGCAAAGTTAGCAATGGGGCTAATTAGTAGTAATTCAGATGTCATCTTTTTGAGTTGTTTTGGAAAAAAAGAAGATGAATATAGTTTTTTAGTGAAACACGTCAGTGATTGCAGTGGTGAAGATCATCAACAGTTTTTGAACAACAATGGAAGTCTATAGAACAGGCATGAATAAGCAACTTACAGTGAATAGATGCAGTTCGTTGTTGGTTTTCGTATTTTTATGGGATATTTTGAAAACAAACACATAGAAAATCAGTGGTCTTATTCTTTAGTTATGCAGATGTTTGGTCATAAACCAAACTACTGGACAAGGTCAAACTTAATTGACCACCAAAGTTATTGCAATTCATCCTCAAAATGTAAGGAATGTAAATCAACTAAATTGTCTCATGATTAGCCAAAGCCAGGAGGATCATCATCTGGGGATCATGAGATTTTGTACAAAATATTAATATAGTTGTTGTTTTTGAAAATGTTCAATCTGGACCAAATTACTGGATCCACTGACAAAACAGATCCACAGATGTGCAACATTGCCATCAATACAGTAGAATCATGGTGCTAACGTGGCTTAAAACCCACTTTGTTTCCTGAAATGTCTTGTTTTTACCATCTACAAAGTCTCTGCAGTTCTTTGATAGGTGATAAAATACAGGATAAATCAGAAAATGTACATAGAAGCATTAGAACGAACATAAAACAGTCATGTAAGTCTTGTGTAAAACAGACATGAGGGTGCACAGCTCAGATTCAGGTGAAGGATTGTACTAACATCACCCAAAAAGGCACTGAGGCTGTCTTGTAATGCATGAATTAATATTTGTGCTTGTGACATACAACTTTCAACTACATATTTGTTCCACTGCATTTTATTACGTGTGACAGCAGTTTTCATCATGGAATAAAACCTCTGACACGAGTCTAAATTCTTCCACGGGGAAAATAAACAGTCACACCGAGCTGAGGTCTCATGGCTCACAGAGTTCCTGGCTTCCTGTCAGGTTGCTGAGGAGTTAAACAGCAGCAGCGAACCATGAAGGGACATGAGACAGGAGGCCAGGAGTGGCCCTGTCGCTGCGAAACGTTCAGGGCCAAGCGGCTGCAGTAAATCTCTCACCAGTGCAAAGTATCAGTGAACAAACATGTCCACTCATCAAGGTGAATTGTGGGCTTAAACAGTTTCAGTAGCCGTACTATGACAGAGAGACAGATAGAGGGAGAGAACATGCAGACAGGAAGGATGACTGTTTGGTTTAAAGTCTCGTGGTGAGGAGAACAGACACTGGGAGGATCCCAAGAAGACACCTGAGCAAGGTGCTGACTGACATGTGAGTCAGACTGTCTCAGTGGTGAGAAGATGAACAGACTCTTACCTGACGTTTATTTGCACTGTGAACAAGTCAGTCCTGATCTTAAAACTTAAAAGAGGTAGGTTCAGTTGAGCAGCAGCTACTGTGTGAAACAACTCAGAATAAGGAGTCAGGTCTACGAACGTGAGACAGATGTTAAATATCAAAACACAGTTCTGCTTATTAAATACAGTGTAATTCACAGCCAGGCACATGCAGAAGTGGGGGCTCTGCCGGCTCAAGCCCCTGCCCTTTTCCCAACTTAATCAAAGGTTCCCCCTCAACATTAATTCATTGTCTGTGATCTTAGCAACTTTTTTCCTATTGCAGACGCCTCGAACATTTTATTCATTTCCCACAACAAACCCAAGTGCAAATATTTAGCGTGTGGTGCAGTCAGATTATGTCTGAGAACAAATGCTACGGCGATAAAATACTAAGTAGGCTAATTCATTGATCATTGTCTCGACAAAGCTCAAAAACAATGTGTGGAGAACCACCAAATAACAGTTCTGAATAAGTTTGCATCAACCTTGTCCTTCCACCATACAAATTGTTTCCTAAGTAATAAAAAAAATGAAAGTGTTTTAAGTTTATTACATTTCCACTGTAACATCAATCCTACATCTCACATGACTCCCACTAAAATCCCTATTTAAAATGTGAGACTTTAAATAGAGTCAGGCTGTGTTCAGTCTTTATGTTGAGCTAATGATCTTGTGGCTTCAGTTTTCACTCAACTGTTTCTGAGTCTTAACAATAATTGTCTGTTGTATAGCTGCCTATAAAGTCGTTGTCCTATAGAAACCAAAAAATACTAGTCTCAGCAGTGATGGATTTCAATTAGATGCTGTTGCATTTTGGCACCAGCCACATAATAATTCCCTGCTGGCTGCCCCGAAGCAGAGTTTGATGAAAGACAACAGCTGGAGACCACAGAATGTGTTTGCAGATGATGTGTCTCAGGAAAAGAAACATAAAGCTCAAAACTGAGGAGACTATGACCGGAAGGAAAACCATTGTTCTATCAGTGCATGTGTCAGAGACCTAGATGAACGAGAATAGAAACTCGAACCTCTTTAGACACTTTAGGAGGGAAGCTGTGGTGATTTACCCATTCAGACAACAATCTGACACAAAACAGACATAGGATGTGATGTTTTGTCTCATTTTGGTTTCCCTCCATGTTTTCTTGACCTAGCTTGATGCTCTTTAAGAGGAAGCAGTGCTGTTATCTGCAGGGAGGGATGTATACAGTATGAGGGATGTCCTCTGGTGTTGTGCTAACGAGACACTGGGAGAAAAAGCCCTGAGGACGATGGGCGGCACGCCGGTTGGGGGCTTGACTGAGAGAACACTGTGTTTATCTTTTTTTATGTTTATCTGAATTTGCTTCATCATTATTAGAAACAACATGTTTGCAATAGCAGTCAGACACGAGGAATGTAAACTTCACTTTCAAGATGACCAGAAGCAAATACATCACAGAGCACGAACCTCTGTTACCTGTAAGAATCAGCTCTGACGAGCGGGAAAAGCTTCGTCATGAGCGATGTTGAATTCGTACCAGCTTCAAAACAAACTACAAAAACAGTTTGTTTGTTTTTTCTGAGGAAACAAATGGCCTTGAAGTTCTCACTGGGCTCTGGGTGACGTCTTCCACCGCTGAGGAAAGAGGAGGAAGGGGGGGGGGCTCGGCTTATTCCTCGATCCCTCGGGGAGATTTCAAAGCCACACGGTTTCTCAGCTGCTCTTTGTTGAACCCACCTCCTCTTTTCTGACATTATAGAAACATGTCAAAGCCACTCTGTGCCCAAAATAGGGAGAAAATTATAAACAATAACTGTTTCCAAGTGAAACATTTAAGTGTCTGCCTCTGTAAATGCGACATTCCAGACAATGTGATCCTGAGCATGAACATATACCCAAACTCTTGAGCCCTTTCTTGATCCATAATCTTCAGCCACACCGTATATATCTTGTTTAGTCATGTCTGTCCTGTGTTAACTGTTTCCTTGCTCATTTCGCTCTGCAGCTGCAGAACATAGGGTCACACAGCCTGCTAATGATTCTCTGTGTTCAGTTATAATGAATTTTTTTTTTGTGTGCACAGGTTTATTTCCACCTGTCCTTCCTCTTTTCCTCAAGCAGCCAGTCAAGTTATTTGTAAATAAAGTCAGGATTACACGTGAGAAATGTGAGAAATGTATGTGTGTAGGGTTTTAGACTCAGATTTGAAGCCTTGGTTCTCTGCTATAATACACCCACCATGTAAACATACAATATTTATTCTGCCTGGTGAATGAATGGTAAATGAACATTAAATGTTCATATCAATAATGTCTATAAATAGCGGATGTTTGTAACTCAAAATAACCTACAGCCGTGGACAGATCAGGAGATAACACAGCTAGTTGTAATCATTTAGTGTCTGTAGTGCCTTGGTTATATTGCTTATCTCAGTAGTTATTTTGGTTTCTTTGAAATTTTCCAGTTTCTAGTAATTTTTGTGGTCGGTCGGCATCTCTGTCGCTGTTTTTCATGTCTTCATAGTCGTTTTGTGTCCCTCTTTTGGTTGATGTTGCAAATCCTTGTTATTATTTTGTGTTTCTTTAAATTAGCTTTATAGTTTGTTGTCATGTATTAAGATAACATAAGTCTTTATTGTATCTAAATCTTTATTGTCATTGTCACTTTTACAAAGGAACAACAAAATTGAGGGTATTGTGGTGTGTTGTAGTTGTTTGGTTTGTCTTTGTGATCTTATTGTTTATCTCTGTAGTCTTTTTTTTGTCTCTACATGTTTTGTGTCCATTTTTGGTCATATTGCATAACTCTGCAGTCATTTTAGGTTTCTTTTAATTAATTTTCTAGTTTGTAGTCATCTTTGTGGTAATTTTACATTACGTTAACAAGGTCTGAAGTTTGTATTTTTGTTGTCTGTATCTTTGGAGTGGTTTTTTGCATCTCTGTTTGGCATTTTGTGTATCTCTTTTTCCATCCCTTTGTTTTGTGTCCAGTTTTAGTAACGTTCCAAATCTTACTAGTCACTTTGGATTTTAGTAGCTTTAGCGTTTGTAGTGATTTATTGTGGTTGTGGGCATTTTGTAGACTTTTTTGTCCCTCTTTGTGGTCATTTTGCTCATCTTCATAGTTGTTTTATTTCCTATTTTTATTCATGTTGTGTCTCTTTCTTGTATTACTGCACTTCTTTGTGGGGTTTTTTTTGGTAATTTTGTGTCTGTTTATAATCCTTCGATTGACTTTACAACAGGAAACGTTGACGGCCACTTCAGTCGTCTGACTTCACTACAGGAGCCTCAGTGTATTTAAACAATAAGCATTCCGAATAAATTTGTTTCTTACAGAATAAGCATTTTGGAGATGTGTCATCTCTTTCATGCTGAATTGTATTAACAATTGCAGGTCAAAATATGTCCAGAAACACATGTTAAAATAGAAAAAATTGGCTGAAAGTATTTTTTTTAGATAATTGACTTCAAAGACTATTTTTCAGTCAGTGAAACAGAGTCTAATTGTACATCGAA
The DNA here is from genome assembly GCA_032362345.1 of Sandelia bainsii. Classification (NCBI taxonomy): domain Eukaryota; kingdom Metazoa; phylum Chordata; class Actinopteri; order Anabantiformes; family Anabantidae; genus Sandelia; species Sandelia bainsii. The sequence continues at coordinate 5,723,885 of JAUMHL010000003.1, read as the reverse complement.
AGCTGTCAGTTTTTCTGATTTTTTTTTTTCCATGTTTAGCTTCTCTGTTAGAAAGGCTGCAGGATTTTGGGTGTAGACTCCCATGTCAGCAAACAACTGAAGCACTGAAGGGTCCTTCTGACAGAATGCTCTCTGTGCTGAAAACAGTCAGATCAGTTTCAAATGAGCCACATCAAAATCTTTTGACCTACTAATTATGATAAAAGCATTCTTACTGAGTGTTGTCATTTGGGATCTTATTATTCAGTTGTTTTCAATCATAATAATAACTTAAAACGAAATCTCCTTAGATTCGTCAGTGCTGCTTTTTATATACCAAACTGTGGTCTTCAATTACAGTCATGTCATCCAAACACTCTTTAGCAAAAACAACCAATAACATTTTGTTCGAGGCGCATTTATCTCATTTTGGTGTGTTATGATTACTGTAAGTCATCCTCTTGTCATGCATTGTAAATGTTAATTTCATCTCAATTAATGCTCTGAGAGCTTGTTTGATTATTGATGAGCTAAAAATTACATTTTTATTTTCATCATGAGAAAGACATGCTTGGAGTTAATTTCTGGAGATCATCGGTTTCCCCCAGTGGGATTCTGCATCATGCATGCAGGCAAACAAGACATAAAAAGACTCATAATGAGGCAATTGAGATTTGGGGCACAACTGAGCCCATTACAATTTTTATGAGAATACAGGGTCCAGTTAAAAGGGGATAAAGTTGTACTTTTGGAAGAAATATATTTATTTGTAGTCCTCTAAAACAACTTAAAATTTAATAATAATAATGTAATTATAGGAAATTATGAGTGACATCTGGGATGTACATAACACATCTTGATGGCATTAAAGCTGAGGGTTTTGCTATCTTGTTATCTTTTCATTCATGGGAATGCTGTGGACAAACAGGCATGAACTACTGTAGATAAATGAGTGGCATTGCCCTTTAAAAACAAGCCACACAGACATGAAAGAGCTCTCAACAGAGTCTTTGAAATTGAGAACACTATTTCAGTTCAGCTCCCAACAATTAATATTGTTTAGTTGTTGTGTCAGTGCCAAATCGCTGCAGGGTGTTTCACACACGAATGAGACATTATATTGACTGATGATGAAATGGGAGAAAGCAGTTATATGATCACAGAGTGATTTACAGTGAAAAAGACATAACTCTTCTAGTCTTTTCTCTACTTGCAGGAAAACCTTTCTGGATGTGGAACATTTTTAACAATAACTGCAGTAGTGTTCAAGTGCTTTTCCTCTCTTCCCTTTTTTTGCCTCCCAAGTTGTTTTTTTATTCACTATAAATCCAAAAACTGTCTACCTCCCTTCTTACTTCTCTCTCCTCTCTCTGTCTTACTAATCTCACTCCTCCTCCCTCCTGTGCTGACTTCCAGTTGATAGTGAAAGCTAAACTGTGCCTGTGAATTCTCTGATTTGCAGGAGGGTGGTCAGAGAAAGGCATCATGAGTGACCGTTTTGACTGCAAAAACTGCAACGAGTCCTTGTATGGACGCAAATACATCCAGGTGGAGGACAACCCTCACTGCATCCCCTGCTACGACCGCCTATACGCCAACACCTGCCAGGAGTGTAAAGAAATCATAAGTCACAATGCCAAAGTAAGATCACACATACACATACACTGGTGAAGAGGAACTAAGTACATCTACTCAGCTAGCATATTTAAGTATCATGCAGTTTTCAAGGTTTTTGAACTTGAGTTTTTTCATTACACAGTGTTCTACTTAATACTTCTCCGCTACATTTATTTGAAAGTTACACTTACTTTGCAGATTAAAATGTACATGCAAAATCTGACAGTTGCTAATGTTAATGTAAAAGCCTGCATTATCATTTCAAAGACAGATTATTCTGTTGAACATCTACTTTCACCGAATAGTCTTTAATTCCTCTCTAAGTTGCACAAAAGCCAAGATGGATCAAATTTAAAACCCTCTCTTGAAGGAAACACCCACAGTTGCCACAGGGCCATCAGTGTCCTGTGAATTATGGACTCTCTGTGATGATCTGGCAGTAAATTATGCTGCTGCTTGCTTTGGCCGTTTTTCCTCTGCACAAGATGTAACAACATTCATCCTTCGTCATCCTCCTCCTTTAGTTTAGTTAGCCATTTATCACAGAGCTTGTGTGAACTGCAGCTGACCTGAACACAAGCAGCTGTTGTACAGAAAAATCACAACAAAAGTTTTTCTGATTTTTTTTTTCCATGTTTAGCTTCTCTGTTAGAAAGGCTGCAGGATTTTGGGTGTAGACTCCCATGTCAGCAAACAACTGAAGCACTGAAGGGTCCTTCTGACAGAATGCTCTCCGTGCTGAACTCCGTGCAAATAGACTGTTTTTGTTAACTTACAGTTTATAGCATCTCGCTCACCACAGTATTCATTTGACAAACAGGGTATGAACTGGAGTTACTCTGACAGACTCTCGTGGCTCACTGATTATCCTCTTCCTCCAGGAGCTCTTCTATGAGGACAGACACTACCACGATCACTGCTTTCGTTGTTTCCGCTGCGACCGCTCTCTGGCAGACGAGCCCTTCACCAACCAGGATGACGCGCTGGTGTGCAGCGACTGCTACTGCAACGAGTTCTCCTCCAAGTGTGTGGCCTGCGACAAGACAGTCATGCCAGGTAGAGACAAGAAAAACTGACAATCCCACGTTTTTTTTCCCCCAGCACCAAGTTCACAAACCTCTTCAGGGAAAGGTCTTTGAGTAATCACTTAAACAGTTAGTGCTGACAGCAGAAAGTTCACACCCTGTCTATGCAGGGATAAAGAGGCTAATGACTTTCTGTTATCTAGGGTGTGACAGCTTAGATGTGACAGAATGATTGTTTCCTTGCTCTGCTGAAAATATCTCCCAGCAGAGTTTTCTCTGGTGACACAAGTGCAGCAGTGGTGTCGGATGACTGAAAATTACCCAGGTCTGTGGGCAGTGTGGGATTATGACAACTCACCATCTTTTCTGAACTGAGCAGTCATTTTCTTCAGTTTCTGCTCAGCCTGAAAAGCCTTTAAAAGCTGCTTCCCTCTCTCCCCTTTTCCTTAAAAGTGCAGCCAAGTTAAAATCCAAAATCCCATCATGCCTTTTGGCTTCAGTTCACATCCCAAAAGTCATAAAACAAGGCCAGTGATTAAAGGATCTCACATCCAGTTTCATAGCCGTGACAGGCTCTGCAGTGAAGCGTGTGTTTCTGCAGGGTCTTACATATTTTGCAATGAACTCACTCTCCACTTATTAAATGTTTAAAACTGAAACATAAATAAAAAGCTGTGTTAGGAAGCTGTGCAGCCATGTATGTGAGTAAGTGCATTGCTTTGTGATAGATTGTCAGATTGCTTTGATGCAAGATAAACTGAAGTGAATGTACGTTGCAGGACTGTTCTGTAAGAACAGGTTTAGCCGTCACACTGAATCATCACTCTGGGTCTGCTCGTGATTCGTGTGAAGTCACATTTCATACCAGTGTATAATTACAGCACAGTAGGGCAGAGTTCAAGGAAATGCCCAAATTGACACAGAAGCTTGAAAATGTCAATAAAAGCATCTAAATTTCTACTTTCTGCTTGCTCTCTTCGGCTCTGTTTCTCTGACAGGATCGAGGATGTTGGAGTATGCTGACTCCACGTGGCACGAGGACTGTTTTGTGTGTCACGCCTGTGAGAAGCCGATCGGTGCTGAAGCTTTCATCCCAGACAAAAACAACTACTATTGTGTTCCGTGCTATGAGGGCAGGTTTGCTCCTCAGTGTAGCCACTGCAAAAAGGTGAAAACATGCGACATATGCAGCATGATGGTAGATTCTGATCATAAATATTAAGTCCTCCAACCTAAACAATGGCATATGTAGTTTCTCCCTATTCTCTCATACGACCAATAGAGGCAATTCACAAAATAAACATGGTTAGGTTTAGTAAAATGTTGTGGTTTGGCTTGAAATAACATTACATAACAGGATGCCTGTGGCATCATGCTTGTAGTGTCACAGACACGGAGTCACGTACATAACGTCCTTGCGGTTACAACAACACATAGTTGTTTCACACCTGACTTGAACCCTGATCTCCTGTGGAAACGTCCTCTACTCTGTTTAGAACTTAACAAAATAAGTAAACAACATTTACAAGAAGAAAGCTGGTATTAAACGTGAGCAGTAATATTAGTATGCATAAATGTATCATAGACCCTACAGCAGTAACAGCTCTGTAACAAACTACTCCCAGAAATCTCTAGAACTTGATATTAACCTGTTGGACGTTGTACTGATTAAGTTTGTGTCTGTGCTCCCCAGCCTCTGACTAAAGGAGGAGTGACCTACAAGGATGAGGTGTGGCACAAAGAGTGTTTCTTCTGCATGGGCTGCAAAACTCCATTGGCTGGTCAACCCTTCACCTCACAGGGAGACAGTCCGTACTGCGTCAAGTGTTTCAGCAGCCTCTATGCCAAAAAGTGTGCAGGCTGCAACACAGCCATCACAGGTCAGTTAAGTTTACAGTCCTACAGTTACCACAACAGGGGGTCTAGTGGTCTGTGAAACCATGTGAATGTAATATTTATCTCAACATGATTCCTGATCTACTATCAGTAGTAAACAGAGTCACTGTAAAACATAGACATGTTTTAATATGACTTTATAAATGTCCATTACAAACTTCCACATACTGACAAACTAGAAATTGCCTTTCCTCAAGTAAATGTGTGTGATTGCTAAAATCTGCTGCTTCTGCTTCTGGGAAATGCATTCGGTTTAGGTTGTTATAGTTGCTTATATGTGAAACATGCATGATATTTTACAGAATTAGAGCCCTGCCACTGGTCACATGGTCATGCTACACCCACCATTCTGCAGTTATGTTGGGCCCACGAACAAAGGGAACTTATGTACCAAAAATAGTTCATGTATAACTGACAGAAACACAAAACAAGAAAGAAGAAGCAAGAAACAAGTGTTTGATGAACTTGTTGGCAAATAGTTATTTATTTATACATCCAGCAGTTATGGACCAACATTCACCTGGAGTCATGTTTGTGTCCAACACATGATCTTAGGTGCAATATGCATTCTCTTTTAGGTCAGTCAGTGTCATTTGATAATTGATCATAAACATGGCAGTGATCTGTGCCTTAAAGGCAACACAACATGAGACAACCTGAAAATAAACCACAGACTGAACCAGTTTTCAGGTAATGCAGCTATGCAGGTACAACAAGGTTCATTATCAATTTGGTCTCATCACTTTATAGCACTGGCAAAGATTTTTTCATGGCTCAGTTAAATGAAATGCTTTTGATCACAGTTATGAACAAGAATATGTTTTTTTTATTGTCACTCTCAACTGCTGATGCTATCTTGACATGTTATTTCCTCCCTGCATGTTGCAAGGCTGTAATTAAAGTCTATTTTCTACCCCTAGTGCAACATTCCTTCATTTGTTCATGCTCATGTGATGCATTTGTGCCTCGCAGGGTTTGGAGATGGAAAGTATGTTTCTTTTGAGGACCGGCAGTGGCACCAGCCATGTTTCAAGTGCTCGCGCTGCTCTGTGTCGCTGGTAGGCTCCGGTTTCTTCCCCGACCGCGACCTGATTCTGTGTACAGACTGTAACAACGACGACTGACACTGCTGACGACAGCAGAGAAACTTATAAACCTCAGCTTTGCACATGAACACTACAATATTACTAATTCACTTCACAGTGTAAAGCAGATCCAAAGCTCAGTATTTGCTACTCAAACTCTTATCAGCCTTTAGCATGTTGAATGTTTCTAAATATAAATTCTGCAGATATGTCCTTTAATTTATGTGTGATTTTTCTTTGTTTTGCACATCAAAGAATGAATGAAATATACAAAAAATACTGTATGTAAAACCCTTAAGTTAAGCTTTGTTTATTCATAGAGGTGATAAACCACCTTTTTTTTCTTCATGACAGCTGCACAAAACCAAAGTTAGAATGTTACTACCTATGATTGGCATAATGAATTTCTATTTTTAAAGAAATATTCAAGTTATATTATTAAAACTTTCTTTATCCTTCTCCCCTACTGTACTGTATGTATTTGCTGTCAGAAAATGTTGGTTTCTATTCAGCTTAAAGTGACTTTCGCTGCCGTACATGCAATAAAAATGTAATAAAACAAAGGATGGTGTATAAATCAATTAATAATTGCTATATTTGTTTATGAACAGTCAGGCTGCATTCACACAGACGTTTTTCCTGCATGACAAAAAGTAGCAGGCGCACTGAGTTGGTGTGTTGTTTTATGTACCAGTGAGACAATGAAATATGATCCCAGAACTCCAGATAGGGAGACAGATTTATGTGTTTAAAGCTTATTAGATGGTGCAACAGAGCACAGTGGTTTCTAACACTTACAGAGAGCATTGTACTGTGGAAAGTTATCCCAGCAGCAACAGTTTCACAAAAGTTTTGTGGTGATCTTGAAGTAAACAGCATAAATAAGGAATTTGTGTTACAAAGTAGTCCTAACCGTCATGTTGCGTTGCAGTAAAAGTTGAATCAGAGTCCCCCATGGTGTCTGTACACTGTGTAAACATCCTTCACCATTGAAATGATGAACGGTTGTGTTTTTTTGCGCAGAAAAAATTCTGTCAACACAACCACAGGTGACCAAATTAATGCCACTCTTATGTGAGGAGGTTAGCTTAGCACAGCTTGTTGTTTTACAGGGGTTGTGTGCTGGACTATTTCTTCACCAAGGGCAGTTACCTCCTGTAAAACCGCAACTTTTTTTGTACAGCTTAAACAAATAACATCTACAACACTAGATTGCATCGGATCATTGGACTGAACCATTTTTTTTTTGTGCTAAGCTAACAGTGCTTTGTACAGGAGAGTGCATAAAGTATATTGTACTATAGTTTTTCCTGTTTTACTAAATAACAGTTTAACAAGCCACACAAACTCAAGATAAAGGAACCAAAAGTAAATACACTCTTTGCTTACACAGAACCCAATGAAAACGAAATTGTCTTTATTAAAAAGCAAGAAAAAACAGCTAAAAGATTTCTTTTGACCTGTTTCCCAAAAAAAGCTTTTCTGTGGGTAGTCCCATGAAGACTTTCCCTTACTATTACTTACATAATCTACATAAATATTTAGACTTCACAACCTCTGTACTGACCTGTTCTGATTGTGTTTATATGGAGGCTGTACCAGCCTAGTCAGTCAGGAGGAGGGAGCCGAGGCTCACTGGATGATGGCGTTTAAGACAAAAGTTTCATTCTTGATGTTGCAAAAAATTGTTTGACAAAATTTAAAAAAAAGGTAACTTTTCACTTTCTAAACTTTAGAAGAAGCCATGAAGTTGACTTTATGTGAAATATTTCATTTGATTAATTAGTCAAATGAAAGAATATTGTGCATTAAGAAAAAAACAAAATATGTGAATTTAAAAGTACAGGCAGACTTGACAGGTGCTAATATGAAAATATGAGCAGACTTCTCATTCCAGATCTCCTTCATTCAATTCAATTCAATTCAACTTTATTTATATAGCGCCAAATCACAACATAAGTCATCTCAAGGCACTTTACAGTG
>JAUMHL010000003.1:5665587-5716200 GCA_032362345.1 Sandelia bainsii | reverse complement strand
TTTATCTGTACTAAGAACTAAATCAGATAGAAAGTCTGAGAATTCAGTTAAAAACTCAGAGTAAGGGACAGGAGGACTTCATAAAATGTGAAATTTGATTGCCAAGTTCTGACACAGATTTCCTGATACTTTTGATCATCATTAAGACCCAGTGTTAACGTTGACTCGCTGCAACGAGCCTGTTATTTATATGCTGTCAAGATCTAATCACAAGATCAACTCCAGATGAAAAATAAAAAGGCCATATGGTGCTGTTGTTTGTTTGAGCGTTTCCCATGACTCTTCCTGAAATATGTTTGACCTTGTTTGCAGGGACGTAGGAGAACGGTCTTGTTTGGTCCCAAAAGGAGGACGAGGAGGAGGAAGGATGGGGGTTGGAGATCCACAGTCAATATTTAAGATTTCATGTCATCCTGCCCGGTCTCCGCAGGGGACTCAAACTCAGCTGGTGGAGACTGTTAAAGTAATTAAGTGCTATTACCCTGACAGACAGACCACAGAAGAAGAAAGGAGGCTACGTATCACACCAGATCCTTCTGAAGTATTTCTCCTGAATAGTCCTTAGATGACTGTGTGTAGCATCAACATTTCAGCATTTCCCAAGTCAATGTACTCTCTGCTTCCTTGGCATTTGCCATTTTGAATGATGAGGAAAACTTTTAAGAGGGTTAGTTAACTCAGATTACCAAAACACATTTATCACCGACCCCTACAGTGATTTGTAGATGCATGCAAATTCTGTTTTCATTACCCTGCTGCCTCCACACCAACAAAAGGTTTGACAATTTTACTTATGAGGGTGTGAAAACACAGACATATAAAAAAACAAGAATCTTTAACTACATCTTAAAAATTAAAATGACAACCTGTAATATGGATAATATGATGTATGGAGAGTTTGTGTTGCAAACTCTGTGTTAGTTTGTGTCTGTTAGAAGAGAAATATACTAAACATTGTAGAATAATGAATAATTGTTTATTTCACTTGTATAATCAGGTGTATAGTATATACAGTACTATACTATTCTATAAACTATATAGTATGATGTGTTCACAGGCCATTTGAAATTTTCAAGGGTAGAATATTCAAGGGTACTGGGCAAAACAAATAACTGTATAGAAAGCAGAAGATCTGCAATAGTTACAACCAACCAGGTGAGTATTGTATCTTGTCTGAATGTAATAATGTAATTATAATGCATTATAGAAAAAAGAATCTGCTGAAGTATTATTTAAATTTCCCATATACTGTATATTTAAATGAACTGTATTGCTACAGGCACATAGGTCAAAATATGATGGCGAGCTTTGCCTTTTTGAAGAATGTCTTACCTAACTTACCTGTTCAAGTAACTCTTATTCTCTTCCTGCCACAGTGTTATGGTTAACCATGTAATCATGGTCTTGAGTTGAGTAAATGAATAAATAAATAAGCCACAAAGTGGCTTGAACTGAGAAATGACAACAAATGTGCACAAACACTTGCTCATAGACAACACTAACTTTTGTTACTTCATATTATGTTGTGTTTTATGCTCATATTTTATCAGCTTATGTATGTGGTTACATTGCATTTGGACACGATCATTCTGCTGAAGCAGCCCTCGCCGCTGTAGTGCATACATTTTAGTTACTGAAAGGTGTATGTGTTTTGCTTTTAAGTTAAAATATCAACCATTAACCAGCAAGGACTAAACATTCAAACAGCAACATTTCTGTTCCTTTCTTGAATCTATCTTCCTCACAGCCAACAGTTTACACAGGGACTATTTCCTTGGAAGAAGATAGTTAACAATGACAAATGTTAACAATGAGGTGTGCAGAATATCTTCTTTATTATAAACACTCTTTTACATAACAAATCTGATTAACCGTTGTTCATCAGCTATTGTTTAGTTACAAAACAAAGCTAAACTAACGGTGGTGGGTGATTGCAACATTTTATTTTATTGCAATACTTTACTTGGCAGACGCTTTTATCCAAAGCGACTTACAAGGAGCTAGCGCTTAGTGTCTTGCTCAGGGACACACCTGGTATGGGGGATAGACTAGGAGTCTGGGCTGGGATTTGATCCTACCACCTTCTGCATCCCAGTCTGATGCTTATCCCATTGAGCTACCAGGCCACAAATAAATTGCGGTGTGGTATAATTTCTTGAAAAAAAAAAACTGCACTGAAAGTTTCTTGCTGACCTTGGAAACAATCTCACTCCAAGTGCCAATGTGGACAAGAGGTCCTTGAAGTGCTCAGAATGTGATTTACATCTGCAAACACAATCCTGAATGCACATTATTGTGAGACAAACTTGCCAGTTTATAAATTGTTTACACACAGACTAACCAGACAATGTATGTTCTTAGCCAGTGGAATGAATTAAATATCTGATAAATGATAATAATATTACCATAAAATATTCTTGGTTATTGGCTGATTTGTAGACTACAATTTGCACGTTTGTGCACAATTTGTTGAAAATTTCTTTTGTTTACTCAAAAGAGGAAGAAAGGCCTGAAATAGTTGTGTTTGGTAATATTATATCATCTCCCATTAAAGTGCCACACAGTTGAGCAATTCAATTACCTTCAGGAATCTTGTTTGGCCTCCAAAAGCTCAATTAAAACGCTGCTTTGGTCAATTCTTTCCAGACAATTTCCTGAAGAGACGGGAAATGAAACAAAGATATGCTGTTAAGTGGCCTAACACACGTTGTACATTCATGCCTCATTACTCACACACCCCGAAGTTAAAAGTGTGGAATGTGTTCTTGTGTGAGTTTCCAGCCAGACTTCATTACGTAGTCACCGATGTTGAGCATTTTGACTGTGATTTATGAGTGAGTCACAGGCTGACATAATCTGGTCCAAACCACAACCTCTACAGTATCAATGTGTTGGTAGACATGGGAGGAGACGGGGAAGTAAAACTGCTAGGAGAGCAGCATGTCTCCAAACCTGTGTTAATGCACGATGCACTGTCATTAGTTATGACTCAGCAACAGGTAACAGAATGAAACCTACTAGTGCAGCAGAGGAAGAAGCATTCAAACCTCCCTAAAGATAATATCAGCTCACTAGAGCAATATTCAAGTGTACAGGCTACATAAATAAAATTTGCTCAACCTCACGGTGGCACTAAAAAAAAATCACAATAGATATTGAGATTCACTGTCTTGCAACCATGAATTAGTGCCTTTATAAGATTTTGTCCCAGTTCATCTTGAAGGTGCTAGAGGAAGAGTGAGGTGATTACTAAAGTCAGTAGGATTCATCCTCAGGGGATCATGAACATGTTCACCGAATTACCCACAGACTTTACATTATACACAGTCTTTAAAATCACCAAACCCCTTAGGACGAATCATCTGGAGTGGATGGTTGTCTATATCTAACAGATCCTGCAAGAAACTGAGCAGTAAAAGTTATTGTGTCATTTGTACCAGATGAAATGTGACTCCGGGAAGGAGCAGCGGTGGGCTGCATGAAACCGAGGAATGCATTTCCAGACTTTTCCCAGTCAGTCTCTCCATCAAATGTGTTTGTCAGCAGACCTGTTTCTCCAGGACGTCTGTCTCCACCTCTCCCCCCATGTGGTGCTGATGTTTCAGACTAGTCCAGACATCCACTGCAACACGACTTACACTAGAGGAGGTTCAAAATATGTTCCTTTAATCCAAAAAAACCCAAATAGGGAAGGATAGAGTTATGGCTAACTAAAACTAACGGATTGATGCCGCTCTCATTGGTGTCCATTTTATAAAGAAACTGTTAGCTTAGCATAAAAGGCCAGAAACAGGGGGAAACAGCAAACCAGGCTTTGTCCTAAAGTGAAAGAAAAATCACAAAGCAGCACGTCTAAAGCTCATGTGTAATCCATACAAAGTAAAAATGACACGTTGGCCTTCATCTAAAGAGGACAGAGCCAGGCTAGGTGTTTCTGGTCTCAATGCTAAGCTAACTGTGTGCTTGCTCTAGCTTGATGTTGAATGGTATCTTCTTAATCAGTAGTACTGTTATTTACTACAGTGTGAAACTATTACTCATTAGGTAGATTAAAAACTAAAACACACTAAATGTACTAATGCTGCTCACAAGTCCCCTTTGCCATTTAAATTCACTCCACTAACTGGGAATATTTTCATGTTACGTTGGTTATTACTGTGAAATCGTCAATCTTAAATATCTACATTTTTATGCTTGATTCATGTTCACACAAGTGGTTTTGTTAATAATTTCGCTGAAAATTATTTCTACTTTTTACAAAATATCTATGAAAACATTTTCCAGACTAAAATAATAATAAAAGACTCTCCTTTTCCCATCTTTTCATATGAAATGTTCTGTTTTTATTGTATTACTTACACTAACTGATAATGTATCACTATTGTTTGTGTTGCATTTTTCTGCATGGTTATGTTTGTGCAGTCCAAATAACACAAATGTCATGTAAGATTTACATGAACTCTTTACTGCGGGAGAACTTGAACAAGTGAAAACATGAAGATTAATCAATTTGTCAGTTCATGTCATAGTTGCTCACAGTGAATTCAACTGTGTATTCTGGCGCTACCTAGTGTAAAGTTGGAATAATGCATGACTCCTAATTAACTCACCAACATGTTAACCAAACCAGTGTAACACAAACGACTTTCTAAGTTTTAAGTAATTTATTTGTTAAAATTGTTTCAAATATGTAGTTTATCACTGACAAAAGGCTGCCAACAACGCTGTTTACACAACTAACTTGTATAAAACAAAACAGGAACTGTCAGAAGAAGAATGCAGTGGCTTTTCACTGAATCAGTTCGGTAAACATTGATGATATTTGGAAAATAATCACTGCTGCGATGACTCAGACAATGCACTATTTTTACAAGCAGACACAGACAATGAAGAACCAAAACACATTTGTGTTGCTGGTTTTTTATTATTTTTCTGCAAAACAAACCACGTAATAAAAGAATCTGGGGGTATTCTGGGGTTATACGACTATGTGACTCAACAAAAAGGCAAAACGTACAATTGGAAAAGTGGAAATTAGCTACATAATAAATACAGTCTTTTTTCTCAACAATATACAAGATGGTGTGTTACTGGAGGTTGGTCTCATCAGCCCTTAAGTAACACGCAACACCATATGTCTACTTTAACAGGTAGGTCAAAATCTTAACCATAACCAAAGGTAGATGGCAGGAGGAATGTTTCAAGCAATCCGCACAGTACAGGCTGAAGTACGACAACCAAAAAATAAAAAGGCATGCAAAGTTCACAAAGTGTTCCTCTACACATATCCTCATGCGTCCAGGTCTTCCAGTCGTCTTGATTAAGTTGAATAATCCTGCAGAGGATGAAGAATAAGCAAACAATTCAAGACCATTTAGAGCTGCAATGTTAACAGAAAATATATCAGCAATCATTTTAATAATCAAATATCATGGACACTTAAACTCCAAACATTAGATGGTTACAGCACTTTACAAAGCTTTTGTTGGCTACATGAGAGTAAACTGAATATGACAATTGACAGAAAAGCAGCAAATCCTTTCATTTGATGGAGCTTGGGAACAAAAGAATTTTTTTAATGCCTTCCATTTGAAAAACTACAACTGATTAGCAAAATAGTTGTAGATGATAGTTGATTTTCTGTCAAGTGATTAACCTACTTGTGCAAGTTTTTTAAGCTCTAATCTAAAGATGCCACAATTTCACAATTAGCTAAAAAATCCTTTATATAAATCTGTTTCAGACCTAATCACAGTATTGTTAGATAAATGAAGGAGAAGAACTCAACTTACAGCTCTTGGTTTCTTGTTAACCTTCATGTCAAACCTGCAACAAAATAAATAGGGCTGCATTAGATATTACCAGGTTCTGGTCGTATTCATGGTGAAAAGCGTTGCCACTACCATACCACGAGGCAGCCTACAAACGAGCCCACAACAAAAACACTAAATGACTATGTGTTTGTTCTTGTTTGTGAACAAATCTGTAGCCGACCCAAAACCAGCAATATTTTATTTAACTGAAATTGAAGAAGCACAGTCAAAATTAATCTAGGGAAGAAAGACATGAAAATGACCCATAAACAAGCAACAAAATCTAACAGAGTTAACAGTGCTGGATGTGCAATAAAAATTAAAGAATGAAGTGTTGGACATGCAGTATGATGTACTAGCAGGCTTCGACTCAAACTGTAGATTATCAAAAGCAGGCAGAGAAGGAAAAAATGGTGGAAAATTTGAGGATGGTAGTTCACAGCAGGCAGGATGTAAACATCACAGGAGCAGGAAGTAAAATTCAGACTTACTCAAAGTCATAATCAAACATGGCAGAAGGGCTGAGAGGAGCAGCATTATGGGAAGGAAGAGAGCAGCTGCTGTTAGTTCACCAACCTGAGTCTAAAGCCCTACATCTACATAACAATATAGCCCAGACTTTACAGAGTGAGAGAACTGCTCCATCAGTGTGTTAGGTGGAGCACCTGCTGTGTTAATATGTGGTTAGAAACAGTGACATCTGTGTCAGAAAAAAAACAGGTCAACATTAAATAGGTTCATAACACACTGACATTAACCACAGATCTGCTTTGTTTTACACCAGTACAAATCCATCAAAACAAAGCAGTACTTTGTTCAGCCCATTCATCTACACCGACTCTTATAATAACAAAAGCAGAATTTCTAATAAATAATCAGTGCCTTTACATAGTCTTATGTCAGTGTTTCCCAATACTGATGTCAGGATGCCTCAAAATGTAACAGGCTCACAACATGATTAAAGGCATAATAAAATAATAAAAACAGTGTGCTGACCTGAAAACATTTCCTCTTACATTACATTGGAAGAACAGTAATCAAGTATAATCTGGATTTTTAGATATGAAACAGCAAAAGATGGAAAAAAAACAACATAAAAAGCAGCTCAAACTATTCACAACCAATGTTTATACAAACACTACACACCACTGAGTGCATTAACATTTTGTTTGTCAGTCTGTTTGCTGCAGGGATTATATTTATTTTTTTCCACTTCAAAAATCTACAAAATATGTAAATTTCCCTGGGGCACCCACACTTTTAGTGTATATATGTATATAAGAAACACACTGTGTGTCATGTGGTAATGACAGTAGATAGATACTTTATATGGATAAATACATGTATAACCAAGTTTCTGCGGTTATACGACAAAAACTTCAACCTGCAGTAACGGCAGGGTGAAGTAGAAGTTAGATTATATAGCAGAACAACCCAGCATCTAAGATGCCCAATGGGCAAGTTCAGGTCAGAGGGAAAATCTGTCCTGACCTGCTGCATGTATACATGAATTGTACAGTAACAAGGTATAACTACTGTGTGTAACCCACTTTCTCCCAGAAACCTGGATGCACACATAATCATCAGCTGTGAGTCAGACTCGGCTCCTTAATCAATAAAACCTGAAGCTGGATGTCAATTAACAGCACGATCTGACAGACAAAGAGGAAACGTGTGCTGAAGTTTTCTACCATGATTCTGTACCTGTGTCTGTTCTTGTTCTTCCTCTTCTTGTGGCTCCCGTGATGGCTGCCTGAGGAGGAGGATGAGGCAGCTTTCTGAGGCTTCAGGTCCTGCAGCGTCGAGTCCACGTCCTCCGTGTCCTCCTGGCTGGGCTCGTTCTCTTGGTTCTGGAGATCTGGAGAGGTGTCACTTTCTGTACCGCTGCCTGCTTCACCTAACAGAACAAAAACGTTAACACAAATACTATCACAAATGATCAAAGACTATCAGCGAGAAAATTTTCCAATGCTGCTTGTCAACTCACAACTCACGTTTTTCATTCATGTGATCTGGTATCCCACCAAGTGCACAGACCGCCTGCAAATCAAGACAGTACAGTTACAGTAAGACTTATTTTCTTTTTATGCAGCAAATGAACAATAGCTGTACTGTGTGAAAAGGTTCAGTAAGAGAGGGACTTACTGCCACTGATGTCACAGACGATTTGCTGAATAAACGCTCTGCTTCCTTGAATTTCCTGTTCCTTCTATCCGTCTTACTATTGGAGTTCCTGTTAGAATTACATAACAAAATTTAAACTATTTTAGTCAGGAAAGGGTGCAAAATTCCCATTCCACACTCCCAACGATTTGATAGCATAGATTGTTTAAGTGATTTGATTACGTGCCTTTGTGTTACTTATGACCTCTTTCAGAGCTTGTAACAAAGCAAAAAAAAACAACTTACAAATAAAAATATAAAATAAATAAAAAAGAAGGATAAACACCGGTTTCCAGTTGGACATCTGAAGCTTACTTTTGGTTGGTGAGGTATCGATCCCATCCTCTGATGATGTTTCCATACATCTGGGTGTCTTCTAGGTAGCTGCCTTCAAATGCATATATTTGTCTTTCCAAGTTCACCAGTGTCTCCTAGGATATCGAGGAAACCAAATCAAAAGTTGAATTGATATGTTGCAACTGTATTGTCACATTTTAAATATCTAATTGCCTTTATAACACAGGAGACCACATTGTGTAGGTCACTGTTAAAAAACTAGATAATTAAATTTTACAACAGACATTTGCTGGTGTTAAGCGGTTTATGTTTACATTTACACAAGAGGAAAGTACCTGGGCAGTATAAAAATATATAAATAATTATTCACATATTCATATTCAAGAACATGGAAAGCCAGCAAACTGCAAGATTATATATTTTGTTGATTTTTGAAATGTAAAACAGTAAATACAAAACCCAAATGAGCATAAGACTTTTGCCAAGTGTCCAAACAAGTTTTCAAGTTAATAGCTTAAAAAGGAAAAATGTAATGGCATTTAAAAAGGGCTAATTTTAATATATGATTGTTGCTGCAAGAGTTGTGTTTGTCTATGCTGACGTAAGAAAGGTAAACTGAATATGTAATTTTCTCAGTAATGCCTAAATATGACTATTGAAAAAATAGATAAATAGAAAAATTAACAATGTGCATGTTTGCCACAACTAACTTCCCAGTGTTTACACAGAAGTAGCATATTTTTTCTATCTAACTTGTGCTTGACTGCATGGATGCATCTTTGCAATGCTTTCCAAATTCATTATGAGCATAATGAACACCCACACCGAACATAACGCGAGAACTTCACCTATCTTAGTACATTAGGCGAACAATTCTGCCGCTACTTTGAGGGCAACATATAGCTGATGTTTTCAAGTTGAGGCGTATTCTTAATGCTAGTGTTTTATGTTTTACAAAAAGCATATGTTAAACCTCCAAACAAAGCTAGTAACATGACGGCTTCTTTCTACTGTACCGTCTTAGCTCACTAGTCGAAGCTAGAAGGGCTACTAGCATTACAGCGGTTAACTGAGCACAGCGTTAGCAACTGCTATCATTAGCTTAGCATTTAGCAAGGCCTCAGTCAGCAGCAAACCAGATCTTAGGCAACGTTAAATTTAAAGTTGCAGTTAGCTGCAGTTTTACCGGACAAAACGCTTTGTACCACTGTTATTTTTAATAAAACAGCGGTAACAGTTAATATGAACTTACAGCGAGCTCTTGTTTCCTCTTCACCAGCTCGGCGAGCTCCCGGCGTGTGTCCGGGATCTGTGGTGGAGTCGCCTTAGCATGCATCGCCATGATGGATAGAGAAACAAAATAGCGGCGGGTTGGTTTGTATAACGCGCGCTGGTCAACTGCCATTTCACCGAGAGATGGCGCTAAGAGACCGGCGTCAGCTCGAAGCAGTGTTGCCAGATTTGACAAAACAAAACAAAAAGTGTCCTAATCAGAGCTTTGAATTTGTCCAGTTTTTGTAAAAGTAGGTTTTCTAGTTAAACGGAGCGTGTTTGACTATGATTTCAGAACATTTAATCACAATAGACAAAGGGGATAGATTTATTATCAACAAGTGTGAGTCACACTATATCTCAAAGTATGCGTATTATGTCTCTGTGTTTAGAAATCATTGATTTATAACAGTTTTCTTTTTCTTTATTACTTTATTTTGGTTTTTACACAAATTGCTTCTCTTTGGCGCTGAAGGTTTAAGTAAAACCGCCGAACCTGGCAACACCAGATCAATCACGCTCTGTTTTTACGTCGCCATGGCAACATGATTGGCCAGGACCTCGCAACGACCTCCAAGAAGTTTTACTGCCTCAGATTTACTAACTTCAGCAGTAACTTTTTAGGTATTGTTCAAATGAACCATGGGCAACATGTACCGAGGAGTTCCTAAAAGTGAGTCTAAATTAAATTTATCCTATTTTATATCTAAAAATAAAAAAGTAAATCAGCATTTTGAAATTAAGCATAATAAGGTCAGTTATAATTATGAAAAAATACTTTTTTATAGCACACAGATAATTGTTTTATTTTTGTTCATAATGAGCATTTCATGGAGTCAAAAGAATAAAACAAGATGTGGAAGATGTAGGTTACAGCTACTGTGACTTATAAAACCTTTTTACAGCAAGCAGCTGCAGGTATGAGGCGGGCGTCTCAGAAAAGAGACATGGTTAAAAGTGACACAAATGAAATGAAACCTTTATAACTTAATTTATTGATATAGTCATGTAGCTACTCTCCTTAGAAGTGGCATGAGTGAAGCTGGTTAAAATCTGTTTATGATCCTACCATACTCAAATTATGGTTGCATGGAGCATGATGTCTGTGGCAGGACACTCCAGAAGAAGCCCTGCTCTCCCTCACAAAAAAAAAAAACCTCCCTGAAAGTTTTCCATAGAGCACGCTGACTCTCAACAACACTGCTGGGTAAATATTTTGTGCTTCTTTTAGGTTCATGCTGCCAAAGGAGGTTCAATCAGTTATTAAATCCACAGTTTTACTACTTTGTCATGTTTAAAGTGTATGTAAAAGACGCACAGTTATGTTTGTTTATACTTGTTACTTAGATCTGATCACATTTTATGACCAGTTAGTTTTTGTTTTGCGCCAGAATAATTTGACATATTGGTCTTGTGATCTTCCAGCAGATAAGATTCCATGTTATACTGCTTCATCTTCCATACCAACAAAATACCAAAGAGTGGTGATAACAAATCAAGAAAAGAAAGGATTTTCATCTCAGGCTAAGAGATTCCCCTCAGATATCTGCCTGGTAGGGAATTTAACTTACATCCATGTTCTCTGTTAAGAAGCAGTTAAAAAGATCGATCATGAAATGCATTTATTTCAGAATGAAAATCCAGGACCAGGCAGCTATAGCTGTTCTTCCAGCACTGAAGTCAGAAGTCCTTCCTTCTCAAAGAAAGGCACCACAGGCTTTGTTGCATCCAAGGTCAGAACATCTCTTCCAGGGCAGTACTGTAGCCATGCGTATAAAATACTGATAATGTACCTCTCTGAAATAAAATGGATTCTTAAAAATATCTTAATAGGACTTTTACATAGCATACGTTTTAACTTACAGGAAAAGCACAGGTGTTATGAATCACACTGGCTATTCAGGTGTCCTATGACAGTGTGATAATGAATCATCATGCACAATATCAAGGGCCTTAAACTGAAGAAACTGAATTGAATTCACCATCACTATTAGCAGTTATTAACAACTATTAACAGTTTGCCTACTGCATATTTATTTCTGTACATTTATTTTTCAAATATGAAGGATTCTGTTTAGATGTTTTTGCCACTCGCCTAAGGATAAAACTGTGGTAGACAAATACTTAATCCTTCATTGTATTTAATTGTCCCAAACATTAGTCAGATTTAATCATCAATAATCAGTGAAATCTGCAAATAGGGTTCCCACTTTGTGAACATTGCTATTTATAAAATGTAAACAAGTCAAAGTCTCCACAGCTGGGCTTATCTGAGGCTGTACAGGGCTAATCATAGGCTAAAATGCTAACATAGTGATGCTAAGGAAAAATAATGTCCACCACCTTAGTTTAGCATGTTAAAATGAGCTAATTATCTAAGGGGGTGTTGTTAGTTTTGCAGCTCTTTGCTAAAAGTTTCACTTGTCTATGGTGCATAAAGAAAAGCTAAGGGGGCAATGATCTGTAACAAATTTCAAAGCAATCCATCCAATAGCTGTTGAGACATTTCACTCAAAAATTAAAAACTAAACATCTGTACTGAATTTAACAGCTGTCCATCTGACTGACAGAACAACAGTACAATGCTGTTAGCATAGCTAAAATATGGACATGATTTCAGTGCCGTTATGGGCTATGGTGCTGATGATCAGTTTAGATTCTTCTGATTCTCTGTGAATACATGAAAAATATACATATTTATATTAAAATGGCAAATCATCCCCTTCAACAGCCTGCCAGGGGTTACAGTAACCCACAGAGAGGCATCCCAGGACCAAATGCATACAGCATACAGAGCTCCTTTGTAAACAAGCACGACTTCAACGTTGGAGTCTCCAGGGTGTTCAGGTTGCCTGTGGCTGTGCAGCTGGATGGTCCGAAGTATAAAACTCCAGCACCAAATCAGTATAATGTATGTATGTGAATTATGCAAGTTGCTTTTCGACCTTTACGCCTTTTGAGACTGTGCTGTGTGTGTGTCCTGTAGATCATGTGACTGTTTCTTCTCCTTCTTCAGGTCAGCTGCAGTACTAGAGAGAATCTTTGTGCAGTGGTCGGTACATCAGCTTTCCTCTCAAAAACCAGACGTGATTCATTTTACCCGAACAAAAATGTGCCATCACCATGTAACTACCGCTTTTTCTCTGTCTATCTAAAGTTGTGCATAATTTCATTTTGTCTGTGTTTTATTCATGTTTATTTCAGTTTTAATCATTAATCTTAAACCTCTCAAGGCCACTATGAGGTGAACAACGACTTTATACAGCACAGCTCCAAAGCAGCCTTGTCACCCTTCAAATCAAAAACTCAGAGAATCCCTGCTCCAGTGGACAACCTTGTGCCTGGTCCAGGAGCCTACAGTCCCCATCAGACCCCTGCACCAGTGAAGAAGACCATGCTACCGTCAGTAAACACATTATCCTTATGACATTCAGCTTGTTGCCCAATTATTCTCGTTGTTAGTCAAAATATGTAACTCTGTATATACTTTGTGTTTGAAGGAGGGGTTATTACTTGGCCATATCAGCGCCTCCTCTGATTGTACCGAAGGACCCTCCCTTACCAGGCCCCGGGCAGTACGATATCGGCAATTATGGCAGCTCTTCTAAGCATCTCACGCCAACTGCTGCGTTTGCGTCCAGAACTGAACGTGTACTTCAAAACTTACAGCTCGATGTGAATCCAGGTCCAGGTAAATAACACTTACATTAAAAATATGCATTTTAGAGGAGTTTGTTTTATTTTGGTTCAGCAAAAAAGAAAAGAGTGAAGGAGAAAATGATTTTACACAACAGCAAAAGAGACAGTTTGTCACAATTAAAAAATTTTTGTTGTTGTCACATGCTAATATACAAAGATGTTTGCGGTATGTAAATCTAGTGGCGTGAGGAAAAGTAATTCTAAGCACCATTGTTTATTTTTACCTACATATTAACAGTTCTGTTCTTTATCAGCAATACTTTATCATACTTAGCTGTAACAAATCTTCTTGTTATTATGGATATCCAAGTAACATCTATGTATTTAATATGGTTGTGTAAAAAGTCAAGAAAGAGGCTAAAAAAACATTAAGTTTTGCCTGATATATATTGTTTATGAGGCTTTTGTAAGTTAAGTAGGATTATAGGTTTTGAGCCATCACAATTAAAATGTCAGAAAGGCTTGGCTTGACTTGACTGAGTAAAAGCTGAGTAAAGGTTTGTTATTATACTTTCACCTACTGAATTTATTATTTATGAAAGTGTCCTTGTGAGACTATATTTTCTGTCAGTAGCATCACACACCTCATGGTTTGCCCTGGCTAGCTGAAACATGATGTTTTTGCAATGAAATGTCATCCAACATCCTCAGAATAGCAATAAATGCATTTTGCAGCTTGGTTTTTAAACTTAGCCTAAATTATAAGTGAATTTCATAATTCTTAAAAACAACTATTCACATGAAATATTTCTCCCTTTTTCAGTAGCTGTTGTTAAAATATTTTGTAAGTCACTATTTGAAGCCAAAATGGGAAGTTGACAGAAAGATTAATAGAGGTAGTTCAGTTTGGTTAAATTCCCATGTTACACAAAGCTGTGACACATTTAAACCGAGAATGCCCCCGACTTTTGGGATTTAACAAGACACCAAACTCTCTCATTAACAATTAATCTCTGTCTCTCATTGCCTGAAGCATGGTAGAAGAGTTACGCCCCTGCAACTAGTAGCTGTCCTATCATATATGTTTCAGACCTCCTCTTCTTTCGGCTGCTCCCTTTAGGGGTCGCCACAGCGGATCATCTGCCTCCATCTCACCCCATTCCTATAGCATCCTGCTCTGTCACACCAACCATCTGCTCCTGCAGTACATGCATGAACCTCCGCTGAGGGTGTTCATATACAAGAATTTAAATTTTGCAGGCAGTGCAGACATTAATTATGATGGGAGAAGCTTAGGCTGTCCCATTTGTATGATATTCCTTTATCTGCCTGTAGTAAAAATACATCAGTTTCTGCCTGAACTGTTGTTAGAAGTAGCACTAACTTATATTCAGTCTTAATTTAGGAAGGATTGAAGTCACTAATATGATCTGAAGTGTGAAAGCATTAAGTTAAACGTTCTCTGCTTTTTTCCAGGTTTCTATAATCCACAGATTTGGTCCAAGCTGTCCTTCTTTTACAATGATTCCAGAGTCTGGATTCCTGTATGAACCTTTCAAGGAAAGCTGCACAGCTGATATGTACATTTTTCACACGTGTAAATTGTCTGTGTCAAAATGCTTCTATGCAAGCTATGTGTCTCTGTGTTAATATTTATATTACTGATCATTTTTTAAGATCAGTATTTGTTGAGAAACAAAGATGAAAATAAATGTTTGCAACTATTTGGGCTCTATTTCTGTTTAATTGGGCCAATGAGATGCAAAACTGTTGAGATGTTTTGGAAGATGAATCATATTCAGTATATTCAGTGTAAGGGAATGCCAAAACACTTGAAAAGCCATGTGTTTTATCCTCACCCCAGTTTCCTGATGCTCTAATCTGGAGATGATATAGCAGTAAGTGTTGCTGTCATCCCTAGCAGCTGCTGGTCCAGTCACTGGTTCACTACAGTAACAGCTGAGCGCTTGAGATGACACCATCGTGCCAACTGCTAGATGGCAGACAGGAGAGTGGAGTGTGGCTCTGTATGTGAGCAATGTGACTGGCTGCGCATGAGGCAGGGATGGTGTTGAACCCAGAGGACAAATGGACACATCAGACACTCCCTTTATCAGTTGTATCGTTCGAAGAGTAGCTGTAACACTTTTCTGACCTCATTTTAAAAGTGTTTTATTGTCTTGGTTTAATTCAGCTACTTTTATAGCACAGATTTTTTACCTTTTGGCTCCTGTGTTATGATGAGTATGTAGCAGCTAAAGAGATTTCTCTCAGGAGTTGGTAGAGGCCAAAAACAACTGAAAAAACAGTGAATAGTGGAATTACTTCATATTTGCTGCACACACACGAGAGCACTGTCAGTCTTCTCAACCAAAATGTTGAATTTTCTGTCTTGACAAATCTTCACTCTGGAAAGCTGATACAAACACTGATGTGGCATTACCAGCTGTTAATTTCATGAAGTAATATCTGCTCTCAGGAAATGACAAAATCGTGCCAAAGAGTTGTTATTTACACTGTGCTCTTGTTTCCATCTGCAAAAAGGCGAAGAGGATCCAATCCACTTCTAACCTCTGTGCATCTGCTTGCAAGAACATCAGTTGGAGATTTTTCCCCAGCTCTGCTCTTGATCACCGCACCAACTGGAAACACGCTCGACTCCCACACTGTAGCAGCTGTAGTTATATTCAGACTCTGACTTCAGCAGTATGCTCTCCAAATATGTGTACGCGCCCTGGAAAACCAAACCATTGTGAGTAGAGCACATTATAACTACTTGTTGCAGACAGAAATGTGCTCTCTCTCTCTCTCCCCCTCGGTCAAACACACTGGGAGGATCCAGACAAATTTAGTTTTAAGAGTAACTGCAGGCTTTTTGGTTTAGAGTTTTGCTGTTGTGATTTTGTGGTAGTGAGCGTAGGAGGGTCAATTAACTACATGTCTCTGTAGATTTATGGGAGGAGGTTCTCTGAACCTCACCATGTCTCAGTCAGATGTAGGCGAGTACAGACATGCACTCCCCTCTGAGGAAGTTCTTTGTTCAAGGCTACAGACAGAATGAATCTTTCACTCACTGGTCTTTTCTGTTTAAAAATCCTTCATTGTTCAGGCATATAAGTGACCTATATGTACTGAGTTAGATTTGACTCTAAATTATATAAATAATAGTCTGAAAGATCCAATAAAACTCATTTGTCAAGCTGAACTGATGCTTCCTGCATCAGAGTGAGGAGATAATCATGTCAGCTTGAGTTTATGTCTGTCATGTCTTGGCAGCACATGACAAGGCTGCAGACACAGTTCGTTCACAGTGTATTTATGGAATCCTTGAGAATCAGATAGAATCACCTCACCACTTCCTTTTATAGCAACATTTTCTAGGAAAACATATTTTTCTGGAGAAACTGGTTGAAAATCAAGATATTTATTGGTACACGTGGAAAAACAGAAACAAATACTCTGCTTTAGATATCGCCCGTAGTAACAAAGAGGATCTCATGCAGATGTAGGCAATATCAAGCACTCCCTGCCTTTTCCTGCCTTCACATTTCCAAATACCATTACTGCATGAACAAATAATTTTTAAAGAGAGACTACAGACAGAGCTGTTTTCTTTCAGTTCAGATCCAACTCCATTAGTCCTGATGGAGCTTCTTCTTCTCCTTCTTCTTCATGTTGCAGAGCAGCCTGTGGATTGATTAGCAGTGTCTCAGCACATCAAAGACTCTTAAGTCTCCATGGTCTGACACTTCAAATAAAATATAAAGGATTTACTAGAAATCACTGCATAGTCACAAGTCCACTGAAGTTTTCTGAAGAATAGTTGAAATTTGGGTTTCAACTGTGAGATTATAATTTTAGGATGAACTATGAGGAGTGGGAGAGAAATAAAAGGTTTGGATGAGGCACACTGAATAATGTGGATGCTGAGAACTTTCTCATATCAGCTGCGAGCCAAGTGTTTTGAGTCCTGAAGTGTATGAACTCTGTGGTGTTTTCACTAACACTAAGTGGTTCATGCATATTTTATCTCCCCTGGTAACACATACATTTGGTCTTTTAGCATTTAACATAGCTCTAACATCATTTTATCTATCCTGCTCTAAAAAAAAAAGCCTCACAATTAGCATTAAGGACATTTTATTTATTTATAATATTTATTATATTTTTGTAGATTCAAGAAAAAAAGACGATGAACACAGGCATATATAATTAATCATACTTTTTAATCTTAAAAAAGTTATTATGATCAGACTGTTTACAAAAATGCCCCTTTTTAAGGATGAATGATGCTCCTCAAACTCGCAGAAACACTTTCTGGCTCTTCCATCTTAATCTGTTACAGGGAGCATCATAGAGAAAATGTATTTTATTTTTAAAGTAATAATTACTGATACAACAATTGTTCAATAATTATAATATGTTGTTTCCTTGTATGAGCTATTTAGGCCAAGTGACCCTGATACAACAGTGTTATTGGTGTCATATGAATGTCATACTGCAGTTCGGGGTTTGGTTCCTTTTTTTTTTTTTCTCATCTTGATGCTGCTTATCTTTTTATCAGATTTGTCAGTAGATTTCCTCTTGGACCTCCTCTGTCTCCTGTGGTGACAGGAAGTTCATATCAATTGTTAATCAGCTTGTCATCATGAGTACTGAGCAGCATAAAGGCAGTAAGCATCCAATGTGATTATATAGGAATGCTTGTCTATTCTATTGTCTATGCATTTTTAACCCATTTTCCCAATAGGCCACTTTTGATTACATTGTAGTATTAGTACTAATTCAACACTATAAATATTCTTGCATTAAAATTTTTACTTAAAGCTACAGTGTACAGATTTGCTCCGTAACTTACAGTATCTTAATGTGGCATGGTAAAATGAAAGCCTCCTGTGACACAAAGTCACATAGTCTATAAAAATAGCCTATAATCAATAAAATTCAAAGTATAAAATGCAGAAAACTCACCCACAATTACCTATAACCACAGTGAAACTTTCACAATACTCAAACTTCTAATTAAGTGACGTAATCTGGTTGCTCTTGACCAGATCCTTCAGAACTCCTCCCGATGACATCATCGCCACTGGAAAAATCCCCCAGATGACACAAGCAGAAAGATATTTTAATATAGGTAAGGCAGAAAGAAGTTTAATACCATTCATTTATTTGTACTAGCATCCATATGTATGTATGTATATGTATGTATGTATGTTCTCATGAAAGGGGATTGGCGAACTTGCCTTTTAAAGTAGCCTATGGCTAAAGTGGAGTGAAAAGAGAACAGTAAAATAATACATGTAGGCCTTATCAAACTGATACTCAGGTAGAACTTCAGTAATTATGATTAATTAATTAATTATGTCTCTATAGTGCTGAATGTGTTACATGTTATGCACGTTACAAACTGTTAATTGACGTGTTGCTGTTCGTGTCCGCTGTTGCGACAACTCACCTCATTCTAGGCAGCAGCTGCTGGGAATCATGTGATGGATCAAACCATTCACGGGGGTTCAACATTAAAAGGTCAAATCTTTCCTGTCACTGCTCAGAGAAGCCTTACGGCAAATAAAATGTTTTACTCCACGTTATTAATACATCTCTGGTCGATTATTTCACCTGGTGTTTAATAGGTAAACATGTTTTCTTCCCTTGTTAGTTGGTATAGTCCGGTTGTCCGGCATGCAGGTTTTCGCTTCGATTGGCGTCGTCAAGTAGAGACCACAACCGGAAGTCAAACTATCTCTGGCTTCAGAATAAAATGTCGTTGATGTTATTTAATTTGTGTTGATGTTCTAATTAAAGTCCAAAATTTAAAAAAGGGACACTTCGTTTTGTAAACTGGACATAAAGACAAGAAAATGAAAAATGGAAACAATTATTTCGTTTAAAAAAGTGTAAGGTTTAATTTGTAAAATTTGAGGACAATTCCTAGGGGAGTTTATAAAGTTTGCAACCTGTAAAATTTTATGGAAACCACTGATTCCATTGCTGAGAAGGCATGTTGAAAAGACTAAAAGTACTAAATGTTTTGTTTGTTTATTCCATGTGTATACACCAAGTAATATGAAAAGCAAGCATAGACAAATACAGAGCAAACAAGACATACTTACCTAAAATTATGTCATATACTGTACATATGTAGAACTATAGAGATGTACAGAAAAAAAAAATATTTTAATAAATTAAATAGTAATATTCCATTAACATATTTCTATGTTATCTCATTCAATTCAATTTGGTTTATTTAAATAGTGCCAAATCACAACAAAAGTAATCTCAAGACACCCCAAAAAAGGTCTGTTTGGAGCAGCAGGTTTATAAACCCTGTGGAGTCCGCAAGTCGTTAGTCACCTGTGGGTTGTTGTTCCCTCTGGCTTTCATGTATGTCACTGTGACCACCTGAGCCAGGGTGTGAACGACTGGGTAGAGTTGAAAGAACTGCATTGTACGTGGGTGATAAATTATGCCTAAGGCCACCTCCTCGTTTTTGGAACAAACATGAACTGGATGACTGAGAATCTTCACAGACATTGATCTCAAGACACTTTATAGTGTAAGGTTTAAGACCGTATGGAATATAACTATATATAGAATTATACAGAAAACAAAAAAGTTCCATTTTAGCAAGCGCTAGGAGACACTGGAGATGAAAAACTCCCTTTAACAGAAGAGAGTTTTAGCAGAACCAGGCACAGGGTGGGCGGCCATCTGCCACGACCGGTAGGCAGCGAAAGAACAACAACAACAAGCAGCAGACAAAACAGGTTGGTAGGGCCAGTAACTGCAGCTGGAATCCTACAGCTCCAAAGACGGGCATACCTGCAGAAAGGTACAGAGAGAGAGACAGAGAGGATGAAGCACAACTACAGGAGAGAGAAAACACAAAGTTAATGACATGCAATGGTGGTATGAGTGGACGAGGAAGAGAGGAGATAAGAGGAGAGGAACTCATAATGACTACCCCTAACTCTAATACAAGAAGAGAGAGCTCCAAAAATCTGTTTTCCAACACCTATACTAATAAACAAGATATGTATGGTGTTAGTGATGCAGCTTATCGTCTAAGCAAAAATAAATACAAATAAAAATAAAATGTAAAGAAGAGGTTCTTATTGCCCCAAAAATGTAGTCTAAAGCTCTGGAAAAAAGCTGATAAATGGACCCTGGATTTAAATTTCCTCCTCAAAATAGTTGAGGGAATAGGGATTTACTTTATGTTGAAAATCCCTTCCGGAAGTAGTTTTTAATCATTGTTTAAAATGACTCATTGCGGTGGTTCAGCTGAAGCTTTTTATTCTCACTCAGTAGATTTTCCAATGAACACCCATAGACCCGCTGGAGTCTCTAATTTTAATAGGACACAGACACCAGTTTACTTTAATTTAACATTTTAGACATTCCCCGCTGTTTCCAGTCGGATCCTATTTTATTTCCACATATTCTTGTTCACTTTTTCTTCTATTCCGGTTGGATTTGCAAAGGGCGTGTTTGTCTTTACCGGGAGTTTCATCTCCTGTACTTGTGCGACTCTGAGGAATGTCAGCAACTGGAAAGGGACTGGGATCCGTCTGAATGGAAACAATGGATTATAAGGAGCTTGGACATAATTTCGAGGAGAAGCTGACGCTAACAGACAAATGTGAGTATCTTACAGTCCGTAGAAATAAAATGAGGTCATGAATAACGTTACTATAGAATTAAGGTGACAGTGGGGTGGTGAGAGTGGGAGACTGGTTAGTAAGAATGATTTATTTTCTTATATATTTTATTAATATACCTTAAATATGATAATGACATTTAACACACCTTCCTGCGCATTGAAATGGCTGCGAAATTTTTAGATTCAACATCCGCTCTAGTGCATCCTATCTGATTTCTTCCACCAAAATCTGACAAACAGGATGTTTTTCCGTCCTAGCAACGCGCACTAATTGCTCCACACCAAACATCGGGTTGTCTGCATCTGTAACAGGCGGGTCCTAACCAGCATAGATCCTAGAAATGCTGCACTGAGCTGTGGTCTCCATTACCAAACACGTCTGAGGTGCACAGGGTGACAAATGGCCCACATATGTAACCGTGCAGACCTGGCACCGGGAGAGCTGGTGCAACTGAAGGCAAACAGCTCTTTGCAACAATCACCCTAACTACAATATTAGTGATGTCTCCTTCTGATTTAGGGATTCAGATTATTGCTCAGTGGCACACCAGCAGCTGAGAGACTGGGTGCTGCAGAGGTCTAACATCTGCACCTTCAACTGATAGATGGGTTTCTGATACTGCCCAGCCTCTTTTGTAGTTGATCCAGTTGTTGAGATAACATGAGAGTCTGATTTATCCAGTATTATATAGTGTTTCTGTGGGGCTAGTTTGAGTTTCTTCATTTCTGTGCATTTGTTTAAAAATGTAGGTGGCTTATAGGAATTTGTGGTTATGCCATCAGCATAATTATTTATGATGAATTAATTCCTATTCTGATTTAAAGACACTTGGGAATTAGCTTCATGCAGCACCATCACCTTGACCTATGTAGTGGTAGTGACGTTCTGTTAAATGGCAGCCCTTCCCCCACTTCTAAATGATGTGGAGAGCACAGGAAAGAGGGAGAAACATCTGCGGGGGGGGGATTTACATTGCCACTGCAAGAAGAAGAAGAAAAGCATCTACAGGCTGGTGGATACTGAAATATCTAATAAGTCAGTCAGCCATAGTAATTATTAGTTTTTTAATTGTAACCAAGATGCATACAGAGTAAAATTAGTGAAAAATTAACTTCAATCAATTTATCCAGCATGCACATTGATACACATACATCTGTAATAATCAATATTGACTAACATCATCCCTTAACAAGCATAATCCAGTGACTATGAGCTGACATTACAGTGGTGCAAACATAGGGCTACAAGTATATTATTATCTTCATAATCGACAACTGTTCCAGTTATTTCTTTAATTCATTATTTGGTCCATAAACTAAATAATCAGCCCATCATTTTTACTTGACAAAATAGTCAAAAGTTTTCTTTCTTTCCTTCTGCAAAAGTCAAAAATATTCAGTTCACTATTTTGTTATGGCAAGAAGTGGCAGCAGTTTATCACATTTCAGAAGCTATGATAATCAAATATGTGACATGTTTGCATGATAAAGAAAATATTTATCACTTATCAAAATATTGTTCAGTGAATTAATTATAAAATCAGTTAACTAAGTGATTATTAGACTAATTGGTTTAAGCCCTTCAACTTTATAGACGCGTGTTAAAAAATAATTATTGTGGCAGTGATTGAGCATACTTCAGCTACTTTAAATTGTTTGTATTTGAGATTTTGTGCTTTTAAATGTAGATTTACCTCAACTTTGTGGGCGGCTGTGGTTCAGGAGGTAAAGCAGGTTGTCCACTAACCACAGGAAAACCTGGGGTTCTGAATCTGGGAACTGAATCCCAAGTTGTTCCTGGTGTGTATAAGTGTAATGTGCACTTTGGATAAAAGCCAGTGACCAAATGATTAAGGACAAGTGTGTTAATATAACTGGACACTGCTTGTTCAGATGTGTTCAAGATGTATATTCGTGCTACAAACTCTTAATCTTAATAAGCTTAATCAGGAGACTTTTGTGTTCATTGAAATGCTCAAATGTTCTGGAGCAAATCCACCCATCTATAGGCAATCCAAGATGAAAAACAACACATATTTTGGTTCCAGACCTTCTACTGTTTTACTGAGAACTGTACCTCTCAGCAGGGTTGATCAACATGTGACGTTATCAGGAATGCTAGATGCCGAAAAAGGCAGGGGCGTTAGATAAACAGAAGCGTTCTTTCTCTCTGACTCCTTTCAGAGAGCTGTGAGTCTCATTCGTGTAAAAAAAAAAGAAAAGAAAAAAGACAAAGCACAGGAAAAGAAAAGCCAACAAGGGTTTGTTTTTATAGCCATGTGTGTCAGCAGAGCTGTGAGAGATCATAATCCCATATTAAAGTGATTTATTCAGGGCCGAGGTTGGCAGACCTTTGGTTTAGCCCCTAATGCCTGTAGACCATCCAAATCCCTAACACCGACCCTACACACACACAGACACACACTTACCCCTTCTGACCTCGTCCCTCCTGTCAACCCTCATACTCCCTGAAACCAGTCAGCCAGTCCTAATCAGAGGCTGTTTCTGTGCTACAGTCAGAGCAGAAAAGACCAGAGCTCGAGGTTTTTTTTTTTTGAGGAAGCACAGCTAGCGGCTTCCTTTCTTCAAAACCAAGCCTCTCCCAGACATGACATGTTCAAAGACTCTCTGTTTGTGGCTTACAATAGGAGTGGCACCAGATTCCTTCGCTGACACAGTTCACTCTGTGTGTGTTGCAGATAGAAACCTCTGCTCTTGTTTCTGAAGGGGTTTAAACTGTACAGCTCCTTCCCAGATGAATGTGTCTCTTTCCCGATATCCAACAGTGCCAACTTTTCCAGCCTGTTTGGCCTGCAGTCAGTCTCAGTTTGAGTTAAATGCTCCTCTGTGGAAGTAATCATGAGACGTGGACTCCCTTTGGCCCTGCGAGCTTCCCAGTCATGCTGACGTTATGGTCTTGGCACATGTTCACGATCACAGTCGGCCTGGAAATGTAGATTTTGGGCTGGATACCTTCCTCCACTGACTTCTACTGTGCCTCTGTCATCAGTCATCCTCCGCTATTAAACTCAGAAAAAAGAAATCCTGTCCTGGGGTTTTCAGCCTGTAAGTTGAGTTGATTACATGATTATTTTAATTGCTGATTATTTGTTTGATTATTCAGATAAACATTTAATTGTTTCATTTCCCAGAGCCCAAACTGACACTTTCAAATAGTTTGTTCAGCAGTCTAAAAACGCACTGATTTGCTATTGACAATGATATGTTGTATTTAGGATTTCTATGTGGATCATCAACTTGCTTCTTTTATTTAGCACAGTTTGATCATTATCCAAGGATACTCAGTGCTATAACTGCTGCCAAATAGTTTTCTGCTGTATTAAGGTTGTTAATACTTTTGTAAAGTACAGTTTTCACTTTGTCATTAAGCGTTAGTGAGTGTAGCTTTAGGGGCAAAAACAGAAGTTGGATCCATATAAAATTAAATCTACAACACAATAAAGTGTAGCAGGTACAGTCTCAAGCCTCTACAACAAACAGCAACAGCAATATATACTGTCTCAAACTCAATTGGGTTACAACATCTGGATTTATGGGTTCATACTTTCATCTCTTTTTGTTAAATGGTTGTGGCTCTGCATGCAATGCAGCATCACTGCTATTCTGCAGCATATGATAATAATACCATGCATATAAGTGTAGAATAAATACTGTACATAGAGATTAAGAGATTACATAGAGTTCCCATGCAAATAACGTAACAGGTTGAAGAACATGCTGGTATATGGTGACAGCTAAGAAGGAATTAAACATACTTATTAACCGTGTTTTCAAAATGACAAAAAATGGTCTATTTACTATATTTTTAAGCATAACAGGATGGATATGTTATGTTTTACCACAATACACATCTGTTTTGTCTGATAATTGAACTGTTTTACATAGGACTGCAACCAGTATTGGGGAAGTTACTCAAAAGTAACAGATCAATGTTAAAATATTACACTCTAACTCAGTAACAGACTGAGCTACAAGCTGCCTTAGCATTTACTGCCTTGCACACTCTGTGAGTGTAACACGTGACTGGACCAGAAAGCGGATGAGAAGTCTGGAAACCATTATTAGTTGTTTGAGTTGTAAAAAAAAAAAAAGAAAATAGTGAGAAATTCAGTTATAGTTATAGGCTTAAGTTACTGTACATAATCACCAAAACACAACATTATTAAAAAAATAACATCAAAAAGTAAAATAACAAAATATGTTTGGTGATCATCAAAATAGCTACCAATTAATTCAATCAAACCAGTTTTTAGACATGAGTTTTCTCCTAACTGACTTACAGATTTGTTGAATTGTCATATCTTCAAGTATAATTTCTGAATTATTTACGGAATATCTCACACTGTTTCCCAAAAGACAAATGTCCGCTCAGCTCCTGCAGCCAGTCAAAGGCTCAAGTTCTCATATCTCTGCCAGCTGTGTCTCGTTGGTGGCCCGGGGGCTCGAATACCTTTACATGCTGCTGGGAGGGATGGGTGTGTAAGGGGTCGACTAGAATGACTCTGAGAAACAGGACGGGGAGTCGGAAGTCGAGGGTCAGGCGTGTTGTTGTTGTTGGAGTGGATCCTCGAAGAAGGAGAAGGAGAAGAAGACAGGATGAGGAGACCAGAGCAGACCAGAGTGCTCCACGTCAGCGTTCTCTGTGACCAGATGCTATAAATCACAGCCGTGATGACGGCAACAGCTTGCACAGAGAAGCAGAGGAAATGCTCCATTCTGCTGCTAAGCGTAAGGAAGAAGAGGGATGTACTATAGCTTTCTTACAGCTTATGCTCAGATTATTTACTTTTCCCGTCGTATCCTGCTTTCACTAAGCAGAATTCATGAATGGGATGTTGATATTAATAATCCTGTTTGCAGCATAATCCTTTCAGGGAACGGTGTGAGGCAGAGCTTAGTCATAAAGGGATCTGTCATATCACATTTGATAGGTTAGAGTCATTGCAGCCACATCTGTGACTATTTTAAAGCTAATGAAGGTGGAGTCATACGTTAAATTAGAAGCAGACTCCAAAGTAATTTAAATAGTTTAGGGTTTTTCACTGTTCATCTGTCAAAACAGCAATTTGTGTCTGTCTGGGATGTGTGTCTCTCTGCTGTCAAGCTATTAAATAAAGGCTAAAATGACAAAAATAATCAAAAACAAAGGCAGCTTTCATTCTTCATACTTCAAAACTCACTGTGCTACAGAATCATTTATGTTGGTACCTATAGAGTGTGGAGGTTTGATTTCTGCCCTGTTCGCTGGGAACGGTTACATGAATTTGGCCTCACAGTCCCGTGCTGCTCTGCACTTTAATGTAGCTTAAATATTGATGATGAAGATTCACTTTGATGTCTCAGACAGAGTCTGCAGTATTGATTGTGTCCTCAGGGCCTTTCCAGCTAACCCAGAAGCACCAAGTCCCCTAACTCTTTTTTTAAATTCTGCTCATACAGATTTTACTTCCTTGGGCACTGGGCTGTCTATTAATGTTTAATCGTTCACAATTAATGCAGCTGGATTCATCTAGTGTTTAATAGCTGTTTTTGCTGCACCTTCTGCAAAAAGCTGAAATGTCTTCATTCATAACAAGTGTAAACAAATCCCTATAGTTTAGTATTTTAGCTTTTTTACTGTAGGTGTTGTATCTGTCTGGTTCCTGCCCCTTTACCCATGCTGCTTTGCAACACAGACGGGAATGTTTTTGTTGATTTGTTGCTCAAACCTCAGGGGAATCACTACCAGATGGAGCCCCCCTCTCCTGCTTTGAAGTGTATGAGTGGTCGCGTGCATGTAAGAGCCCTGATGCACATTTGACGTTCGT
Organism: Sandelia bainsii; assembly: GCA_032362345.1. Taxonomy (NCBI): domain Eukaryota; kingdom Metazoa; phylum Chordata; class Actinopteri; order Anabantiformes; family Anabantidae; genus Sandelia; species Sandelia bainsii. Next base: position 5,689,522 of record JAUMHL010000003.1, on the reverse strand, counting down.
GCTCACTTAAACCGACACACATCATTCAATGCACAACATCTCACGCAACACAACCCACAGGCTCTAATGTTAGAGCACAGATTATGGCGAATGCTTGTTACGAAGAGACTGTACGACAGCATTCATCTGGGGCAGGAGGAGGACAACAAATATCATAATACCAATAATGCATATGATGTGGATATGACCTAAAGTGGCTGCACAGAGAAAACTTTCTTGTGGTTGTGTAAGGTTCCATCCTCATGTGTTGCATCAGATGATTTCTTTCTGTTTTCTTTCTTTTCATCGCTTCTCCTGTTACCCACACTGAGCCGCGATGACCCAGCTTGCAGCTCATTGTGACCTTTAATTTCTAGAAATAAACCTTAGAAGGTTTTTGGAAGATGGAGACCAGGCTGCAGAAAAATCCCAGTCAGGTTTTCCTCTAGGCTTCTACATGAAGGCGTTCAGCTTCACATTACACCGAATCTGGTTACTATATTTGATGTGTCTGATGATGAGCGCTTCAGTAAATCATGTAGCGACCGTCTGAGGCTTCATCAGTGTCCTCTGGGATGTGATCTGCTGTGTCATCTGATGTTTTTCAAACACAAAACAACAAAGTCAATGATGTTTTTACCTCGTCCTTTTTTTTTAGTGAATAGACGTATTGAATCGACTGATTTATGCCATTTATGAAAGAAACACAGGATAGATAGATACAGGATGACAAAGTTACATTTTCCACTTACAGTGATTTGAAAAGTATGCAAACTCCTCCACTTTGTGCACGTTTTATTGCATTGTAGATTTCATTTGATATTATTTAAATTCTTTCCCATCAAATCAAACTCAATAATATAATAACACCAAAATAACAAAGCGAAAACATGGCTTTAGAAATTCATGAAAAATCTGAAGTCTCTTTATTACAAAAACATTTACAAAACAGGATAATAAAAATAACTAATAATTCAAGTAATACATTTGCAACTGTAAATAATTTTTGCAGACCTTTCCATTTTCAAAATTTTCAGTTTTGATCGTCCTATTTTTCTTCCAGGTGCAGTTTATTACACCTGCAAGAAGCTGAAACTTTTGAAGCTTGAAGTTTAAAATCTGTATTTTTCCTGCAGAACACAGGTTTTATAGTTTTACTGTAGTGACTTGGTACAGCTTGGTACAGTTAATGTTAGTCTTTGTTTCAAAGATTGAGATTAAAGGAATCAAATTGATATATTGCTTTCCCCCAGTTCCTCAGTATAACTAGGCCAACTTAATAGTACAGAACAGTATAATAACAACAACAACAATAATATTAAATATAACTAATATTAAACAGAACTCAGTAAAATTACAAAGATAAAGAAACAAATGTATGCACAATATCAACTGTTTTGTAAGGTTGAAAGTGACGGCAGCTCCCTGCAGCACTGAAACCAGATCTGAGCTGAGATTAAACTTAGTCCATCAACATACATCTCCGCAGCCAGGTCAACATTAGTCAGCCAGATACAGTTATGTCCTACTTTATGAATCCAAAACAAGAGTCTGGTGGTCTGGCAGCTGTGGTGTATGTTTCCATCATAAAAAGACACTTTTTTTTTTAAAATTTAATATTCACACCACAATCTTAGTTAGTTAGAGTCTCATAGAGTCTCATATTAAATAAAACTATTATTTACAGTGTAGTAAACTGATGAATGTTGTAAGATCAAATAGACTATTTACTTCACCAAAAGTAAAATATGAACTTTACCTCAGCAGGCTTTACAAAACAAAATTGGATAAGGAAAAAACAATCCTTCAACAGGAAAAAAAGGAAGAAACCTCAAGAGCAACAGAGGAGGGATCGCTGTGTCTGTCTGAGGAAGTGAAACTCCCTGACAACAGTCACAACGAACCAAGCTTCAGCTGTTTCCCTCTGTCTCAAAGAAAAATCTTTTCTCAGCATTTAAAAATGGTTCAGAAAGCTTCCTTTTGTCACTGGACAACCTTTCACCTTATTTTAGTATCAGCCCCTGAATAAAGAAGGAAATGGTGAATAATGGATTAGCTACAGTATTTATGATTCATGTTTGGCTCTGTTTTATGTCTTTGTGACTGGGTAACCCACTTCTTTGTAGTTAGAAGCATCTGGAGATCCATCCAGTTTGCAGAAGAGTAATATCCTGTTGCCTCACCGCTGACTCAATCTATTTGAATTCTTACCTTACTTGGTTAATATTTTTAACAGCCTGGGTTGAGATCATGAGAAATGGTCATGAGAAATGGTCCTTAAAACTGTTTACCACTAAACCGGCACCTTACGTCCTGATCAGTCATATGTTTGGTTGTTTGTAACCAGAAGATAAAGCATTAGGATTTGTATCAAAGGGACAGTTCATATAAATTACAAAAAACACAAGTATGAATGGACTTCTGTTGGTATATCTAGTCACAGAATTACCTTGACCTTTTCAAAAATCTGTCTATAAGTCTTATAGACTTTATAAGCAACATCCTGTGTTTTTTCTGTCTTGATCATACTACAGACAGTAGTTAGCTGGTTTTGACCAGTAGTTAATGGTGGCTAATGCTAGCTAACTTTAGATAGATTGCTGTGAAACAGACTGGCTGTTTGTTGACTTAGTTTAATCTTCATTAGTCTACTTGTAAGACTGTCGCACTACATTTTACCAACTCCAGTTATTCAATAATTTGTACATTATTATGTAGTGTTTCAAATAACTGACTGTGAGCAAAACATTTCATAGCGAAGCAACAATGACTAGACATTATAGGTCTACCAATCTTCACAGAGATACTCTTTTTAAAATTATTTTATTTTGTAAAACCATAAACATAACATCGTAATTGTAAGAAATTAATTACACAGTGTGTGTATCTGCTCTGAAGTTAGCTGCAATTGTTAGCTAACTAGCTGGATTAGCTGACTCCCTGCACTCCTAACCGTTATTTCAAAGTCATTAACGTTAGCTTTAGCATTTATCATTATTATTTGGGTTTAGAGGTGATAACTGGTACTGTAACTGTATAAATAATATTGCATTTATGGTGTAAACTAGCTCTCGACCCTGAAATAGGCCTACATGATTAGTGCTGCTGCTTTTGATTTCATAGCTGAATCATATAATTAGCTATGAAATCAATGAACTTTTTGTCTTTAGGCTCTTTTGTAGCATCATTTTTAAGAACCCTTTACAAGTTTTTAAATTTAAAACTACTCATGGAAACATTAAAAGTGCAGATAGAGGCTGCCTCTTTAACCACTCGTTGACTTTCAGCTGCTAGCTGGCTAATAATCTGCTAATAATCTGGTTAGAAAAGAGAAGCCTACTTTTTTGGGCTAATGTGTGAAACTGAAAACCCACTGTTTTAAAGGTTACCAAAGAATTTCAGTGGTAAATCTTCCTCAGGTATCATTTTAAATATGTAAACCCAATAGTAAGAGTAGCTAATGGTGGTGTCACTTAGCAAATGGTTGGATGACTTCACTTCTAGCCAGACTTGCACAATCAAGAAAAGAAGAAAAGACAACACATATTATGATTGTAACAGCTGACACATTAGTTTGGAGAGTGAGTGGTCTGTAATTGCAGCCTAGTTTTAAAATAAAAGTTTCTTTCATCATTACGGACGCGTAGCAATTTTCTTTCTGTGACAGAGATGAGTTTTTGTTTGTTGTCTCTGCAGCTGGAACGCATTATAAACACAGCTGTTTGTCTTGTGGCCTCACACCAGTGTAATGGGAGAAACTGGTGGGTTCAAAGGTTCGTGCAGTATTTGTGCATGAGGCCTGAAGTGGTCCTGTGCCCTCAGACGCAGTTTGTGTTTTTGACATTTCGTTTGTGGGCTTTTTGTATCATGCATGCTTGATTTTGGACTCTGTGACCTTTTGCTTTACACAGAGCTGGGAAAGTAGATTTTCACTGTAGTACAATTGACAATAAATATTTTTTTTCTGCTGAGAAAATCGGTGTGAAACCTACTTACTTAGTGACATTATTTCATGATTACCTCATGCACACTTTCTACTGAGGCAAATGTTTTGGCTTTTGTTGCTCTCAGCACCAAAGTCCCAGGAATGTTCTTCCTCTGTTTTTCCCTAGGGCGTGTTTCCCAACAGCGTTTCCGTTTTTTCTGTCCACAGAGGAAGAAGTTGTGGAGGCATCCATCAGGGGCACATGTGCTTTAAACAGTTTGTAAGCAGTCAGTCACTTAGTGAAATGCCTGCTGTTGCTTGTAAAATTGCAAACCCCTAGAGTCAGTTGGGTGTTTGTGCATTTAGTGGAAGTAAAAACAATGAGGTATTAAACTGTTGCTTTTACTACGCATTCAATATTTCCCTTTTTGAAAGACTGTGTCCATGTTCTTTCCTTGGTGCATGCAGACACACACACAAAAGACACATGTTTGTTCTATAAACACGTGCAAGGGAAATGCGAATGCCAGGGATTCCTGAGGTTGGGCCCGACCCAGATCCAACATGTCCCACTCATCACACAGCCACACGCACGCAGACACACACACATATACATTTACATACTGGATGTTTCATGCATGCAACTCCAGACAATAGAGCGTGACCTGCTTCACATGGACACATGCTCCATCTTTCAAAAATGACTAATTATAAGGATGATTACATTAACTTTTTTCCCATTTACTGAACATACAATCACTCAAACTCATAAACAGCATTTTTGAGAAAATTCTTTGACAAGCAGATCTACTATTTTTTGTAACAGTATGGTACTACATACGTTTCCACAATATGCAGTTTATAGAGCACAGCCCCAGTTTGATTTAATTATATTTCTCAAACTTGTGTCAGATACAAATTTAGCAGCTTTAATGGTAGAGATGGTCGATGTTTTGCTTCCACCATGCAGACGTGGACTTTTGTCATGTCTCTCAAACAGTCCAGCTCCATTTCTACTCATGCTAGTTGTGCCACCTTGGTGGACCAGTTTCTAATGGCGTGTTTGGCCCCTGGATTTTGTCTCATACTGGTTTGAAGTGTTTCCACCTTAGCTCCAGTGAGTTAGAAGGATGTGACGCTTCCAAGCTGAGGAATAGATGATGTATTTTCACATTTTAACAGAACTATTACAGTTACATTTTTACAGATATCTTACATTTAGTAAAAAAAAGAATATCCAAATATCAAAATTGCAAACGGTCGAATATTCAGATCCGGATATTTGTGTCCATCCCTACTTACTACATCCCAAAAAAAAGCTGTTAGATTTTGTCTGAATATTTGAAACAGTTTAGTATGAAATATCCTATATTATAATATTTTTTCACAGCACTGTACATCTATTTATATTTGTTTACTCTTTCAGATTTTTTCTGTAATATGAAGCATCAAATTGGATCAGAACTACCTGGGGAACATCTTTTTCTAAGTCATATATTTACAGATTGTAAGTGGGAAACTTGTAGTTAACTTCAGTAAGACATGAACATGACTTTAGAATAAGCGCCTAGCTTTTCAGACTAATACATGTGTGTTTCTTAAGTGTCTTTTGTAATTTGAGGTGGACAAAAGAGATGTGATAGGAAACACGAGAAGGAGGAATGACATATAAAGGAAAACACTTGGGGAATTAAACAGGGTTGTTGAAATCAGACAGTGTGGTGTGGATGTTAATCATTACGGGATGATTATTCAGTTTTGTGAATGAACTGTCAAGATAAATTTCAGTCATTTAACTTACCTTTAAGCTGCAGGCAGGGGCATTAAAGGCCTATTTGCCTCTTTTAATAAGTATCCTCATACAGTCCAACTAGTCTGAACCCAGAGACTGTGAATCTCAAAGCCTCCTAGATTACCTTCATAAAACATGAATCAGAGACACGAGATGTTGGTAAACAGCCAGTTGCTGTGTGTCTTAGTACCACTTCTCATACTTAGTTTACTTGAGTGCAGTGTGGTTAGTTAAAGGGAAATTTACTGTAAAATACTGGTAGCACTAAAATTAATGTGGATCTTGCATTTCCGTAGCTGGTAAATTTAATGCAGCCATAATTTAATGTGGCTAAGTTTGGCAGGTTACCAGCTCTCAGTTGGACATCCTTCACTGTTTTATTCTATTATTGGTTGAAACAAATTTTGTGCCAGATGGATTTAGATTTTACCAGCCAATTTGGCACACACACACACACACACACACAGTGAAGTTTTCTGTCCTGCCTGCTTGTGCGGTAAATCTGGTGCACCACATGCCGCTGTTTGTGGTCGCTGTGCCGTCCCAAGGTGCCTCGACAGAAGCCAGTCCCTTTTATGGCCGACATTCTCAGTATGGTGCTTATCGCTATTTATAAACGCAGAGTCTGTCACAGTGGCACAGAAACCTGAGATGGCTGTGTGGGGACTGAGGGAGGGGGTGAACGTCCTGCTGAATTTGTGTTTCTGTGTTAAACAGAGTCTGCCTCATTAATGTCTCATCACGTGCAATAAGATAGGAAACTACAAATATGTATTTCTGCAAGGCTGTTTGTATTTTTATTCTTGTTGCGAATCACTTCTGAAAACATGTCGATCAATATTAAAGATATATGTTTCAGTTCAGATATTATTTCATATTGTGATGCTAGTTTGCACTATACAGATTTATAATAATATATATTATATATATTTAAATTCAGTGCACATGTACAAAAGGTTAATGGAAAAGAGAATAAAATGGAATTAGTGAACTATATGCTGCTACAACTTTAGCTCCGAGTATCTTTTAACTTGTATTTGTTTACATTTTGGCAAATTAGCACCATTAAAGGTATGTTAAAATAGTTATTTGCAGTTCCTGTTTGCAACATACTCATGGATGTACAGAAAAATGTGACTGATTACCTTGATCATGACAAAAACTTATAGTTGTGGGATCAGGTGTTATAACAATCTGTCTCTTCTTGGTGATTTCTAAGCAGATTTATGGGCCTTGATTCATCTTAGCTCTGAATCTACACATATGTGATTGAGTTGTGAATGTTGTTAAGTGGGACAAACAACAACTAATGTCCCTTTGTTTCTGAAACACTAATACAACCGTCCCTCTCATTTCATGCTGTGTCTTTGACTCATGTCTCATCCTCCTTGCTTAACTCAAAATATATAATTGTAGATGCAATCATTGTGCATTTTAGTTGCTTTGAAACATACGTACAGAAAGTATTTAGTGAACTCTGTCATGTTTCTACTCATTCCTCCTTAAAGTAAGACAATTCTTTCTGATCAGCGGCTACTGTGGCCACAAATTTAAAGAGGCTAAATGCTAATATATTTAAAGTGTGTGAATAGTAACAATAGCTCCGATACAAAACGGTAACTCTTTAAATGTCAGTTAAACAGTTGTGTCTGTCTAAAATGTCAAACATTAGCCACCAAGTTCTGCTGGATGCTGCATTTTTTCATTTGTAAGATGGGGAATATGCCATTTTCTCTTTTAAAAGTTTATACCGCTGCTCTCTTGAAGTGCTGTTATAGATTTAAGAAAACACACAACCACACCCATGGTGTGATTGTGGTAATAACCAGTTAGAGTCAGCTCTCTGCAGCAAAAACTGAGGGTTTTCACTAACGTATCATGCTTTGTCTAACATAGACTGTTTTAATTCTGTCATTTTTCTCTGCAGCTTAAACTTTAAATTCACATGGTGAATGTAATGAAGATACAGTACAATTAACCATTATTTCCTAGATTTTAATATATCACACCCAAAAGGTGGATAAAGTGTCCAAAAATAAAATAAAAAATTCCTTGGATGATGCAGTGTGCAAGAAATATATGAAAGATATGTTTATCTTCTTTACTGTATACACACAATCTCAAGATTTATTCTTCCATTAGATATGGAAACACAGGCAATAACTATCAGTAAACTATATATAAAGACAGCAGAAAACTAGACTTCACAATGAAAACTGCTTGAACAATACCAGAGCATAGAAACAATCTAGTGTAAAATTACACTTGTTTTATGTGCATCATGTTTTCTGACAGTGTTATATTGGTAGTATAATCAATGTGACCATTGTCTAATGTGCTTTCCCTACAAAAATATCTTACAAAATATAATAAAAGATATTAATTCTAGCTCATATTTATGAGCATGGCTCATTCTTCTTTTTCTTCTGTGTCTCTTACAGTTTCTCTTAGAGCCATATAAGGCTGGTAAACTGATCAAATTCAAAGAGTCCGCCACACTTGGTGAACGAGTAATCTTCTCAAGTAAGGAGGAGCACTGCAATCCTCTTTTTGCTAAATCCTAATCCTTTTTTCAACATCAGGTAGTAGCAGTGTCAGAACATGATCTGCATCCTTTTTCTTGCAGTTGCTCTCGTATACAGACGCGCATGGGGCTCTAATTCACATCCTATTATTCCTCCATTAGTATTCTGTAGTGCAGCCTGTGCATTAAGCTCAGTGTTCAAGTACAGTGGGGGCAGCTGGAGAGAAGCCCAGTGTTAATCTGCGATTTATGTGGTTCGGTGAACGTTTGGACGAGCCCGAGAAGAGTGTCACGCTCCATCTGCCTATTGTTGGCTGATTCGAGTGGAGAGCTCCAGGATGTCACCTTCTACATCTCTGTCTCTGTCTCGGAGCTCGTGGCTCATTACATCTTCAGCTCTGTGCCATGCTGTTTGTGTCTTTATCTGTCTTCTTTTTTGTCTTCTTTTTAAATCCCACATTCTCTTTTTTCTGCTGCACCATTTCTCTACTCTCTCATTGTCCTCCAGCTTTCCTTTCTCCATAAATCTCTCTTCTCACTCTCCACGTGTCCTTGCAGAAGAGCACAAATTGTCCCTTCTCCCTGCTTCAGTCCTCCCCCCCCCTATGCGTCACTGCAGCCATGTGCAGTTTGTCACCAACTTCTCCAGTGTGAGAGGGATGGAGGAAGGGAGGGAGAGACGAGCAGCAGCTGAGCAGAACTCAGTGACAGTATGAGCAGGGTGGTCGAGTATGAAAACAAAGTCAGAGCTGGGATTAAAACAGGATGTGTTTTGTGGCTTTTTTTTATAAACTCTTTGTTACAAAGGTCAGAGGTCAGGAAGTCTGGCCTGATCAGTGTGGAGACAAGAATAGTGCTCATGTGAGGAAGTTTTTCAACAATTCAAGATGCGTAAGCAGTAAAACTGAAAAAAATAGTCTGCTTAAAGAATACATATTTTACCCATTCAACCAACAAACACCCACATTACAAAATATGGTCATTAGGTCAATAAAACGTTATTAAATTAGTGTGAAAACTGGTTGTGTTTGGCTAATCCAATAAATGAAATACCTGGCAGTGGCAGCCTTCTAGCAGCTCTACATCTGAACTGCAACAATCACCTTTTAATGAGGAGACTCTACTTTATATATACCAGAAGCTCCTCCCATAATCAATTCATAATCAATTAAGGTATTATTTAATTATTTCTATTCGAAAAATACAAACCATTTCAAGTTATTTTCTGATTGTTCCAACACCGAAATGTTAGAAAATAGGTCAGGTATTTGAGGTATTTAAAAGACTATTCTCTAGAAGCTACTCTCCAACTTCTGTTTGAGAGTCTGGAGCTGAAACGTGTTGGTAAAATGGAGTGGAGCATATGCAAACATTTGGTAACTAAGACTTAAATATTACAAGTAAATTAATTTGGATAAATGTATGACAATTGTGTGGTTATTTTTTATGTTTAAATGATGTCAATATGGATACTGAAATGTGCAGAAAAGTTTGGCTGTTAGCTAAGTTAGCATGCTAAAACCCATGTGCCCTACTGCACAAACATGCTAATATAACTTAGCCACAAAGGCTAATGCCACACACTGTATGGAAGAGTGTTGGAGGTTTACGTACACAACAAGAACAACTACAGCAACTTTACTCTGCTACCTTGATGCAACAAAATAAAATAATTGTGTACTGCAAGTGTGTCATGGTTAATGTACAACTTGGCTTGATCTGATGAGTCTAATGTGATGCTAATTAGATGCATTATGGGAAATGTAGAATCCAGTGCATTTAGATCTTGACCCATACTCCACATGAAGATTAGGGAGTCTAGCAATTTAGTATTTACTTTACTTTAAAAAATACTAACGATTATTTATCAGTTTAAACCAGTTTGACTTTTCTTGGTTTAAAATGTATCTGAGCAAAGAGGTACTTTAATACAACAGAGAACAGTTTTAAAAAAGGGCCTCTAGAGCTCAGATGAGGATTTGTTGTGACCTGAGGTGAAGTCGAGGGATTTATAGATAATTTTCTCTGTGGGAATAATTAACCAATCTAGCACTAATTATTCCCATGACAACCACTGTGTAAGCATTTCTTCTGTTTAGGCAAGTAAGTTGAAATAATCTTACACAACGATCTCCAGTGTTTTCATCTTCCCCTACAGGAAAAACCAATGTGTATGTTGACTTTAACATCTTTTATTCTATTAATCTGCTTCTTCAGCTACACTCCTTAAAAGAAAACTCAGATTTATTCCCACATTAGTGTCTCATGTACCGCTGCTGTTTTTAACACTGGTGACAGGAGGCTTTTTCTCTGCAAGACACATTCAGGGAGGCAGCGGAAAGCACGGATTCTTGCCGCTGACTGACTGATGTGTGTCAATTGAGTGTGAACAAGATGTTAATGATTTCTAATGAGGCGAGAGTGTTAATGAAGCCAACAAGAGCTTTACAGGGATGTGGTGAAGGTGTATCAGCGAACCTTGGAGACTGCCCACTAACTGTGACTGACACAACAACAAGACGTCACAAATTAGACAAACAACTGCCAGTGACAGCACAAAGGGGATATGTAGAGATGTATATATGTTACTGCATTAATCAAGCTGTCTTTTCCTCTTTCTGTCCTCCAGCTCTGCCCCTGCAGCCAGAGTCTCAGTCTAACCAGAACAGCGACAAGTCTTTGGGGAAGGACCTTCTGACTCCAAACGACTCAGCCATCACAGACCTCTCTCCTAAAACAGACTCCAGCACCAAAACTGAGACGCCCACCAAGACAGAAGCCTCCTCCAAGACAGATGTCAGACCATCCACCCTGGGCGATGGCAGCAGCCCTCAGCCCAAGAAAGGTAGACTTGTGTATTATTTTTGTACAGTATCTGTTATGTAGGCACAAACATCAGTCTTAACTTAAAAGTCATAACTGTCTCAGTATGTCTTTGTAATGACAAATGTGCCATATTTATCACTATAAATTGTTTAAACCTTTTCCCACTGTTGAAAGTTGGTAAGACTTGACATTTTCCTCCTACCAGACATGTTTTTATTAGCTTTAATTTTCAGCATTTTCTCCTACCGTTTCGGTTTGTGAGGATGTTTTCTGATCAAAGCCCATGTTAAATGTTACTCTGATCCACTGCAGTCCCTCCCACATTCTCACAAAATAGTCAACGATAAAAGTATGAAAGGACATATCAGATTTAGATAGTGTTAACGTTTTCAGACTCTTATGGTATGGCACATGGTAAAATACTAAAAGTCTGAATTTGGACTCTTTATCCATTATATTTTACTTTTTATCTCATATTAACTTTTTATCTCATAATGTGTGACCTTGTGTAGTTGCATGGACATTGTGATTGTGATTGAGATTAGATTTGAATCATGCACCCTTCACACATGATTTTCACAAACTTAATAAAAGTGTTGAGCCAGATTTGCTTCAGGGTGTGGGGGGGGGGGGCGAGAGATATGTGTGGATGGAGACTAATTATGGTTTGGGGTGGATGGAGGTGGGGACCAGTACATGAAGTGATGTCTCAGAGCTTTATTTTCCACTTCTCATACTGTCTCCTCATCAGCCCGACTGAAGTCATGTAGGAAACTGGTAGGGAGGGAACGGAGGAGGAAGTTCAGGTTGCCACGGAAACGGACCTGAAGTGCTGCAGACCCCTCAGTGATTGGTTGAGAATACGCAGCATACATATTGCATAGCACCAAGACGAAGCACAAAAGGAGATGGGCTCAGCGAGCACCTGAGGGGTCTGGTTTTCAGAGGCGTGTACACAGCATTTCACAGCCGCGATTTAAGGCAGAAAGCCCAACACAAATCCTTGTGTTACGCCGCTGAGTCTGTCAAAGTGTATCAGGATGCTGTTTATTCCGGTAGAACTATATTTGCATCACAGTTAAATCTGAGCTACACGTGTGTTAGATGTCAGTGACGGAGCTTGTTGACCTTGAAACCTGCAGAATTAAAACTCTCCTGACATTCTACCTTTCATTTTACGTCTTTTACATTTTACGTCAACTACTCAGTTCAGTCAAATGGCAAAATAATGTAATTTTTTTCTTTAACCATGATGCAAATAATTTTGGTTTATTATGTCCAGGTTTTGAAACGTGCTGCATTAATCAGATCTTGTTTTTAAAAGTCTGTAACAGTGTCTGTCTAAAAACAATGCCCTCATCATTAGCCCACATCTCTCACTGTGAACAGTTTTCATTGGAACTACTTTTTTTTTTTTACTGTAGAATTTGTTTTTATAATTTGGAATAATCAGATGTTTAAGCCAGAGAGTGAAAGACTGAAGGTCGGACAAAGACAAAGTGGAGAATTTCTTTACAGCAGCCTGTCAGACGGTGTCACAGCTGCAGCAGTGATGTGCAGAATGAGTGTCCTTGTTCCTCTGGATAGTTTGGTTAAAAAGTTGCTCCAGTGAAAATTGTTCACAAGATTATGAAATATTCAGAATAATCAGCACATTGTTCCCCAAAGCACATGTTGGATCTGAATTTTATAAATTATTATTCTTTAATTTTTTCAGTGATTTTAGCAACAGAATTTACATGAAAACTTAATTGAGAAATGTGTAGTTTTTGTAACTTGGGTAAACTGAACTTTTAGAGGAAATGTTAAACCATCAGTTTCTGCCACTTTGAGGTGCAGGTTAAATACTTAAAATAGTAAAAACAACACAGGGGGGTTAGTTCGTGGAGGTGTGTTGTTTCAGGTAGCAGTGATACAGAAAATATGAACCAGGATGTCCAATTTGTGCAACAGATTAATGCTTTTAAATGTTTATCGGACACTGTGATACTGCAGGATGGTTTTAAATGTTATATATTAACAACAAGCTGTGTAAAGTCAATAATAGTGACAATTATTTGATCTTTTGTTGCAGTTATCACAGAGAGAAACTGTGTTGATGTTACAAAGTTATTAACAGGAATGTGTGTTCACATGTATATTATTAACTGATGCAGCGCCTTGTTGGATGACTTTATCCAGCCAAAGCTGATGCAGGTTAAACCTCTTTACCGACTTGTTTAAACACAGCCTTACAGTATTGCCATTGTCATATATGGGTGGAGAACACCACTAACTTGTACCTCTGCTTCAAGCTAAGTAGCCCAGACATCCCTCTCTACCAGATGTTCCCAGTCCACATGTGGTATATACTGTACAGTCATTCCTCCAGCGTGCTCTGTTGTGCCATGTTGTCATAACTGAAAGCTTTATACTTTCTTTCCCCCTGTAGATTCGATGAGCTCAGAGCAGCGACAGAAACTTGCCAAGGAGCGGAGGGAGGAGAGAGCCAGATACATTGGTAAAACATGGTTAAACAATACTGACTAATGCTGGTAATGCATGAAGCGTGGGTTTTATTGTCACTAACTTCATGCATGGGCACCCCTCTATTATATCGTATTTTTAACTCTTTCTGTCTCCGTCACTCTGCTCTGATGTGACTGACAGTTATTGATGTCTCCCATTGTTTCTCCTCTCATGGCTCTCAGAACAGCAAACTCAGCTGCAAGGTAAGGGGCTTCACTAAAACCCTCAGCCCTCTCAGTGGTCATGCCATTTGGGAATAATCAAAGGAATCTCTTTTCCTTCCATTTCTGCTAACAGTTTTTACATTTTTAAACTTTTCTACATTTCCACCCAGCATGCATTTCTCACTCCTATAATTGTGGTTCTACCCTCTGGCTGCAGAATAAAACATAATGTGCTGGTCCAGAGACATGAAATGTCTTGTTTTTACAAAGACTTCTCCTTGTGCACAAAGGCCAAAGCTGGAGCAGCCAATCAGAGCAGATCTCAGTGGGCGTTTCCCTGCAGAGACGTCCTTTAGAGCCCAAGGCACTTGGTGTGAAATATGAACAGTCATTACCGTGAACTGAGACCAGGCTTCTCAGACAGATTAGATTTAATTACTACTTTCATTAGCATCAGTAATGTGGTCATGCTGCAGCCGCACCACAGTTAAAGGGGAATTGTGCTGTTTTTGTTTTTTTTAATCTGAGGTTTACTCAGCTTTAGCTGCTCTGAGATGTGTTTAGTTTTCTGCCGTTTGGTTCTGTGTATAAAAGCATTATACAGTACAAAGGATTTTTCATGTGGAGTATGAAATTTGTTGCAAACGGCTGCATATATTGACACGAAGGTCACAAAACATGTTCACTGTATGTTTACCCTTTAAACAACAAATAAAAAAGAACATTTTGTGAATAATTGAGCCTAGGTTTAAGTAACAACAGCTTTTGTTTAATATTTTGTGCGACTTTGTGCAAAAATGCAAATGTGAATAGCACACTCATGAGCAGTAACAAAATTTTTGATTTTAATTTCTGCTGAAGAGATTGCAGATATAATTGGATTTCTTTCAGGAATTGGATTTATGGAGGACTGAAGAAGGCTTTCTTATTGTCGACGAGGCTCAGACGTGTGTCTCATGGGCTCATTAGTGAAGATAAGCTACAGAATACTGAACTAAATACAAAACCTTTCTTTGCCTGACAAAAAAATATATCACTACATCCCTGCAGAGCTGATCAATCCAATAAAAAATGTTTCTAATGCTTATGCTTCATGCTTATTCATGCTTTCTTTGGTTGAACCCATCTGCCTCATCCTCCACACTGACTCCTTCATTGTTTAAACCCTGCACTGTGCTAAAATGTCTTGGAAGCAGATTCCTTAATAAAGATATAAACCTATACTGTTAAGGAGACAACACAGCTGCTATCCAACACGATGGCAGTTTAATTTAAGAGGATCGATCGCTGTTTAATTGTTCCTCCAAGAAATGAGCCACAGCAGCGTCTGCGTAGAAAACTGGCAACTGCTGGAGGGTGCTGTAAAACACAGCGGGAAACTTATGCTTGTTTACTGTTAGCAGGATTATAGTGTAATGAACGCTGTCTTCCATCTGTTTCATCCACTCTGTTTGGGTGTGTTCAGCAGCTAAAGCCTAACAAAAGGTTTAAGTGATTATGTACCGTTACATTTGAGGAACTGAAAAAAAACTTGGGTGAAAACCTTATATTCTCAACTTGAAATCAAATGTCGATGGAAATATTGTGCACACACACACACACACACTCGTCTTCCCATCTAAAATCTGAATCCCCTCTGTGATTCCGTAGCTGCGAAAAAAGCCCAGTGGCTGGAGAAGGAGGAAAAGGCCCGACGTCTGAGGGAGAGTCAGCTGGAGGATCGCAGGAGGAAGCTGGAGGAGCAGAGACTGAAGGCGGAGAAACGTCGAGTTCTGCTGGAGGAGAAACAGAGACAGAAGCTAGAAAAGAACAAGGTAAGATAGATGGGGGTGGAACAGTTCTAGATTTTTCAGGAAGACAGAACTATGACAACTACCTGAATCCGCTGTGATTCAGGGATCAGTCACTTTCCTTTGTGTGCAGGCTTTAAATTAAGAAAATAACATTGTGTCTATGGAGAAGGGGTCACGTGAGCTGCAGGTCTGGTGCATCTGGTGTTTGATCCAATCTTAACCATCAGTCGTGTACATTCACTGTTCCGGGGATAATGAGCATTGATTTTTCTTTGGCTTTTATGGATCACAGCAGTGGTCTCCGACCTTTTTGACTTGCAGCCTCTTAGAATAAGTCACTGCAAATGAGCAAAGATCTTACCTTTTGGAACAATGTTATCTGTTTAAATAACACAAATTAAAACAAAATTAAAAAAAAAAAAAAAATTCTTCATTAATTGTTAATTTAGTCCAGGAAATGTAAAGAACTAGTAAAAATATGCAAATAATAAAAAAAAAAAATCAAAACTACAAGACAAAGAAAACAGAAGATCATCAAGCAGAAACTAGCAAAAAATGACTGATAAATCGTTTGAGCTCCACTTCTCACAATCCGTCAGATTTATCATCAGCCCTGTAATTTGTGAACCACTGGATTAGTTATTTTATGTTAAATTAGTTATGTTAAATTAACTCTGATGGGTGTAAACGTGTAAACACTGACTCAGTCATGACTGTTCGATCCTCCAGGAGAGGTATGAGGCAGCCATCAAGAGGTCAACAAAGAAGACGTGGGCTGAGATCCGCCAGCAGCGGTGGTCCTGGGCGGGTGGACTCAACCAGACTTCCCGCAGAGAAAGTGAGTTTGACCACATGGACACTCAAAGAGCCAAATACAATAATGTGCAATGATGTTGATCAGCGCTGCACAGACAGTGACTCACTGAACCAACTGATGCAATTCAGGGAAATGGCTTCAGAAGGAGATGCTGTCATAAGGGTGGGGTACCAGAGGCAGATGACCTACACAGTGATTTATGATGTTAATCTCTCTGTTTTTTTGGGGGGCACAGTTGGTTCTGAGTAGTAATTTTCTTCATTTAAACTCATCACAGGGACAGAAAGACGAGCGACAAGGTAGCTGTCACGAATATGTTTCATTAGATTTGCAGTGTGAACAGTATTTTTCACAGAGCTGTGAGCTAATTTCAGTTTTCAGACCGACTGTGAACGGCTGCTTCTTTTGGACCTGTGACCCTGAGGTCAAGACAGTTTCTCTCCTTCCAAGTGTGAAAGATCCTGAATGTGTGTGTGAGAGCGAGTGAGTGTGTGATATTCTACACTAACCTTTTGCTGCAGAAAAAACAATGGGAAAAAAAAACTTTATTACTCTAAATGTGACCTCTGATTATACCAAACCCTCCCATACTTTCCTCAAATTTCCTCCCCCTCTCCCTCATGTCTGAGTTCAAATTAATCTCCCACTAAGTGATAAGAAGCGAGTTTGACCTCAGAGAATGGTGAGTCCAGATCCAGACCGAGGGAGTCAGCAGCCACCTCTCTTAGCAGTCCTCAGATGGGGCCGCTGCTCACACCCCCGGCCGCCTTGTGAACAGTTGTTGTCTGTTGCGTTCTCTCCGGTGCAGGCAGATGCTCGGCCTCCACAGTCAACTTGCCGAGACAGGTGGACCCTGTCATTAACAACAGGCTGTCCAAGTCCTCTGCCACCCTGTGGAACTCCCCCAACAGAAGTAAGGACGACCCGGCGTCAATGTCCACCAGGCTTCCTCCTCTTCCCTCTCCCCTTTCCTTTTCATCCCCCTTCCTCCTACCCTAATCTGGTTTTTGGTTTTCTTTTATTATTATTATAACTGTCGTCTTTGGTGGCCTGCCTGCCTGCCTGTGCTTGGTGACTGGTCATTTACCACCTACTCCCCCACACTCTTCTCTCAGGTCTCATATGCATCGTGTTTTTTTTATTTCAGTTGGTGGTTGTTGTTGATTTAAGTCTCTTCTGCATTTTGGATCAGCCTCCCTTTCACCTCAACATCACTAAGCCATATTTCGTGATATATTTTGGTGTTTCACAGGTTTGAGTTTACATCTTGTCTTTGGCTGTCCCCCTCCACTTAACTGTTGGTGGTTTGGTGTGGTGGTGGTGGTGGTGGTGATAGGATATTATAGTGTGAGTGAAGTAGCCTACTAAATGCACATTAATTGTGTTAGATTTTTGTTTTATAAATTATTTTATATGGCATATTTACATAGAGTTTAAGCCTCTCTTTCTCAATTTTTAATTTACAGCAGCATATAACTGATATGACAAAATAAAACTGGTTGTTTGTCATTATAATGTGAGAAGTTACACATTTTAACACAATACTTGAGACATACCAAGATATTTTTCATGTTATGAGATTATTTTTTTTACAAGAAACATTTTATGTTGTAGCAACAATTCTTATCTCGTGCGCAGAATTGACCTCTCTGAAGTGTCACCTTAGCTGCAGTACTAATGTTACTAGACTCAAACTACGTTTTTTTATAATTTTGTATATCTGCAGCTGATTTTTCTCCAGTTAAATAGGCTGTAGGTTTATAATCTTGATATGAGTGTTATTTATTGTTGTACTGATTGGGAGCATGTAGCCTTTTAGCATTTTGTACTGAAGCAGTGGGTAACAGTGATTGGTTTTTTATTTTTATTTCTTTTTTCCAAGGTTACAGTCAATGAATGAAGTCATGAATCCAAAATGACTAATTTGACCTAATAATGATGAAGAAAATCAGCAGATCACTAAAGTTATTACAGTTCATCCTCGGAGGAGTTTATTACTTGATTTTATATCTTGCTATAGTGCGAACATGGTCGTGTTAAAATGGGAAACTTTTCACAACATGACAAGAAACTGAGTATGCAGTATGATTATTTAAATTAACTTGTTATATCAAGCTCATTTCATCTGACTCCTGAGTTGCCACATGCACATTAGTGACACTGTCTTCATTTCAGATTCGTCACACCTCATAACATGTCGTATCACCCGCGGTGCAATCGACCAGTTCGACTCTCGGCTCCGGCCTCAATTATGTTTTCAGATTTTGTACTTGATCGTCACTAATACAGATGCTCTGATACTGCAGGCACATGAAAGCACATGAATCATATTTCTGCAGAGCCACAGTCGTAGCTGGTGTTTCTTGCCTTGGGAGCTGCTCTACACAGTGTAGCAGTAATAGTGTGTGTGGTGAGGTGACGTCTGTAGATCCAGGCATCAATCTACCTCCAGGTGAACAGTCGACATCAGGCAGCAACGCAGCCTCCTCTTGCCGCATTGGAGAAAGAAGAGGAGGAGGGAAACCACTGTTGCCTAGCAACAGGAGGTAGTCGTGTTATCATAAAACATCTTAAAATGCTCAGTGCGACGTGCAGCAGAGGTGAGCGCCTGTGCTGTTACATAAGAAAGGCCAGTTTATGAGACAAGGGGTTTAACTGTGTAAAAACAGAACTCACACCAGACAGCGCTGTTGCGATTGCACTGTTGTCGTCAGTGTTTGTAGGTGTCACACATACCCCTGCGTATGTTAAGAGAGTGAGCACTGCAGCAGAGCATCGAAAAGAAGCTGAAGCTCGAGCTGTAAAAAACATCTTTGCCCGACATGTTGTCAGTTAAAGTTTTTGTTATGAGAAACGGGAGACAGTCGCATTTCATTATATCTCATGTTGGTGGTGCATTCAGTGTCCATCCGTTTGTTTTTGTCCCCAGTGAACCTACATGTTTTGCAGTGGAGCAAGTGTTTTTAAATTAGCAGGACTGAACCGTAAAAGACCTCCAAAGGCTCAAACATAACATTTAACAACACTGAGTTACCAGGCAGAGGTGGAAGAAGTAGATCTTCCACTTAAAGTAAAAGTATCATTAGTATCACAGTGCAGTAACACAATGTATTGCATTAAAATTTTAATATATATCTATATATTTAATGCTACAAAATGCAACTTTTGAGATTCAAGCTGGTCGTAGGATGAGACTCGAAATCAATTTATGTGTCAAATAAAAACCGTACATCCATGGTCTCACAGATACATGCAGGGTACCCATTTGTGTGTGTGATGCACACTGTTTGACCTTCTCTTGTTAGGAGGCACCTCGCTCGAAAACCTTTACTAGGGAATATTTCCACACTACTCCAGAGCTGTTCTGTGTCAGCACCTGTCCACACTAAGATAAGTTATAGAGCATATCTCTATGTAAAAATATTTTTTATATACTTTTGCTGTATTTCAAGTCAGATGGTTAAACCATAACACATCATTCTTTTAGCGATTATCATTGATAGCTTTGATTGTATTTCTCTTTGGGTTTTTTGATGGAGTTTTTCCTTTATTTGATTTGAGGGTGAAGGACAGAGGATGTCTAATGTTGTACAGATTGTAAAGCCACATGAGGCAAAGTTCTGATTTGTGATACTGGGCTACATAAATAAAATTAGATTTGATATTAAGAATCTCTCACATTGATCTAACTCTCAGAAACGTAAATGTTAAAAGTTAAACAAAGTTAAAAATAAACACAACAGCCGGACGTTTGGAGAAAAGTGAGACATCTAAAATATTGAGTTTGAAAATTTCACTGATTCTTATCATCAGATAGCTCTAATGATGATATCGAACTAGAATAAATGTGTATAATGCGAATACGATAAGGTTATTTAAACACTTTTAGGGGGTAAAATCAGGGTTAAGGGATTCATGTTGGCTAATTGTTAGCTCATTCACATGCTGTTAGATTTTAACTAAAACATGGATGAAATGTTTGAAGCAAACAAGTTTTGTATGTGAATTTTAATCTGCAATGCAACTAGCAACCATGAAAACATAATATTTTATAAAGTAGCAAAAAATTTAAATACTAGAGTAAAGTAAGTCAGTATTATATTTAAATAAATCTGCTTTCCACTGTTTTCAGGTGTGCAGCAGAAATGCAGCACAGTGTTTGTGTCTATATTTCAGCTGCCGTGTTTCCTCTGTAAAATATTCTGAGTGAAGAGTTTCAAGCTCACACTCTGCTTCATTTTTCTCCTTATATTCCCTTTTTAAACAGCCTTTATAAAATTCATACACACATTTAATATAAATATTTTCCAGCTGATTTCCGCTCACATGGCTCCAGCCTTTTTTATTCTCTGACATGATATCAGCTTTGCTCGTGTTAAATTGATTTACTGTCGTATGTGTTGTTTTTTTCCACGCGTCATTAAAATGCATTGGATCATACTGCTGTATGCTGCTGTTGCTGGACGTCGTATTTGCTGAGTCTTCATAACATGACAATCGATAGGTCAGAATCACAGTGTGTAATAGTAGTATGGTGTTTATAGTACAAACAGCACTAATACTGAACACACCAGAAACTGACAGGTCTTTTCACTGCATCTGTGCTTGAGTGAAGTCCAGTAAACAAACACACTGGTTTTGGTGTGATGTGTGTTTGAGTGGTAAGTAATGAAAGTTAACTTGGGTTTGCTCCTCTTGTGTGTTTTTAATCTAATGTCTGGTACTGGATGTAACATTTAGGCTGAATTTCAGTCATTCATCTGGACTTTTCTGTTCCTTTGAGTCTGATCGTGTCTGACATGCAGAGTTTGAGTCACACAAACATTTAGTAGAAGCAAACTGTCGTTGGATGAGTGAAACCTCAGCGGGTGAGTGAAAATTTTCTCATCGAGTATTTGGCAGTAAATTATGAGGATATTTCCAATAAAGGCCTATTGAAAGGAAGTGGAGGACTTTAGTAGTTTTTGAACACCTGTTCAAATTACATAAAGTATTTGTTTGATTTTAGAAGTTACAAGAGTCAATATATGAAAAAAAAATTATTTAGTAGGTAAGTAAAAGACAATTGAGAGAGAAAAAGCTATCAAAATTACTGACTGCCATGTGTTAAATACGACATTTGTTAAAATTGGTAATCATAACTGCATAGTTTTCAGCTGCAATGCAAACTGTAGTTTTGTGTTTCAAGCTGACATGACCAACAAATAAAACACACTTCATAAAATCCATAAAACGTCACTGACTCAGCATCCGCCTAATTTCCACAAACGCAACATTATTTTTCATTTTTTTCCTTTAAAAACTCAAGTGGTAAATAAAAACTATATCTGCTGATACCAGCTAAGTCTGAGGAAATCTTTCTGTACACTACAGAACCTTTAGTTTGGTTCCTTGACTTCACCTACTGACGTCCACATCAACCAGGGAGAATTTCTGAGGGTTTGTCTTCAGCAGCACATGAACGCACAGTAAAACCTCTGCTCTGCATCAGACAGAATATGTTCATTGTGTGTGAATTTGTGTGTATGAGAGAAGAGAGGCTGTATTGAAGTGGTACATCTCCTGCAGTGTGTGTGTCCGACTGTGTGCATGTGTGCAGGAGATATGGACGAGTATCTACTGTATGTTAATATGTGTTATTTGTAGCTGTGTGCTCTTACAGTTATCCGACACTAACGGCTCCCTCTTGTGTCAGCCCGCAGTCTGCGTCTGAGCCCGTGGGAGAGTCGCATCGTGGAGAGACTCATGACTCCGACGCTGTCGTTCCTGGCGCGCAGTCGAAGCGCCGCCACCCTCCTCAACAACAGCGACTCTTGTGAGTGTGAGACCCCAACTTGATCTTTCTATTCATGTACCCACCCTGGTGTTTTCCTGCACGTAACTGCAGTGTGTGGGGAATGAGAAACGGTCTGATTGACCATGTTTTAGGTGAAGAGAGCTTGTTTAGGACAAAACAAGAAATAAACAATAATAAATAAACAAGAAATTGTCTTTTCTAGTTGTTTCCAAACACTTCTCTACACCTGAGAACTCTGGATTCAACTTTAGGGTCTTTTAAATGCATAGAAAAATGAAAATAGACCTTGTGGTGAGATTTTCTCAGTATCAGAAACTTGTGAAAAATGCACAGCATGTCTTCAAATGTCTTTGTCAAAAGAGTCTAAATCCAAAGATATTCAAATTATAGTGAAGAGAAAACATGCAGAACCTCATACTTTTATCTCAATGTATCCACTGTATCTATTTATCTTTTTATAAACAGTATAAGCCTGTGGTGATATTTGCTTTGATTTAAAGTAAAGCTGCAGCTCACAATTATCATTAATATGAGTTAATTAATCTAGTTACCCAGATCCCAACATGACGTCTTCTCATATATCCAGTTTAGTGATGGTGGCAGCAAAATATCAGTTAGAGAAGCCTGAATCAGCAAATATTTGTCCTTTTTTGTGACTTAATTCATCATTAAAACAGTTGTTCAGTTGATTCCTGAGGGGAAATGTGATTAAAGCTAATAAAAGCAATAATGGATAACAACAAAAGATGAGTGAAATCAATATGATTCTTCAAAGAAACATAAAATAAGACACACTCTCCTCAGGTATCAGCACTTTATCTGTCAAGATTTGAATCATTGTCTTGCAGCATGTTATGCTGCCTGTCTGTGAGGCGTTTTATCACTCTGCATGGTGTGTGTCTGTGTGTTGGGGCCCTGACCTCGGCCCTGCTGCCGCTCTCTGCATGTTTATGTGTCGCTCAGACTCTCACCACTGCTCCCGTTCAGCCTCTGCCAGCCCGCTGACCGCCTGCTCCCATTCCCACCCGCACCAGAACACCGCCGAGCGCTGGAGGGTCTCCTCTGCCAGCACGCCGGACATCACCCAGCGCCAGCGCCGACGAAACTCCACACCGGTAGGCAGTGAATACAGTACTGTACACTGGATGGCCCTCATGTACCCGTCAATTTATGCATTAATGTTGGTTGGTGTACAGTGTAATAGTTTATAACACACACAATAAGAACATATAAGTGTTAAAGTATAGAATTTTAACAACCTCTCCTATGAAGCCAATTATTATATTACTACAACCATGTTTTACCATATTGTCATTGATCTTGTGTTAATACAGTGTGTTCCACTCACAAGCAGTGTAACACAAGTGTTTACAAATACATTATAACAACTTATTAAATGTTCATATACTGTCTTTAGGTGCCAAATATGGGCGGAAGAGCAAGTTCATTCAGTGTCTTTCAAGGATTTAAAAAAATATTTCTTAAAATGCATTAAAAGGTGAAATGGTTGGTTGGGTCCTTAATCCAAAATCATTTTTTTCCTCAGATTTCTCTTGGTGCAGACTTTAAAGCTGCACTGATCAATATTTTACATAAACTAAAGGTCATGTGACTCTGTGTAATGTGAAAAATGTTATTTGCTATTACAAATCATGAAAAAAAAGAATCCTCTGACTCCAGTTTCCCTTTAGCATCCTTCAGCTCATTGTTTTGGTTTCATGCAGCTCCACTACTTTCCAGCTGCAGCAGGCTGCCATTGCCATTTAAAAAAAGCTTTAAAGATCAACTGTACACTGCCTGCTCAGACCCA
>JAUMHL010000003.1:5655056-5665487 GCA_032362345.1 Sandelia bainsii | reverse complement strand
AAAAGAATCCTCTGACTCCAGTTTCCCTTTAGCATCCTTCAGCTCATTGTTTTGGTTTCATGCAGCTCCACTACTTTGGTTCTGCAGACTCAGTTTCCAGCTGCAGCAGGCTGCCATTGCCATTTAAAAAAAGCTTTAAAGATCAACTGTACACTGCCTGCTCAGACCCAAACTGCAAACAGACACAGTTAGTTACAAGCTGGTAAACATGGCGAAACATTTAGCCACTAAAGAGCCAGATAATTCCCTCAGCTGCAAAGTTTGGACATGACTCTACATGAATGTGTAACCGCTGGATGTATAAATAGGGCGTAGTTTGCTACAGCAACATATTCACCAGCTTACGATAATAATGTTGTGTTTAGAACTTGTTACACCACCAGCAGACAGTTTATTTTGTTTTTTGTGACATTGAACTGAACTGACGATGTTTTAACGAGCAGGTGAAGGAGCCGTAGCCTGAGGTAGCAGCTGGTTAATTGCGTCTCGCCTCATTTTCTCAAGGTGGATAAAAAGAAGAAAGAAAAGAAAGACAAAGAAAGAGAGAATGAAAAAGAGAAGAACGCTCTCACAAAAGAGAAAGTACAGAAGAAGAGACAGACGACGTCACCCACCACCACAATCCAGAGATCCAGACCAGAAACCAGGTAATCACAGTAGATCATTTTATGTCCCAGAATGTGTATATTTAAGCAGGAAAATGTTAAATGAATTATATAATGTGGGCTTAGTTAATGTAGGAGAGATTCAGACAGAGGGAGTTCATGTGTCCTTCATTCTTGGAGCAGGTTAATGTCTGACAGATGGTCTAAGGAGTCGTTCAGTCAGCAGTCTGCCTGCAGCAGGTCTGTTTGTGTGAGATTTAGGAGCTCTCAGACAGAATGGGGTTTTCCTGACTTATGCACAGGGAAAAAATAGGCTCCCAGCCTCCTCTTCTCTCAGGTTCAAGTCAAAGAATCATGCCGACCGAATGTGGAGTTTCAGCTTGAGTCACTCATATCTTCCACATGACCTAGTTATGGACTGTATGTGCTGCACTGTCATTACTTTTCCCTACATGAAATCTTATCTCCTGAGCTCTCCTCCACTGTTTCTCCTGCTCATATTTCACCTCTACTGTCATCTCCTCTCTGCTCCTCAGCACCCTGAAGCCCAAAAACAGGCCTCCATCACCTGCCGCCCCCAAAAGTCGGCCCCTGTCCCCCTTGGTGCCAGCAGCAGCCGCAGCCTCTTCCAAGACCCCCACAGGCAAGAAGACACCTCCGCCTGGCACCAAGACCCGACCCAAACGGGCCCAGACGCCTGCCAGGGTACAGCCCCAGACGGTCACTGCAGTCACCATGGAAACGAGCCAGGAACCCAAGCAGCCTGACGCTCCAGAGGAGAAAAAGAGTGAGTGTTGTTACCATGGAGATGACATCCAAGCTTCAAGGTGATCTGGTGGTTTTGTCCGACACTTGTGTTGTAGTGTAGTAGTGTATCACTTGCAGACTGTGTGTGTGTGTGTGTGTGTGTGTGTGTGTGTGTGTGTCAGGGGTGTTATTTCCACTTTTCCACTGTTTCAGTTTGATTTACTTTATTCAAATTAATATACTTTATTAAATAATGATTTTTATTAAACAACATAAAAATTTTAAAACACTGTCACCAGCAGCAGCCTGTCAGGTTACACACAGTCATCCCACCTGGCTGAAAAAAATCTCTGACCTCCACTACAATGTGGGAAAAAATAATATCTCATTAATAATCACACATGAGGCAGTAAAGGAGAGTGCTCTTAAAATACAAGGATTGAAATATACTGCTTTATGCCTGTATTTATGAATCTAAATGTCATCTTCACGTATAACATTTTAAAGCAGTATACAGTATAAACATTTAATAAATGGTTTAGGACACATTATAATGCAGTTGTAAGCAGATAAATGTATTAATGTACTAATATTGCAGGCAACAATACAGTAATATGTACATGTAAAGAAATGTAAGGAAGGAAGGGGAACTGGTGTATGATAATAAAATGATAAAATACAGTTGTATTAATGTGACAGTTGTTGATAAATTAAACACTACATCATAGTGTTGTAAACTATCTATTAAACGATGGTCACATATTAATGTGACCAATTTTATCACAATGTGGACTTTGCTAATTTTATATAAATGCAGTTAATATTTGGAATGATCACATTCTGATGGCAAAGGCTATGTCCAGCTGTGGATGTGTTCAGGTTGCTTTTTGTAATCTCTGTCTAGATAAACGGTGATTAGACAGTGGCCAGTTTACATATTTATGTTAATAAAATAAAAACATAACAGTGATTCATATCCAGGTTACATAATGCTGTGATAATATTCCCCTTTCTTTCTTGAACTGCTTGTAACCCATATTTTCAGCCACATAATCTATGTTTTTAGGAACAGAAGCATCACCTCTCATTTCTTCAGCAGACTCCAGTAACGTTCCTGCCATCGTGGTGTCCTCTGCACCGGTTACACCTCCTTCCCTCAGCCCACCGGTTGTATCAACAGCTTCTGGAGCTGTGCCAGGCGTAGAGCTGGCCACCTCAGCTGCGTCTCCTCCAGCAGCTTCCACGAGTAATCCTGCTCCTCCTGCTGCCGCCTCCACCCCTGCTGCACCGGCCAGCAAGCCGTCGGCGGGCACCAACGAC
The DNA here is from genome assembly GCA_032362345.1 of Sandelia bainsii. NCBI lineage: Eukaryota > Metazoa > Chordata > Actinopteri > Anabantiformes > Anabantidae > Sandelia > Sandelia bainsii. Next base: position 5,662,815 of record JAUMHL010000003.1, on the reverse strand, counting down.
CCTGAGGAGGCTGCTCGTGTCCTGGCGGAGAAACGCAGACAAGCTCGAGAGCAGCGGGAGAGAGAGGAGCAGGAGCGTCTGGAGCAGGAGCACAAGAACAGGTCAGAGTCAGACTGTCGGCGTGACTATCATCAGAACATCTCAAATGAGTAAACAGATTGTCAACACTGTGAGAAATAACGGTTAATCTTTGCTGCCGAGAAACAGAACAGTAAACATGGAGGGTTTTGACAAAACAGCACGAACACCTTACAATATGATGTAACACAACAGCACAGCCCTGTAATAAAAACACCAGCTAATTGCATTGAATTTCATCACATTGTAAAGTTAATTCAACTCAGGTGTAAGAACCCACTTGTATACTGTATAATATACAGCACGGTGAGCACAGCGTGTGTAACACGTGCTTTATACATCGTTACAGGATCTTACGGGAGGAGGCGATGGCCCGGGAGGCAGAGGAGAGGAAGCGCAGAGAGGAGGAGGCTCAATTCATGGCAGAGCAGCAGCGTCTGAGAGACGAAGCCCAGCGAGCTCAGGAGGAGAAGGAGGCGCAGGAGAGAGCTAAAGCTGAGCAGGAGGAGAACGAGAGGCTGCAAAGACAGGTCAGTGATCAGGAAATGCGTATTAGATTTGATGGATGAGATTGAAGGTTCAATCTCAACCACGAAAACAGGAGCTGCGTAGAAATACATGTAGTGGCTGTTTTAACTTGTTCCAACCAGAGCAACTTTAAGTTTGACTTAGTTTGATTTGTCCCATTTAATTAAACCTGCAAGTACAGAAGGCAGGGAAACCACTGAATGATTTATTTGAAGTTTAGGGGTGCAGTAGCTCAGACTGATCCAGTACTGACTCGATGTATACGCCGGCCTGTGGCACAGGCGACATAGAACTAGGGTGCAAAATGCCATGTGGGCACCACACAGGAGGTAATCTAAGGTTTTGCAGATGCAGTTTGAACATTACCAGTTATCATTACTCATGCAGTAGATGCCATTACAGCATTGGTGCTTCCACATTTGTCTTGAACATCGCTGTTTTTAGTTTTGCTTCATATTTGCGATAATATTTGCAAGCACAAAGTAATCTAATGGCAAGAGTATGTTAGCTAATTCATACGTCACAACATTAATTGATGTACAAATGCCATTAATATAAGAACACACACAGTACAGCATAATCAACTTGCCATATATTAAAGTGACTCTTCCTCTGACACAATCCTACAATCTTATCACCATGTCCATTTCTGTGATTTTCTATTGTCATGTTATCGTCCTCAGCAGATGAAGTTTGCACACTTGCCAGGAAATCATGTTTTCTTACCAACGTTGGCAGTGGGTCTTTAAAGCTCCCACAAAAAGATTTTTACAATCTGACAACTGAGCAAACTCCCATCTGTTGATGGATAGATCATGTGATACAATTAAAAACGTGATATTTCTGTAAATGGATGGATCACATTGCTAGATTTTTTGGGAGGGTTACACATTTTCCCTGCACTGTTAAATAAAATTTACGGACACTAACTTTTGTACTACATTTCTACCAAGGAGACAGATCATCACTTCTTGTACTTTACTGTACACGAGCCCAAACATCAGGCCCCAGTCTGAATTCCTCACCCCTCACTGTCTGGCATCTGGGCAGATTAAAGGAGGGGAAAATTTGCTGCTGTCAGAGGCCCCCTGTCTGCCCGGCACATGCCAGCTGGTGACCTCCATAGTGGTGATGAGCACAGGCTGAGGGAGCCATTGTGACCAGAGAGATAGTGACAGGCCTGTGCTGCCTGTGTCTCACACACTCGGCTCTGCAGTCCGATCAGAAGCGTCAGTGTACGCCATGCCTGAAGCACTCGGCAATGCTCGACTCCCCTTTCACAGTCAATTGTACCATTGTTCCAGGCTGACGGCTCGAGCTGCCTCATATTTCTCACTTTAGTTCAAGTGTTTCTGCAGTGGAAGCACTGTGAGAATGTGACTATTTAACATCTGTCTGTGGTTTAACGTGTGAAATGTAAGATTTTAAATAAAGCAGGCTGCAGATGTTTCGCCCTCGACAGATGTGATTTATCCACACATAAATTTGTTTTCATTGCTGACTTTAAAACATCTGTTTGCTCGGTGTTGACTGTAGATAGTCTGTGAACCATGTAATGGAGTTACTTGGATATCATCAACCCTGGCCTGAAGGCTGCAGAGCAGAGTGAGAGTGTGCTGCCATCTGGTGTTTGAATATTTGTAAGACTGTTGTTTTCCACTAAAGATGAAGGTTTGGTTTCAGAACATGCAAAAACATTTTTGTCTTAAATTAAATCTCTCATGTCTCATATGTGCGTCCCTAGTCAACTTCACCAAATTCTGTTTCAGACTCCTGAGATTTGACCATTAGCATAATGTTTTTCTGCTTTATTTGTTGCTGTCTTATGCAAGTAGGATGACAAGATACACATTTTTACAAGTTAAAACAAGAGTCAGGGGTCCATATGAATACTCAGACAGGTTTGTCTTGCTGTAACATTCGTCCTGTTCACACTGGACTTTTTTATCACTTCAATCACTTTTTTATCAAGTGACAGCAAAACGTGAAAACACTGCAGACAACTGGTTGACGCAAGACAAGCATCATTATCTCAACCAGTCGTCTCATCTGAACTCTTAAAAAATATAGATGTTATAATATAAATAATACGACACTGCAGAGTTTAAAGTCTGTTGCCAGGAACCAGCAAATTAAAATATAACATTTAACAGAGTAAGTGGTTTTATTAGAAGAGGTAAAACAAGTAGAAAATGTTAATGTGTCAGCGAGGTGTGATTAGAGCAGGTGATGTTACACAGTCGGGTGTTAGAGCAGAGGATGATACTGGACAGAAAGCTGAATAAAGACAAGTTTCCTTCCTCACTACTTTAATGTTGAAGCTGCTTTGACATAATATGCCAATAAAAATAATAAAATCTGTAACTTGTCAACACATGACGTTAATGTGAACAGATTATCATAGCATACTTTATGTAGCATTTGTTATATATTGTAAATGTACTAATACATTTTTGTATCATAAATAGACTTAAAGTTAATTCAGATGAAGCCGCTGCACTTACTTATGCAAACCAAATGTAGGACATTTTTATAAAATCAGATTGTATCTCAGCTGCAGGGCACTTAACAGCAGTGAGTAAATCAAATGTGCCTTTAAGAGTAGGAGGATAAAATCACACGACAGTCATATATATATAGACTTGTTTATACTGAATGAGCTAATTTCATTTTCCGCTCTGAGTGGGCGATTTGACAGTGGTTGACTAACATGTTTTTTATTCTTTGTCTCCCAGTGTCCTTTTGAAAATCACTGACATCCTACAGCTTCTCATCTGTTTCAAGCTGCATATGTAGACTAGGGATCCATTTTAAAAAGAGCCCCGCAATGAACAACTTGTTCTCTTTCTGCAGTGACTGAACAAATATAACTGTAACTCAGATTTTATGATGAGGAAGAAGCTGTATTTAATACAGATCAATCACATCTGCCCAAGTTATTCAGTTTTTCTATCATCTGAAATTGATTATTTTATTAATTTAATTTTGTTAGGTCCATATTAATGTTTTTATTCCTTTTTTTCAGAGAGAGGAGGCTGAAGCCAAAGCCCGCGAGGAGGCTGAGCGTCAGCGCCTGGAGAGGGAGAAACACTTTCAGAAAGAAGAGCAGGAGCGACTAGAGAGGAAGAAGGTGAGGACAAAGAGAAAAACAAAGTCACACAGGCCACACTCGAGTTCCTCCTCTTATAAAATATACCTTACTGATCTTTCCGTTTGATCTGCGCAGCGCCTCGAGGAGATCATGAAGAGGACTCGGAAAAGTGATGCAGGAGACAAGGTCAGTGCGGTTCATTTTAAACAGACCTGTAGAAATAAAACATCCTCTTGTTGAAATAACAAAAGTATTTTTGTTCCTTATGATCACAGAAGGATGTCAAAGCCTCTCCACAGGTCAACGGCAAAGACACAGAGCTCAACAAAGGTACTGTAACGGTCAACTCATCATAATAAGTTACAGCCTCAGGGATGTATTTTTAATGTCTTTAATTCTTCTGCAGCACCTGAAAACCTGCAGACTCCCGGTGCAGCCGTGCTCAGCCCAGCACAAGGTGTGTCCGGGCCCGTTGTAAACGGTGTCCAGCTGACGGCTCACCAGAACGGCGTCTCAGCCAACGGGGAGGCAGCTGACTTCGAGGAGATCATCCAGCTGAAGAACGGTAACACGGGTCAACAACAGAGCGGGCTGGTCACTGAGCCGATCCTGGCGTTCGAGGGCGGAGAGCCTTTCCTGATGAAAACAGGCCCTATGAAGCCTCAGCACGTCGCAGGTACAGTAACGACTCAGGTGCAGCTTCAGATTTACAAACTTTTCGGAGCTAGAAAAACATCACTGTTTCATACCAAGACCCTCATGTCTGAGCTGAATGTACGTCCCATATCACTGGTTTGCATAATTATTCTTTTTTTCTTTATGTGGACCAATCGAAGGCTTTGGTCCACTGTAGGGACACACGCCTAATAAGAAAGTAGAAAAAAGATGATGATGCTGCAAATCTCAGTGTCTGGAATTATTGAAGTTTTATTTTGTGCACTTGGAATCACACTGTGCAAAACTGGCTTTGAACACCATTGCAGCAATTAGGATTAATTTCTTTGACTTAAACTGTATGATAATACTGTTTATGCAGTAAATAAGTGCACTAGTTGTTTTGAATCTTGGTTGATACTAAATAAATAAACAAAAGATACTTACAGTTAGCGTTAGATTAACTGAAGTCCTGAGCTGTGTGTCGGTGAAAATGTGACGTCTGTATAAAAAAAATACCAACCAACTGTAAAAAAAACTCAAATTAACTTAATATATTTACTCAAACACTAAAACGAACTACAATTTTGAGGTATTTGTATCACTTGAGCATTTCCATTGTACTTTAAACCTTTACCCCACGACAACTCAGAAGGACATGTTGTACTATTTACCTCACTACGTTTACCTCACAGCTGTAGGTGCTGTACACATTCAGATTAATAATAACATCAGCTAAATTATGACAAATTAATATAGGTTAAAGGTTAATATAACAAAATATTGTTGATCCCTGGTATAAATTCACAAACTAATCATAAGTAGCTCCACTTTTAGCAGCGACAACATTAAAGTCGTCAACTCATAATGCATCAGTAATTATAATCTTATTATATAATGTCCAGTATTCTGAAAATTATTCTGCAAAATCAGCACTTTTTATTTTGGTACTTAAGTATATTTTGCTGATAACATCTTTGTACTTTTACTTAAGTAAGATTTTGAATGCAGTATTAGATGTAGAGTATAAACATTATATACTGTACAGTAGCTAAAGTGATTTCTGCCTTCACCAACTGCAGCTATTGTACATGTAGTGATATGTACTATACAGTTTACTGTATACTTCTTACACATGAATGCATCAGGAATTGGTATCCAGCAATAAAATATAGATGATTCTGAAATGGGCTGAGATAAGATTTAACTTTTACGGTACACTTCAAAGTCAGCTCCAGGAGGAGGCAGCACTGCCTCAACACACAAACTCCAGTTATAACAGAATATTTCCGCACATACGTCTCCTCAAGTTAAATATCTGAGTACTTCTTTCAAAATAAAAGCCAAATTCCAATTGTGGTTCATGCTTATCCACCTAAACAAAAGGAAAACATCTGGGTGGTTACATTAAATTATGAATAGATGTGAGCGTCTAATACACAATATCGTTCATTCATGTAGTATAAACAAACTGTATGAGCTGAGATGACAACATTTAACACATCTCATCAAGCACAACTCTTCTCCTTCATCTCACCTCTGTTGTCTTCTCCTGCAGAGGTCCTGTGAGTCACCACACATCCATGGAGACGCGCCTTATGTCTCTGCTTCAGCTACGAGATTCATGCCACACCGCAGCGGCTTACGAAAACAGAGTGCCAAACAAACGATGAACTCCGCTGAATTCACATCCACAGTATCTGCCGCAGAGGAGGAGAGAAACGCTGCCAGGAATAATAGTTCATGCCTCTCTGAAACATATTTAAAAAATGCAACAACTAGTAGGCCATTCTCTGTCTTCACTGCATGTTATGGTGCAGCATTTGTCAAGTTTTACTGAAATGTCACATGCAGATTTTATGGTGCACCTTAAAGATGACTGACTGTGTAACAAATTTTAGAAAATACAGTGTAAGACCCTGGAAATACATAATATTTGACAATGGTTGTTATTATTACCGTCGTTATGATATTGTTATTAAGCTGAACAGTGTGTGTGTGTGTGTGTGTGTGTGTGTGTGTATTGTTTTTGTCTGGAGTTATTTAACATGGGGAGCATTGTATGGACTGTACACAGACAGTGTACAGTATGTAAATGTATAACGAGCCCGGCGGCCTCCTGTTACAGGAGATCTGTGAAATAAAGCTTTATGAAAGGGACCAGGCCTCTGTGCATTTATTTATACATACTACATTTATGTTAAAACTTATTGTGCTAATATTTTGTAAATATTTGTATCATAAGTTAGTATTTATCCTTTCAGACTTTAGTGGTGGACATTTATTTAGTACATTTTTTTAAGTACTGTGCTTCAAGTACAATCTTGCAGTATTTGCATTTAATAGTACTTTATTCTTCTACTTTACTACATTTCAGAGGTATATGTACTTTTTACTACTCTACAGTTAACAGCTGTAATCACCAATTATTTATTCTACTACAACTAGGTGATATTGTGTGAATCACATTATCAAAGAATTTTAATTCTATGATAAATAATAAAACCATGACGAGCAGACTCATTTAGGTTTGGTACGTTTTACTGTAAACTGAAAATTTTTTTGTTTGTGTACTTTACGTGAATATTTCTAATTTTTTACAGCTTTACATTTCTATTCGACAATATTTAAGAAGGAAATATTATACTATTTTCACTGTATTTATATAAAAGCTGTAGTTTAGGAAGATTTAGATTAATTCCAAATATGATAAATAAACTATGGTGCACTGTCATAGATTAAGTTGCACAGTTATCTATTAAAATGTAAAAATATTGAAATATTAAGTGTTAAATGTTAAATTTCACCAAGTTTTAAAACAATGTGTAAATATTTACCATCAATAATTAAAAAAAAGGATGTTCAGCAAATGCCAGTATGAATTGAAAACAACAGGAAGCTTCTTGATCATGAAAAGTGAAATTATTTATTGATTTTTTTCACAGGGGCAGAAGATGAATGTGAGAGTGGCTGCACAAAAAAAATGCTTACAGATGTTCAAATGAAGGTTACTACACTCTGGGGTTAAAGAATGAAGCCTTAAATATTCAGCAATTCTGGAGGGAGACTTTCAGGGTTATTAATCACTTTTCCAGTTATGATGATGATGTGGAGAAAGTGATATGACTAGAAATCCTACTTTAGTATGTTGTGTGTACATACAATAACAGTATTTGATGCACTTGTGGTTGAGATTACTTTAGATGTTTAGTCAGCTGCACTCTACTTTAATGTACATTTTAAAACTATATTTAGTTTTTTTAATTTTTAAACATTTTCACCTTTATTTAACAGCAGATATGAAACACATTAAAGTAAATGTCTCTGGAAAACCCCCTCCTTGAACCGCCACCTTATCGTGGTGGAGGGGTTTGCGTGTCCCAGTGATCCTAGGAGCTCTGTTGTCGG
>JAUMHL010000003.1:5606434-5654956 GCA_032362345.1 Sandelia bainsii | reverse complement strand
AAGTCTGGGTATCCCTGCTGAAGCTGCTGCCCCCGCGACCCGACCTCGGATAAGCGGATGAAGATGGATGGATGGATCTCTGGAAAACTGGATTTTATGCATAATGATGGGATAAATGACCAGAATCAACAGACCCTCTGTTTTCAGTACCAGTCTGTGTTTGTTTGGCTGCAGCTTTAGGCTGCACAGACAGAAGAACAGCTCTGAGTTATAGTCCAGGCAAAGGATCAGAGGTGTGTGCATGGGATTTTCTGCCCATTTGCTCTAATGCACTCTAACAAACAAATATTAAAACCGCTGTGTTCAACCTTGTTTTCCCTTCAACGTTGTCCTCAGACAGAACTCTCATTGCTGCAGAGGACAGTCAGTTTTGGTCACAGAGCATCTGTCACAGACTCGCGATCATACCAAATGTGTAACAAAATACACTGGACCTTGTTGTACAGTGACAGTGCTGCCATTTGGCACAGGGGTGTGATTTTGGACAGATGGAGGACATTTTATCTGTGTGTGTTTACTTTGGTTGGGATGGTGACTTTATAATTGGAAAGCTTACTCACCATACAATGCAGCGCTGCACAGTCAACAGTATGAAAAATGAGGCTCTATTTACTTCTCTGTCTGAGCAGAGCTACTCTTTAGGTCATAGTTCTATGTTCTATTGTTTATTATGTCTATGGATGTTTATTTGTTATGTTATCCGAGCTCTGCCTGCATGTTTCTGACTGTAATAGACACACTGTACAAACAGCATCATATTCAATCACAAATCATCCAACAGAGCCACACATTCCAGTTTTAAAGAACTTTGCAATCAAATTAATTTATTAATAAAAGTGTTAGAAACTTAACTAATAAAATGCTTATAAACAATCAGTGGATCAACTGTTCCCTCACGGTTTAATAAGAGTTAAGTTGAGTCAACAACCACAGACAGCTTGAGTGAACTTTAAGAAATATAAGAAGAGAAAAAATCAGCAACGCATAAACCGTTAGAAAAAGATATGTTTCACAGAGCATAACAACCTTTGTGCGTAAAATAATAGTTTATCAATTATTATAATTAATTATGTCATTTATATAATTAATTATTATATTTGTATTTATTACAGATGTACATATGACCTCCACAACCAACCTACACCCACCTGAAAAACTAGCCCCCGACTATTTTGACTTAGCCCCTCATTTGTTCCATTAGAAACACCTATGGTATAATCACAGTTTACTGATCCCTTTAGGAAAATTGTTGTCATACTTTCAGCGGAACGTATATATGATGGTGCTACTACAGGGTTTCGGGGTCTTTCTTGCCCAAGGAGCCTGACCATTGGCTCTGTGGTTCCTAATGCTTGAACTGAACTGTTGAAACATTACTAAACAGAGTGGTCTGTCAGACAAATACAATGTGCATGTGAACAGTTGGGGTTTTGCATAACCACATTTTAACTGCATTATGAAAAGTACTATTAAGGTTTGAATGTGTGCTTTTAACCTTCTTTCAGGTTGCTCCTCCTGGTCCTGCATTAACCTGTTGATTTATTCCCCAGTCAGTGTGGGACCAGAGATAAAAAGCTAACAGAAGAGATTCAGAGAGTCTTTGAATGGGCAGGGGCTGAGCATGAAGGACGGCTTCTAGCTGCTTAAATCAACGCTGGACCTGAGCCAAAGGCAACAGGATACAAACTGTAAAGCATGTGTCATGTAGCTGAATGATTCAGCCTGGTCATCCCTCACATGGCCAATGATATGAGGTCACTGTCACGTATAAATGCTGCTGAACATTTGAACATTCGATCTTTAACATTTACTGTATATTTTTCCTGCAGGCATATAACATATAAAACTAGTTCACACTTTGAAACTATTTATAATTCAGACATGTGATTTCAGTAAGTGGTTGTAAGACAGTTGGTTTCAAGAGGCTGTGCACTTCTTTCATTGAGGTTTTATAAACGAAGAAGCAAAGACGTCTTGCTCTCCTCTGTTCACGGCACTTTCACTCTGCCATGCAAGGTGAGCCACTTTCATTTCACTTGTCTTACTTTCACACACACACCTTACATGTTTTGTGCTTCTTTTTGTTTTAATGCCTTAAAAGTGTTACAGAGTACTGCTGAGTTCTGGCGTATTTCACTCACTTTTATTCTTTAATAAATAATAAGAGAATAGGTTCAATACAAAAGGAAGAAAAAGAGAAAATTGTAAATATTGATTGAACAATTAATGTAAATTAATTAAAGGCATTAAAGATATTTTCATTTAGAGTCTTTACAGCTTTCGTTGGTGCAATATTTAATGGTGCAAAGTTCAGTATCTTTTACTTTTCAACACAAGGACAAAACTACAAATAGATACGAAAAATAGAAAAGAATCCAAATATTTAGGTAGAATGAGGTTATTACAGTCAGAAAATAGTTGATATAACATATAAAAATACATTATCACTAAATAAAATATAGTATTTCTGATATTTTAGTGTTTTAATGTTGTCTTTTCCTATTTCTGTGTTGGCTTGTTGCCTGTTTGCTCTATTTTAAACGATGACACAAATGCTCCGCACATTTCATGTTGCAGTGAGTAAACACTTTACAATCCCTTTAGTCTTTCTGACTTTATTTCGCTTTAATCTCATGATCTCACTGGTCGAACTCGTCCTCTGCCCCTTGGAATCCGAACCACCAGCGAGACCATCACCAGCTCCTAACAGTGAGTGACAGTCAAGGAACCATGTGTGCTTCCACATTGTGGTCAGGGCTAATTTTAACTTTGGCAAAGCCCAGTGTCCGACACCTGTGCTGCAAAGGAAAATGACAGTGGATTGGAACAGTTTGCATGTCTTTGTCAAAGGTCAACAAGGGGTGACTTGATCACAGTGTGCCGTACTGAGCTGTGAAAATTCATACAAGCTCTTTGTTCAGGTTGTGGGCTGGATGACATGTTATTATCACAGACATTTAGTATTAGGGCTTTGCTGCATCTCTTCATGTCGTCGTTGCTGTGATGCGCTAGATTCTGAGTTTTTGGATGGATGCATTCTACAGATGAGCTCTGTTTGGTGATCTATGCAGTAGTTAAATGTACAAAAAAAGTTTGTGTGGTGTCATTTGCCATTTGCAGAAGTGTAAGCACAAATGAATTTTTGAATTTTTTGCCAAATTTCTTTGTCAGTCATTAAAAAAAGGTCAAGAAAGAAGATTTTAGGATGTTAAATATATATAAACAAAATGTACAAGATCTTGTATGTGCAGGTGTAACATTTATTTTGCATTTGATGTCATGATATTAACAGTGAATACTGTAGTCACACAGATACAGCAGTAATGCACGAATGAGGAACAAGGAGTATGACATTGTTATACAGTACTGCCTACAGACAGACAAATATTACCAAACTACATTATCATGAAGTGTTACACTTGCAAATTATATATTACACATTATGTTTGTTATCTGCCTTTTGAATTATTTTGTACTTTGTCATATAGTCTGGCACTGAATGAGCAAATGTCCACACAAAAGTAAGATGAAAAGTGGGATTAAGTGTTGATAAAGATTTTTAAAAAAAAAGCCAAAAAGGCATTAACAATAAAGTAAGAGTTGTGTGTTACTGTAGAAAGAAAGAGGGTTGAACGTTGCTTTCTTCCTCACTGTCTGGGATTAAATGGTTCCCAATGTAAACAGGTGGAACTAAGTTTTCAGGCAGAAGGATTCAGTTTCTACTTACAAATCTAACACTGTGTGTCTGTTATAGATCTGATATGATATTAATTTACACATCAGTTTGTAACTAAATGCGTTTCTGTTTGGTCGCTGACGGGTATTCAGGCTTCATCTGTCTCTGTGACAGGAGGTGTTGAGTCTGGTAAAAAAGTGTGATGCCACCTTAAAGCTGTTTTAAGATGGCAGTTTGGGTGGAGCTTGAACATCTTACAACACAGGATGGACAAAAAAAACAAACGTTTGTTTACACTGTAAATAGCTTCTTCTGTTTATCTGTGATCAGAGGATCTTGACGATAACTTACATCCTGTCAAATGTATTAACATTTTATCACATTTCTGCATTCCTTTTCAGAACATTTTAAGGCCACTGTACAACTTTTATATTTTTGTTCTGTGAGAAAACCAAGAAAGAGAGTCAAAACATCATTATATGTTAACATTATAAAAATCTGATGATTATGAGCCACATAATGTAGATTTGTCAAAATCAGTGAAGAAAATTTAGATGCAAGTCTTGACAGCAAGAAAGTTTAAATTTTGTGATTGTGGGAAATCACAGACATTTGCTGGTTTGCACTTTGTGACAGCTTGTTTGGGAATATACACGCTTAACACACGATACCACCTGATATAATAAAGGTCTCGTTGGGGATAATGCTTTAGAGGTGGATCTCATGTCCCCTCTTTGATGGCTTTGTGTGTCTGTGCTGCTTCACAGACCTTACATAATATGTTTTAACTTGCTCTACTTATTTTTGCTGTAAGCTTGACTCATGTATGCTAAGTATGAACTGCGAAGATGTATTACAGACATGTATAGGAAAACACCAACATCATTAAAATACTCTAAACATTGTTGGCAGCACAAAATTTGTCATTTGATATCTCTGCTTTTGACTTTTGAGTGCTTTGATTAACTAACAAAATAGACTCCACTGTTAAAAAACACTTTCAACAGAGTGTCTGGCATAGGCAACAAACATAAAATGGGACTTTATTCAGATGTAATGCACTATTTTCATGTCATGAACAAAACAAATAGGAACAGGTTAAATATTAACCAAGTCACTCAACTGAGTCACAGCTTGCAAACACAGCTAAGAGTTTTTTCTGTTATTGATTTAGGATTTTTCACCCACTTTTCTTGCAGATAACTTCAAGCTCTGAGGTATTTTTAGGCTGTGATGTTCACATAGCATAGTTAAATTCTACTGATATTCAGTGAACTACAGTAATCTGTCGTGGATTTGAGGTGTATTTTTGAATATTGTTGTGTTGTAGAAGCAAGCTCACTTTCTTGATTGACTGCATCCAGAATTTGCTGATATTTAGTGAAATCCTTCCCACTATCCATGCCAATGGCTGCCACACAACAAATATTTCCACCCAGTAAGTTTAACAGTTGTTAAAATGGGAGTTACTAAATTTCAGTACAGTGCCAAAGATTTGGCACATGCTACAACTACAGCTTAGTTTTTTCATTTTTAAAAAAAGTTAAAATATAGGTGAAAATAACAGCACAATAACATTTGAAGAAAGGCTCAGTTGCTGCAGGAGGTTGTATTAAGTATCTTTATTTAAAATAAATAAATGGGTAACTTGCTCAGGGGTTGCACATAGCTGTATGCGTTTGTGCACGAGGTGAAACTGAAAGAATGAATGCAGCTTTCAAAGAAGAGCTCTAACTTCTCCCCCCCCCCGTGTTCAGAGGAAATTTGACCCTTCTCGCAGCTTCACACAAAGTCTCGCGTGATTTGGCGAATTGGCAAACGACTACAGATAGCTTCGTGAGCTAATAGTATATCTGTCGATTGTTAGGAAATGGTAAATTTTGACGCTTCCCAAAATATACATTTCGCTAATTGACAAATACATAGAAGCATTCTCAAAATATTTAGCGCGGATTAAAGCAGCAGTGGCCTCACTGAAAGCCCGGTGTGGCCGTTTTGTTTGCCTAGTTGGTTACTAACGTTAGCTGCTAACAAGCTAGGTGGCTAATATCCGTTGGTGGCTAGTTTACACTCGTACAGTAACGTTAAAACCAGGAAGGAGGGACAAGACGATCGGACAGCTTGGCCTTAAGTTTGCTCTACTTTTGCAAAATCTTCGTGTTACTGCTTCGTAAAAACAAAGCTCTTCCTTTCTGGTATCAACGGGAGAGAGGTAAGTGCAATTCGGTTTCGTTTTGATCGTTAAAGTTAGTTGCTGGTGGTAAAAAATAATAAACTGTTAACGCCGCGGAGGTCGTTAACATTAGTGCAGGAGCAGTATCGATATCTGTAGTCACTTTTATTGAACTTCATTATTGACTATTGCAGCTGCACATGAAGCAAAACTTAATGTCTTTACATAATTAGTTCTGTAGTGTATTTATAGTGTAGTGTGTACCTGTTTATTTCCTGTTAACTTGTGGGTCAGTGGCGCCCAGGTTGTTCGCAGTGCATAGATAATCTTTCTGCATATATCCTAAAGCCTTAGATGGTGATCATTAACGAAATTAACTAGAAACAACAGTCGTAAATGATCGAATTGAACATTGAACCCAGTGTAGTTTGTGTTGGTCAACGATGCTTCCCCCCCCTGACATTTCTGCCAGTACATTCTGTCCAGATGTTGATTTATTTATCTGTGTTTTCCCCTAGAAAATCCCGAGGCACGGTGATAAGAAATGCCAATTACAACGCTGCAGAATCCAAGTTCATGCTTAATATAGTCTAGTTTTGTCTGACCAGCTGCCTAAACCCCAAATATCTTCAGTTTACTGCTGAATGTGACAAAGATAAGCACCACATCCTGTCATTTGAGAAGCCTCTAGCTTGAAAAATGCCATTAAATGATCAGTCAGTTTTCAAAATAAAGTCATTTTCTGTTGATTGGCTGATCAATGTCAAACTGATTCACAGCTGCAACAATTAGTTTATTAAGTTTATTATCTAACCAAAGTTCATCTGCAAGTATTTTGGTAACCAATTAATTGTTTTAGCAAGTTTTTTCCAGTTCTTTTCAAGCTTTCAGCTCAAACGAAAGAACCTGCAGTTTTTCTTTGTCTAATATGGTGATGGACTGAATATTTTTAGTTTTTTAGCAGTTGGTTGGTAAAAAAAAAGCATTTTTAAAATCGCCATGTGGGTATAATATAATATATTAGTTGGTACTTGTCCCTAATCCTAAAACCTAGTATTTATCATATGCACTTTCAAAGATTTGACTTCAAGGTGTATGCCATCATCAAAACACTCAAATTAGACTTAATTTACCTTTCATTAACTACTGTTAGCAGTTACAGCTGCTGTGGTAATTTTTGTTTCCCAACTTTCAAAGACAAAGTTTTGTTCAACACTGAACATGAAGTGGCATTGCATTAAAAATAATGCAATTAATACTTTATCAATTAATTTAATACAAAATTCATTAAACAAAAAGCCTTTGCCTCAGTGGACAGTTTTTCTACCTATTTTGCAAGTGGATCTATCTTCTGTGCCTCCGTTAATTAATGAAGTTCTCTACTTTCCCAGCTACCAACATAAACCATCATCACAACACAACAGTAAATTGTGATTGACCTTAAATATGAGGGACTGTCACCCTGTAATGTGCTACTGATGTGGTGTTTTCTGGTTTTGAGGTTTCACAGACAGATAATTTCCTCCACAGTTACAATGTGGATGTATTTGATTGGACAGTGCAAACATTATAGAGCATCAACCCACACAACCAGCCTAGCTGGTCAGGGTAAAACAGGATCAGTTACAGCAGAGCACACATTATGTGACAGGGAATATGCATTAAGGACAAATAAAATAAACAGGCTTATTTGTATTACACTGCATTTGACCATTTATTGTGTTACATGTTAGCATGGCTCACAGAATATCAAAGATCAGTTAGATCTAGAGATAAAATGGAAAAATTATTTGAAACACTCGGTTTCACTTCCTTTTCTGCTTTAATGTCAAAGGCAGAGTTGGGCTTTGGTAAAATACAGTAGATAATGAGGTGAAGGTCTCCTCTCTGCTGTAATTACTATTCAGGGCATACACAAAGTCTGCAGGGCATTTTCCAGAGAACAGCAGCAGCTGGGATGATCTCTGAAAACAGTTCTGAAAATATTGTGAACCACAGAGCTTGTAAGGTTTCTCTCTCTGTGCATTTAGGCCACTAGGCTGTTTTGCACATCTATGCATATTTAAATCACTCAGTAGAACCTGCTTAGTGAGAAAAATCTATACAACTAATTTTACATTTAAAAGAACAAGCACAGATCTCCATTCTTCATTAGAGACTCACTAAACAGGTTTTCCCCTAACAAAACTAAGACTAAAGTGATTTAGATACCTCACTAAAAGGGGGGCCTAGGCATCAAAAGAGGAATTTCTTTATTAATTATGTGTATTGAAAGTTTGAGGTTCAGCTGAAGAGGAGTAAGGGTTTTTTGTCCTTAAGTGCTGCAGACTTTGGATACTATGGGGAAGTCCTGTACTCATAACCATTGTTTGTCACATAGCAACTGTTGTCCCCCTCAAACAGAAAAGAAAACAGGCATTCCACAACATTCATTGAAAATCCCCTATTGTGCATTTTACTGGGTCCTTACAGAGAAACTTGATTGAAATGCAAATGCTTCAGACTTGGTCTTAATAGTACAGATGAGGAAATAGGGAAGATTGACGTCATTATTACGAGGGACTCTTATCATTTCGGCATCCTGGTTTAAGTCCCCAGTGTAATAAAATAACTTTCCTGAAGTGATACTACCTCTCCCTGGCTGCTGCTTTGTGGGAGATTAATGCTTGTACAGACGCAGGAGAACTACTTGGTAACCTTTTGTAAAAATGTAAGAATACACAAATTTCTCTGAAATAACATGAATCTGACAAAATAAAATAAAAAACAGACTTTCCTTTTCGTCTTTGATTTAGTAGAATATAGGTGAAGTTAATTGTGGTTTGTTCTATTTATGTGGAAGCGTAACAACAAGTGGTCCCTACATCTGTAGGTACATTTTGATAAAGATATGCATGGAGGGTACTTTTCTCACCAGTCATCAATGTGTGGTGAAAATGGGCAGCAGAATACTGGCAGCTAACTTTAGGTAACTTAATAAAAACTAGCAGAAACTAACTTAAAGATAAATAAAAGCATATTTTCTTGGGATGAAATAAGAGTTACACTCTCTAAAGACCTTACTAACCTTTCACCTTGCCCTCTGAGATTGTACATTTTGGCCAGTGTTGCTTTAGTGGTTTGTTTTGGTGCTCAGCTCAGCTAACTGATATGTTTGTTTGTTTCACAGTTGTCAGATATGTCTTTTCTAAATAAATTTATTTTGTTCGACATTGTAATCAGTGTGAAGCATTGACTCCTTTTGTACTGTGATTGATGTCAGTCTCTGTCTTGTTTTGGGAATCCAAGTTGTCCAGTGTGATTGTTTTTAACTACAAAAGGCAAAGTCTCCACTCTGTAAACGTCTCTGTGTCTGTTGCTGGAAGGCCCATGTTCTTTGATAGCTGAACTATTTAGGTTGAAGTGTGTCTGATGTTGAGCCAGTTTTCACTCCACTTCAGCAACATTCTGAACATCTTGTCTGCTCCTCCTGTCTTGTGCTGCTGCCGGATCATGCACGCGTGCTGTTCCAGCTGCCTACTGCAGTTTAAAAGCTAACCTGTTAGGCTCTCTGTGCTATCACTGCGTCGGTTTTGATTTATCTTACTGACAGTTGAAGGTCATGTGGGGCTTTAGGGGTTGTTGATGGCAGAGTCGAAGGGGGCACGGGTCTTGATGACAGGCTACAAGGTGTCATGTACAATGTTCAGTCCTGGACCTGTCGGCAGATCTGGAAGTATGTAGCTGTACAATCCTGATTAATGTGGTGGATTTGTTTGATGTACACTTGATGTTTGCTTTTGAAGAGCACAATTGCTCAACATTATAACCTTTGGCATTTTGTTCCCTTTTGGGCATTTATTTAGTAAAAGCACAACATTAACATTGACAAAACTTCTTCTTGCTTTCAAGGAAGAAATATTTAAACTGGCCTGAGTGAAAAGATGTCAAAGGCTCCAGATTCTCCAGCTCGGTCCCGTTCCAGGTCAAGGTCCAGGTCCAGATCTTATTCCAGGTCTCACTCTAGAAGCCACTCCCGGTCAAGATCCAGAAAACGTCGCTATAGGTGAGTTCAGTGACTTTTCTGTATGTAACGTTAACCTACATTAAGAGCCTTTTGGTTATGTGATGAATATGTTCAGCGGATTCTGACTGATGAGATTTTTAATCATGATCATAATAAGTTATTTTGTTTCGAGCTAAGAAAAACGTGGGCACACAGCACAACAGTGTGTAATACCCAATGTCAGTAAAGCCATTTTCTCAGAAAATATACAGAGAATCATGTCCGGACATTGCCCAGATTTGCCCTTTCAGACATGTATCACACAACAGGAGACTGTCTGTGTCAGATGTGTTCTCACTTAACCCTCATGCATCACTATGGACATTTTTGCCCTTAATGACTTAAGAGGGTAAATTAAACTAACCTGAGGGTTGATGGAAACACTGTCTGAATTAGGTGAAGGGCAGTGCGTGCAGCAGGCACAACGTTACATAAAAAGTGCGCTGCAGAAATTGTAGTGTTTTGTAATAATACTAAGGTTGTGAGTGTTCATCTTGACAGGATTTGATTTGCTCTGTTGGTGTCTGTTTAGTTCCAGTGTTTGTTTTTGTTATCTTAATATCGCAGATAGTTGTCCACATAGATTTTAAGACGGACAAGCAGTGGTGTGGCTTTTGCTCTGTGAAATTAGTTTATGCTGTCAAAAACATTTTAAGACACTTGAAATGATTATAATATTACACTCTATTCTTCATGTTAAAAGAAGTATATCTCACGTCTGCACAGCTGGCCAAATCTGGTGTAATAATGGGGTTTCAAAAAGTTACAGAAATGGTTGATGCAGACACCCACTAGTCTGTGTTAGAAATGTGTGGAGGAGGGTGTTTCAGACTCTATCCAACTCTCTGACTTACAGTTCAAAGTATATATATATCCTGCTCTGTCATTCTTCCTCTCACTCTAGGTTTGCCCTGTATTTGCATAAATTATGTTCCTGTGTAGAAAGAAAGT
Source organism: Sandelia bainsii (assembly GCA_032362345.1). Lineage (NCBI taxonomy): Eukaryota > Metazoa > Chordata > Actinopteri > Anabantiformes > Anabantidae > Sandelia > Sandelia bainsii. The sequence continues at coordinate 5,644,111 of JAUMHL010000003.1, read as the reverse complement.
CTGAATGAATTTGCATCAGCTCACTCTTAGTCTAGTATGTCCGGTCATCATTCGTAAGTTAAAGTTTTAAATGTTGGCCAATATACTGTTGCTTCTTCGTTTGGCAGGTTTGTCGTCTGCCCATGCTTGTGTTTGAAGTGACGGTGCGTTGTTGTGGATGTAATTTCCCTGAAGAACATTGCTACACTGGTTGTTAATGAATTGTCAAAGCAGAAAACAAAGTTGAGAGCGAGTACTCTTGGCTTTGCTGTATCCACCACCCTCCCTCTGTACTGTCTCCTCCCCCTGTGGATTAGAGCAGGTTGTGTCCTGTATGCACCCTTTGTGCACCACAGACATTAAGGAGACACTGACTGTCCTGCTTGTGGGAATATTCTGCATCTGTTATGTGTAATGAAGCACAATCTCTGTTCCGATGAAAAGGTGAGCGCGCTAAGCCGAGAAATGGTGTTTTCAGTGTTTTTATTAACACCGTTGATGCACTCGACTGTTTCAGCTTATGAAGGGACATCAGAACAGGAGCAGTGGTAATATGGTGTCACTTATTGTTAAATTTCTTATGCCGACAGCTTTCTAGCTTAATATACTACTTAGTCACTCTTTCATAAGTGAAGCTGCTGTATGTTTTGTAGATGGGATTTTTCAATTGCAGATTATTATTATTATTGGTTTTTAAATGAATAGTTTGAGTTTTAGAAATTACTGATGGGGCAGTGTGAAGACTTTTCATCTGTGTGATACATCTGATTTAAGTATTTATTTACATTAATATCACTCTGAGTGAATTAAGTTGCAACATAAAGACCTGTTCAGTCAGGATGAGACAGCTGCAGAGAAAACATCCAAGTTATTGCAGAACCTGCATTGCCCTCTGTTGGCTGGAGTCCCTTCGATGTGTTTATTTATTTTTATGTATCTATTTTTGTTATTGGCTATAATCCTTTACCTTAATGTAAGACTGTTTGTGTTTATACCAATATGTCTCTAGAGTATAATTATAGTTTCGTTTCAGAGATTTTGAGAACCTACGTTTTATATTTGTGGTGTACTTGGTCATAGAATATAATTTATCCAAAGACAAAATGTTGCATTGCTGTAAATTAATTTTACAGACATGAAGGGATCCCACCTCACTTCAATGATTGTAGACAAAAATAGCGTGTATTTCAAGACAACACTGTAAAGACGCACATGCTATCAATTTTCCTAATTTTGCATATTTTGGTTTTGTGGTTAAGAGAAAGTTGTCTATCCTACATTGCTAAAATATACCTTGTGAGCTGTGTGAATACCTGTGCTGTGAAAAAGTATTTGTACCTTTCAGATTTTTGCATATTTGTCACACCTAAATGATTCAGATCATCAAACAAATTGTCATATTACACAAAGATAACCTGAATAAATACAAAATGCAGTTTTCAGATTAACATTTTATCTGTTAAGGGAAAAAAGCTCTAAACCTGCCTGTCCCTATGAAAAAGTAATTGCCCCCTAAACCTAATAACTGGTTGTGCCACCCTTGGTGGCAACAACAGCATTCAAGCTTTTCACATCGCTGTGGAGAAATTTTGGCACACTCTTCTTTGCAGAATTGTTTTAATTCAGCCACATTGGAGGATTTTCGAACATCAACGACCTTTATTTAATGTCATGCTACAGCATCTCAGTCAGATTTAAGTCTGGATTTTGATTATGCCACTCCAGGCACACAATAAGTCGTCATTAGTTATTATGCTGAATAAAATTCAACAGAAAAAAAATCTTGCAATAGGATATTATATTTTTAGTTTTCTTTCACTGCTAAGGCCAGAGAGCCTTTTGATTAAATGCACAGAATGACAAAATTGTTATGCATCACCACTTTCTTTCTTCTCCCTTTTCTCGCTCTTCCAGTTCTAGGTCTCGTTCCCGCTCTCGTTCACACTCTCCGTCCTACAGAAGCTATCCCTCTAGGGACTATCAGAACAACAGAGGTGGTTTCAGGGGCTACAACCGGGGCTACAGGAGGCCGTACTATTACCGAGGAAGAAACCGAGGCTACTACCAGCGGGGTCATTACCAGAACCGAGGAGGAGGAGGAGGTGGTGGCGGCTATGGCTACAAGACCAACTGGCAGGGTGGCGGTGGCGGTGGTGGTGGAGGTGGAGGCTGGCACGAACGCCACCATGACCAGGACCACCACAGCCCCAGAAGGGGGCGCTCCCGCACACCCAAGAAGCGCTCAGGCAGTCGCAGCCGCTCTCGCTACTCTGACCGCTCGTCTTCGGGTCATTCTCAACGCTCCAGGCGTTCCAGCTACTCTTCTCGCTCCCGATCCCCATCCCCACGTCATCGCAGCAGCAAAGGCAAGCCTGGAAACAAGGATGCTAAAGACAAGCTAGCAGAAAGTCAAGCAGACAAAGCAGGACCACCATCAGACGGCAGCGCCATCGAGAAGGTGTCTGGCGGTAAATGGATTGACTGTGAAACAAGCCCCAAAACAATCAGCCCTAAGAAAGAAGATGTTCCATCTGGTCCTGAGATCAAAGGGCCTGTAACCGGTGGCCCTCTGTGGAAAACCATTGGCAATGCGTCTCCTCCAGCCAAGAGCCCCACGAAGCCAGGACAAACTGCTTCCTTCAGCGGCTTTGGGTTCTTCTCAAAGGAAGATGCCAAAGCTGGAGATAAGACTGTGATCTCTGCTGCCTTCAAAAAGTATGTCTGTTACTTATTTACTTATTTAAATATAAAAATATTGTTTAATTTTTATTTTTCCTAACAAATTATATTCTTTCAAATATGTTTAGCCTTTTTCAAAGATCCTTGGAAGAATACAGGTTAAAAAGGAATGAAACATAAGACTCCTGAATTTTAAGTGCATTGAAAATGTAGCCGGCTATTTTCTGAGCGCTGAGAGGAAGTTATATGAAATCCCACTTACTTAGGACGATGGTGATTACGTGAGTATAATTGTTGCAGTGTGAGTCATGGTCATGTACTGTTTGCACAAGGGATGGGTATTGGTTTATTTATCACACCTATCATTTTGGCAGGAAAGAACAGTTTGAAGTTTCTAGTTTGCTATAAATTCCGGCCATTATAACGAGGGTGAGAATAATCATTTTAACATCACAGAAGTAAAATCAGCATTGTTCGTATAAAGGTCAGGTGAAAGAGTAATTATTAATACTGATAATAATAATCAAAAACAGTTCAGTATCTTTTTATTTATATGAACATTACATCAAATGTTCTTGGCATATCTATTAAATGCCATTGCATTTTTCTTTCTTGTTCTTTTTATTGTTATTTATTTATACATTGTTTTTTCCTCTTTTTGTAAATGCACCGCTGCTGGGTGGAGCACCCACAATTTCGTTGTACTCTCTGTACAATGACAATAAAGTCTATTCTATTCTATTCTATTCTAAATGTTAAACTCTATGCAAGTGATTCTCTCAATGCTTTTCTGCAAGAAATTTTTCTTAACAGCAGTGACATTAATTCAAAAGAAGCCTGTTTACCTCTTAAAAAGTAGTTTGATGTTTAGGGGAATATGCTTATAAGTTTTCCTGTTGAACGAGAGGATTGATGCCACTATCATGCCTGACCATGTAAAAGTAATAAGTAGGTGATGAAATTGGGGAAAGAGGTAACCTGGCTCCGTCCAGAGGAAACTATATCTATCCTACCAACACCTCTGAAGTTTTTAAGTGTAAATATTGGGTGTTCATTTGTGAGTTTTAGAGATGCTGGTAGACACTATTCTTGCTTTTGCTTTTGGCCATAACCAAACTAGTTATTTTCTCCTTTTCCAGTTTTTATGCTATGCTAAGCTAATCATGTCCTAGCTGCTATATCATCTTGAAAGGTGTGAAAGATAACACAACAATGTCCAAGACTTATTTCCATTGAGTATATATATAATAGATAAATATAAATCTGCACATATACAGGCACATGCATACTGTAAATGTATATATTACATATTAAACACATTTTGCATAAACCACAAAGTCATTTTCTTTAGAAACCCAAAAATATAACCACATAATCTAAAAGAATAACAGCTTACCATGGTGTTGAACCTTGTAAACACAAACTGATAACATTAATGCCCAGTCCTTCAATGAGCATGAAAAATGGTCCTAGAGGTCCTTGGTGGCTGGTATTTATCTTTGCATCACAGTCCTTCATAAGTCATTTTCACATATCAATTTTGGACAGTGTCTGGAGAATCGGGTCCAGACGTTGTCTGGAGTTACTGTTTTGCACGGTGCGAGTGTCATTTTGGTGCAAGAAGGGAGACAATATTATATTTAAGGACATTTCAGTAAGAAAAATGTCTCAAACAGAAGTTTGAGTCCAGTAAATACGTTTGAAGTTTCTCCCATATCCATCCCTGGTGTGTTTATCATTTTCCAATCTGAACCTGTGACAGTATGTTGCACTCGTGTAGTCTTGTGTTTTCCTTTTGCATTGTTTGTCGTAATCTTTAAAATCGTATTTATTATAAGCAGTTCATCATTGTATCTAACCTTACAGATACTAATAATGAGCTTGGTTCTTTGTTTTAGGTTCTTGGCAGAAAATAAAAACAAAAAGCAGGCACCTGAAAAGGAGAACGGTCGTGACAAGGAGCACAACACCACAGAACGAGAATTGGAGAAAGGAAGCAAGTCCGGAGACCTTTTCAACATCTCGTCCGCTTCTTTTGGTGACTCCAAGCAAGACAAGGCAGTTCCTTTCTTTGATGCTGGAGAAGAGGAGTTCCTTAAGTCTCACAGACTGAAAGAGAGCGACATCGAGGAGGATGGCGAGATCAAATCAGCCCTCACAGCTCGAGACATTTTCGGGAAATGGGGGGATGAGCCGAGCTACCCAACTTCTTATCCGTCTGTCAAAGAGAAAAGCTGCAGAGATGCTGAAGAGGCTGAACCAATAGATCACATGGAGGAGGAATTATACCGAAGCCGCAAGCACACCTCAAAGAAAGAGGAAAAGTCCAAGAAGAAAGAGAAGAAAGAAAAAGAAAAGTTCAGGAGAAGTCTATCCCCTCCCTCTACTTCTAGAGAGAAGGACCGGCCGCTGTTTCCTGGAGCTTTCCCTCCACATGAAGAGCCATCTGTACAACGACTGTCAGCCTCAAGGGAAGACTTTGAACTCAAAATTGGTTCTGTTGATGAAGTGCCCAGGTATGTGTAGTAATACTCAATCACCTAACGTAGTAATATTACCGTACTGGCCCGACTTTAAGAGAACTGCCTGTTTTCCATATAAAAGACTAATACTAGTCTGACAAGTGCTCATCTGTGAAGCCTTTTGTTCTGTAGAAGAGAAACACAAAAGTGACATTTCTGTTCAACCACCACATAAACTCAGGGATTCATCACTGCCAATCAACAGTACATTGTGTAGTTACATACTGTGCATTTAGATGCACTTGAGTAACCAGGCTACAGTCGACTTTCTTGACTAAGCTGATTTCTTAACAGTTATGTCAGTGGGAAACCTGGTTTCCGTAATTTTGGTAGAGGATTAAAGAAATCTGATTTCTCCAGGTAGATTTCTCCTGGAGAATGTATATGGTAGAGATGCAGCCTGTAAGTCTTTAAGTCAAGTCTGTCCAAAGCATGACTAAAACTGAAACTAACACAGAGTGCCACGTAGAAATCTATATGTCACTTTTTGTCATATTTGTTTTTACAGCGCTGTAAGTCAGCCAAAAAAATGTTTGTCACTATACAGTTCAAATCAAAAACAAAGCTTCCAAAATAAGCCTGAGGGAGAGAAGTAATCAGATTACTCATTTGCTACATGTATATGCTGATTTCCAGTAACCAGGTTTCTTATTATTATAATAATAATATTAATAATTGCTACTTTATTGATTCCCTTGGGGAAATTGTATTGGACAGCTGCCTGACAGTAGATGTCGGCGCTACTGCAGGGTTTTGGTGTCATCTCAACATGTGTCCTGGCAGGACTGGGAATCGAACAGCTCACCCTCGGGTTCGTAGACGACTGTTCTACCCACTGAGCTACTTGCCTCCCCATGTGCATGTAAACTTATTCCCTGATTACCTGAGAAACCTGGTTACTTAAGTGCATGTAAACACCGTCATAGACATTGTTCTGTCAAACTATTAGAAAATTGTTTTCTCTGGCTTTAGTGTGTTTTTGCTCTCCCTTATTTTGTTACATGATAACTATGGCAACATGTGTCCTGTAACAATAGGAATTGTAGGTTAAAGTGAGATTACTACAAATTTAGCACTCTATGAAGTCAAGTTTCCATTGTAATATAGCACAAAATTTAACAAAATAATTGCCTGGTCAGGTCCCATCCAAGAGGACTGCAAGAGATGAAGCACATTTTCTTTCATTGAAGCAGAACCTTGAGCGACTGTTTCATGTAGTATGTCATGTTTTATTTATTTATTCATTTCCAGTGTTTCATAGGTGACTGGAAATGCACTTTGTAAAGGCTGGTGGCCCAATTACTACACATAAACTCCATTCTAACAGAATATCTGATGACATAGATGGATAACTTCATAAATCCCCAAAGGACAAGCTTGTTTGTTCACCACTGCAGAACAACATGACAGGCGAGAACAAAACAAGACATAATAAGCTATAATACCACAGACGTCTTATATTCCTAGAGGACAAAGCAGAGTTCAGGGGCTGGTCTAGTATCACCGCTAACTCCCAAAACTGTCAGTTTAATAAAAAACTTTAATTGAAAAACCAGGATCAGAATACATCCTTTAAAACTGAAACACCTCCAGTAAAGACGTGAATATGTGATTGTCTAACCCAAGAATAAAGTGCGACTATTTTGTCTTATATTTGGGCAATACAGTAGATATAGTCAAGCTTTGTCACACTTCTTTAACCGCTGTTTCTTACCTCTTCTGTTCTCTCAGCTCCTCTTCTAAAGATCGCTACATGCCCCGAGATCTGCTGAATCCCTCTAAGAAAGATCCAGAGTTTCGTTCTATTTTCCAGCACATTCAGACTGCACAGCTCCGCCGCAGCCCCTCTGAGCTGTTTGCTCAGCACATAGTCACAATTGTGCACTACATCAAAGGTATAGTATGATCTGTGCTGGTTTTGTCCACAACGTAGCAAGACAGCAGGAGTTTGGACTTGATCCTACAGACGTTTTTACATAATTTTACGTTATTAAATGTCAAGTATTACGGTGGATGCTTCTCTGTATGGAATAATGGCTTTTTCTTTATTTGCAGCTCAACATTTCCACTCCTCAGACATGACTTTAAGTGAGCGGTTTGCCATGTACCAGAGAAAAGCTGCAGAGGTAGAAATGATGAAGCCAAGGAAGAGCCCAGAAATCCACAGGTAGCTGCAATGTCTAATTATCTGAATAACGATTGCATAAATGCTGCACAATTTATTCCACATAGCATTTCCAGTGCAATATTTTTAATATTGTGACGGCTTTGTCCTCCTCTCTTAGGAGAATCGATGTTTCCCCCAGTGCCTTTAAGAGGCACTCTCACCTGTTTGAGGATATGGAGGAGACGAGCTACAAGGTGACCAGCCCTTTTGAAATTTGACGTATTTGGAACAAGCAAATTTGAGACGATCCAAAGCAGCAGTGTTCAGCTTTGTGCTTTTCTTTCAAAGGATGCAAATTTCTAAATCAAAAGAGCCCAATTGTGTTTTGTAAGTGCCAAGCAAGCCCCCCAGCCTATGAGATATGGTTATTGATTGGGTATATACGAACCCAAGCAAAGGCTTAAAGGAAGTGAATTAAGATCCAAGTCCAAGCCTCTCAAGGGACGCTTATCAGTGCCTTTACCTTGTAAGTATTTTTTCTAAAAAGAAAAAAATCAAGTCACAAAACAACTGTGAAATTCAGTTAGTTTAATAAGCTACATGCATGCTGCTGGTTTCCACAAATACCTTAATACTGAATTGTGAAGCATGTAACGTTTTAAGAAATAAAGATTTTTTTATCTTTTATTTACCACACATAGTATTTTACTGTACTTACCATCATAGTTTTGTGATGTCATTATAATGTAATAATAGTCAGTATTCACATTTAGCCACCAGGTGTATATTGATTTGTCCTGTAGCTTGTTTCCCATCTTTATGAAATAATGTAAAGTTATTTATAAATCTGTGGGAATATGTGCACTTCATTCAAACATTGCCCATCAGAATTACAAATGGCCAATTTAATGGTTAATAAACGCATATCTCTGCAGGATCCAAGTAAAAAGTTCAAAGGCGACGTGATGGACCTTCGCCTGGATATTGAAAGACGTAAGAGGTTTGCTGGGAAGGAGCGCGACTACAGGCAGGAAGGGGGCAAGAGCCCAGGAGGCTCCCGAGGACCGAGCAGAGAGAGGTCCTGTGAGAAATCTGGAAAACATCACAAGAAATCAAAGTACGTTCAGTCTCCACTAGTGGCCTTTGATGTAGTTATGCACAGGGGATAGTTAGGTTATCTGGAGCAGTAGTTACTGCTGTCACCAAACTTATTCTGTCACATTTTCTGTTTAGGAGATTGTAACTTATAAAAAATAAGTTTCAGAGTTCATCTGAAGCTAATGATTCTTCTGCAGTCTGAGGTGTTTGCCAAAGATTTGTCTTTTCAGTGCAAAACTTTCTGTTTCCGTCACTTTCCGTCCACCAGAGTTTAGGCAAAGGTGAAGAGGTAGTTTTAGCTAAAAAGTGAGAAACTTTGGTCGATAGTCACTTGATTTCACTAACTCAGACTGCTGAATACCAGGATTTAGCTTTTTTGTGAAGGAAAAAACAGGTAAAAAAACTGTTTGTTTTTTTTAGCTTCACAAACTTTCTTATTCCATAAGTCCCTTTTAAGCATAAACAAAATATACAATCTCTTTTTCCTCACAGGAAGGGTAAGAAGAAGCGTGATCGCTCTCCATCCTCCTCCTCTGCTTCCACCTCTCCGTCTCCTTACCCCCCACATTTCAGAGGTAAAGAGTACATGGGAGAGGGGATGGAGCACATGGAGGAGGGCTACGGTCACTCACGTTATCCTCCGCGCGACTACAGCGGCCCTGGAGATAGAGGCCCTCGAGATTATGAGGGCCACAACATGGAGAGAGGCAGAGGCCGTGGATTTGTAAGTTCCCGTTTGTTCGTTTCTTTTCCACTGAGTTACTGACATCTTCATCTTCTTGCAATTTTCTGTGCTAATGGCATCACTGTAGACTGACCTCTCTGCTCTGTTCCTTCCTCCTAATGCTAAGGAACATAATGTGGGTGATGATTTTTGTTAAGGCAATGTGGAGCCAATCAGTGGAACTTCACCTCATCACTAAACTAAAGCCTGATTCCCATCAGTATGATAGATCTTTATCTGTGTGTTCTGTCGTAATCGTCCCTGGGTCTATGTTTGACTCTGACCAAGTTTATTAAATATTCTTCCATCTTCTTGTGGGAAATGTGTTTGTCTCTTTATTGCAACATTAAATCCACCTGTTGTTTTGAATTCAGTTCCCCAGAGTCAGAGGACGAGGATGGAACAGGGGAAATTATCCAGGCAACAACAGCAATGGAAACCCTGTCAATACAAATCCTCCAGTGCGGCCTCCAGATGAGGAGTGGGACCCTGAGTACACTCCCAAGAGCAGGAAGTATTACCTGGTGGGTCTCTCTAATTAATTAGTTTGATATGTTGTGCTCATCTGCTCATGTTCAGTTTGCTTTAGAAATCAACTTGATGTAGACTTCAATCATTACGTAAAAGTGAATTATATGGCCACAACACCTCTGAGTTTTACCAAATAATTTAATATTTCTGCTCTGTGTCTCATGATGAAGCATCTGAACCAAGTCAGTTTAAAGTCTCTGAAAACACATTTTCTCAATCAGCTTCGGTAGGAGTGATGATGTCTTTCATGAACATGATTTCTGGTGAATTTGGTCTTTTGAGACTGGAAACTGTGGCTCCAAAAACCCAAAACACAGCATAAGTCTGCACAGAAATTGACTGTTCGTGCTTCATCAGTACCTTGCCTTGTTTCCCTTCCAGCACGACGACCGTGATGGCGAGAAAACCTGGATCGACAACCGCGGTAGAGGCCGAGGTTCCTTCCCGACTCGCCGGGGGCGCTTCGTGTACCGTAAGGGAGGGAGCAGCCCGAAGTGGACCCACGACATGTTCCAGGGAGGAGAAGAAGGGGAGCTGGGAGACGACAACCTCGAAGTAGAACATAAGGACAGCCAGAGCACCGGAGACGCCTCCGCCTCGAAGTAGTAATGTGCCCTGCTCCATCATCTACCCCTCCACCTCCTCTTCATTTCATCATTTAATGGTTAAAATGTGCTGAATTTCTTTCTTCTCACAGTTCAAGTGAACTGTGAGCACCACTCGTTTGTTAGCTGAGCATAAACTTCTTTTTAATGTAACGGTGAGTTTTGTTTGTGTTGATTTGCAGCTCGACGACTTAATTGTATCTTTTTAAAGGAGAAATTACTGAGGCAACAACTTTTGAAGATAAATATTCTCTGAAAACAAAATAATTTGTGCCTTAGAAAACAATAATACAGTTCTTGTGTAATCTGAAGGTTTGTCAGCGTAGGAAGGCATTTGTGTTTTTTCTTTGTTTGGGGCTGTGGTAAATCTTCGATGTACTGCATGAAAAGTTCATACTTTGCTCCATGGGACCAGTCAGATGTGGGCGCCAGACTCATGATTTGTCATTTACAAATGATCAAACATGAAAATTAATATGTGTTTAAACCCCTGGATTGTTGATTTTTGTCACTTACTTTGTCTGAGCGTTTTCATCTAGAGCCACTTCACCTGTGTTTCTCATTAGGAAGTGAAGACATTTTTCTCTGTGTGTGCTACAGCATAATATCATTGATTGTGGGTGTTTTCAGTTTTAAAAGTGTAAATTGAAAAAAGTTTGGCACCAAAATCCCCTGATTTGCTTAAGACTGAAGCAAAAAAAAGAAAAAGATTAAGCAAGAAACATGTCGGTTTTCTGCCTCTGTCATATCAGTGTAGGTAAGTGGCTACCTTTGTTTAGATTTTTAATAAGAAACGACATGTTATTACAGAAGGCTAATACATGTATAGAATTATAAAATCTAAATTATTATAATCTTAATTGCTGAGGGAGGGGAAGATAAAATCCAAATATTGTTCTTTTTTTAAATACACAAAATGCGAAATACAGCACCTGCAGCTTCATATTCTGTCCTTGAACCTCAAAAACTAAAGAGAGAAATTACATTTTGTCAAAAGGTAAAAGATGAACGTGTATATTTTTAAAAGGATTTGACTCAAACAAGCAGAACTAGTTCTGTGAATTTCACTGTGCTGCTTCGTCCCACTTTTGACTACATACTGCATGTACTCAACCAAACTGTAGGACTTGTATTTTTTGTTTAATCAGAAGCTGAAAACTTTTTTACTGTTTCAAGAGCTTTGAAGTACTTGTCTTTTAATTTTCAATAAATCTTTATTTGATTCAGGGCAATTTTGTGTGATGTTTGTGTGAAAGTAAATTAACTGGTGTAGTTTGTGATAAGTTTATATATATTTGATCATTTGACTTAGGCTTTAAAGATCTCATTGGTTTGTGTGGAAATATTGTAAATAGTTGCTAAACCAGTTCTTTTTTTCTGAAAACCTTTTCAGTATATAGGAAATTACTGAAGCTGTTCCTTTTAACTTAGGCACAAACTGGGCCTGCACATTTGATGAAGGCGACAACACAAAAGTAACCTCAACAAACAGTGGTTTTAGCATGAACAATGCTAAAACTCTCCCCCAATAGACAGCAATTAGGAGAGCATCTACTGTGATGTTGATAGCAGGGGTGGCCACACTGCAGAAAAAGAGGAAGATTAAAATGAGTTAAAAGGTTTTATAAGGCATAAACTCTTTTATACGTAATAAAGTATTCAGTGTAAGAAGTGACAAATATGCAGTTTTGTTTTCAAAAATAATTCTTTGGGGAGAGGTAAAAATACACCTCTTGCAGGGATAATCTGCCTGGTTGCACCTGCTACAAAATTCTAGACAAAAATATGAATGCAGATATAATTTACATATTAAATAAATATTAAGTGCCTACATACCCAACACATTCTCATCCCTCAGTGTCAGATATGTTTTGTCAGTCCTGGTGTCACTATTTGGCACCACAGGAGTGAAGGCAGCTGCCTGTCGGACATGTCATCATAAACAGTCGGTTACTGTGGTAGAAACTATGGTTTCGTTTATTCAACGTTTATTCAATGAGACAAACGTTTTACGGTTACACAAAAAATTCAAGGTTATGTTAAGACAAAAGCTACAGTAAAATAAGTGCTTCCATTTACAGTCTTCGTTACAACACAGTTCACACTGGTTTCGACTTCTGTCTCTGTGGGAAAGTTCTCCACCCTGTTGATACATCCAACCACCCCGTTCTCCTCCATATCCACACACGTAAGTGCAACTCTGTGTTATGAACTTTTAAATGATAGAGATTTTATATTTTCCCAGAGTCTACAAAAGTCATTTTATGTTTTATTGGCATAATCCAAATGTAAATATCTGTAATATAAATATGGGTCAAGCAGGAACAAACAGGTGGCACCTGCTCCCACTGTTGTAACCTTTGGACGGAGCCGAGACACAGGTTTCTTCCTGGTTCCAGTCTCAATGTCTGCTTGGTGTAGCTTCAGATTTACCTGAAGATATTAGAATTGTATCAAGCTCAATTTCTCATATTCTGTTAGAAAGAATATAAGAAAATGTCCCAAAATATTGTCCTTGTCCTGTGACCATGTGTAGAAATGTATGGATCACTTTCTGAAGTAAAAGTTGTCGAACATCAACGTGGTAAAACAGGCTAGTCACCAGAAACTCACACACCAGCATATTTTCACTCAGATAATGGTGAATAAACAGTTTGTTACACAATGACAACATCGGGCCACGAGTGTCTCATTTTGTCTGTATTGAAAGTTGTTCTTTTGTCGCTACAACTACCTCTGATTCAGAAACATTGATTGCACTTTAGTGACGCTGGTCACAAGCTCCCCAGTTCTGGGATAATCAGCCTTTTCAGGAACGGAGGGGGGGGGACTGAGCCAACAGAAAATAGACCGTCTCCTGGGACACTGCCTGGATCCACTTCAGGAAGCTCTGCATTGGTAATATGTACAGTAGAGCTGAGGTGAATGGCTCCTTCATAGCTGCAAACAAACAGGTCTTTACCAGGGAGCGTGAAACTGAAACTGGTTGGTCTCAGTCAGGCCAGCTGACAGTCTTGGCTGGGCCTGGGACAACATAACTTTCCTCTTCACTTCTCTTCTCTTTTCTTTTCTGTGCACAGGATTAATGCTGACCGGACATTTAGACAATTTACTGGAGAGCGCTAAATAAACTCAAAGTCAAAGGTTGTTGTCTGTGGCCAAACCATTTATGTGTAGGGGTGGGGGTATTATTGACCACTATTTCAAGGAAAATTACGAAGAAAAAAAAAAATGTCACTAAAATATTACTAAGATTTTTTTCCACAAATAGGCCCATTTTGAAAAATGATTCCTCGATAACTTATTGGGTTGTAGGGCCCAGTTCTGGGCCCCCCCTCTACCGTGGGCACGGGACAAGTGACCCGTTTGTCCCCCCCTGTCGGCGGCCGTGGTCTCAGTATGTTCAGGCTGATGTGGACATTTATCGATGCTAGTGATGTGACACCGAGGCTGCGAGGCCTGTGTTTCTGCTGAAGCCTTCTGCTTAAATATTGTGGGACTGATGATGAATGAGAATCAGCAGAATCACCTCATCTCTTTGACACAAGGGTCAAAATTAGTTTATTTTAAAAAGCCAAAGGTAATTCACTCCTTTAATGCGTGTACTTATTACTGTGACTGTGACTATTACTGTTTCTTACATACATAATAACAACTTTTTAATTTTCAATCAATGCATGATGTGTAGTCCTAGTATGTGAAGTAAATTAACATCTGTAAAATGTGCTGCGTCTAGAAAGCAGATCTTACAGAACTGACTGACCGGCTTGGAACGGTCAGGAAGTTTAAATTGTTCTAGATTCTTCACCAGACTCTTTTACTTGGCAAAGAGGTCACATGGGTGTAACACAAGTAAGACAACACTCAAGTTAATGTGATGGCAAAAATAAACCTTTGAAAAACACCAAATCAATATAAAACAACTGTGTCAAAAATGTATTTGATGCAGTTATAAATGGAGACATCTGCTGCTCAAATCCTTTATATTGAATTTAAATGGGCGAATTAAATCTCAGACTAAAACAACACCATCATAATACAAGCTGTCTTTATGCTGCTGTTAGTGTTATTTTGTTCAATAAAACCTGTATTATAAAACCTGCTCACTTTGAAGCAGACTCAGCAAATCTGAACGACCAGAATGAGAAGTGTGTTTGTGACGTAATGAAGCTTCATTAAGGATGGTGATGTGATTTATTTATTTATTTTATTTAAAACGCGTGCTATTCATGACCAGAATGATACCATGTCTAAGTGTGGTGTAATGAAGCTTTTTTTGTGGCGCTCACGTGATCAAACATCTTTCCTCAAGTTTCAGCCTCATTTAACATTGTTCACTAGTGACGCTTATACTAGTAACAATAATTAAGAGCAGTCATCATAAATGATGGTTGCTGCAGTGTTTCAGTTTTGTGACATGGAGGTTCTAGATGAGGGAGAAAGATGTGTTATTATGTGCACATGAAGTTGCAAATCTTTTCCATTGCGTAAAAGCTTCTTTTCCAGCTTCAGTGAATTGGCAAATGTTTCATGTGATGAACAGAAATTGTAGTAACATATTTTGGCCACCAGGGGAACTGGCTGCTTTCCTGCAGGTTTGGTTTTGACCTTTAGGTTAAAATGAAACAAAGGCCTCCTTCATTGTTATCACGTTATTCTTCAACAAACCTGGATCGTGTATGTAGCTGACAGAGCAGTGGCCGCTCGTAGCCACACAATGACAAACTTCCACTGTGGCCTTCTGACTTTTTAATCCACTGAGGTTTAAAATCTGTAAAACTTTCCCAGAGTCTTGTTTTTATCAAAATCACAACAGGAATGTGCAAAGGGCTGTGCAATGTGGAAGCAAAGAAGATTAAAAAAAACAACAATCTTTCACACCGTTATTGTAAATACATCCATATCCTCAACATTGAACCTGCTGAATCAACCAACATGACACGAAGAATAATGTGATGACACTGGGAACTGTGGGAAGGGAAACGCAGGAAGTGACACCGGCCAGTGTGAAGGCAGGGAAAAGACTGGAGGGTTCTGTGGGAAAAATGTTTCCTCTGTCACTCTGAAATCTGCCTCTGACACTAATCACAGTTATGGTCTCTGATTAATAAACAATTTATTTCCTTGATTAAACATTAGTGTCAGAAAATGAAAAAATCCCCACCACAACTTTCCAGAGCCAAACATAACGTCAACAAATTGCTGAAATGATTTGGAGATTAAATATTTGATCAACTCAATAAGTGATTGATGCTGTCACAGTTTCCCAGAGCACAAGACTTGAGTGTTGCAGTTTCTTGTTTTGCACAACTAATATTCCAGAAACAAAATACTTAAAGTTCACATAAGAAACTGTAACCAGCAAAGTTTGGACATTTTTAAGTCATCTATCCGTAAACCGAAGCTGACGAATCATGTGTAAAATGATCAGCTTCGGGAACAGTAGTTCAACAGAAAACCCTTCAAATTTGACACAAGTACTATACGAGCACAAATTTTAGGTACTTTTACTTTTGCTCACTTTCAACTACTACTACACTACATTTTTCTGCTGCTGTGGTTACTTTGATTTTACATCTATGGCCAAAATGTTTTTACGATCCATTCCTCCCTTATCAGTGCTTGTATCACAACTTGTTGGGTTCTGCTTGAAATTTGTGTCACTGCCAAAACCTTTGGCCACGACCGTACACATAAAAGATATCAGCTTATAAAACGTAAGAAGCATTATTATAGGTTAAAGATCCTGTATATCAGTTTGTGGCTGATTTAAGACCTTTTGCTGGTAAAACACATGTACTTCTACAGTGTGGTATTGCTAGTTAGGTAAATGATCTGAATACTTCATTCACCACTGGTTGGTGAATGGAAATAAGTTCTGGACCTTTAGTCTGATATATTGTTTACAATTGTTTCAATATTGTCATGAACCCAAACCATTTAAAATTATTTTTGAGCTTTCATCTCCTAGTTTTCCTCAGCAAATTAAATTTGACGCTGATTAATTAATTAAACGTTGATGAACAGATTTGTTGTTTCAGCCTCATTTGGTTTAAAAAGTGGTTGAAATTTTTATTCACATTGCAAAGATGAATGTGGATTAAGCCAAATATGCTGCAGGCAAAACCTGACAAACGATATAAAGTCACACAAAATCCACAGCGACAAATGGTGTTAAATAATAAACTATGTTAAATGTGAAAAATTTAAAAATCACATTGACAACATGGACCCTATAACAGTGAAATGACCAGGGTTATAAACAGTACAGGGTTACTTTGGTCTCGATGTGCAGATCAGTCTTGATTCTTGAAGATATTATGGAGAGAAATGCAGGATGAAATAACATTTCATAAGTTTTAAACATCTGTTGGGATATTTGACACGTTCATGGTTAAATTACATTCAGCTGTATTTATTCATATGGATATTTACTGCATAATGTCTATTTATTTAAAAGGCAGTGAAGTATTGTACTTTGACTAAACTGATAAGTTTGCAGGTGACTGTAAAGTTGGAGATATTCTGTCTTCTTTGTTAGATCCTCCCTGACTGGTAAATTTCCACACTTGTTTGTAGAACTCTATACAAACAGACTGTGATTTGTCTTTTCATGCACAGTTAGTGGTAATGCACTCGTCCAATAGTCCCCGTCCCTGTGACCAGGATGTCCGGCTGCCCGTTCCTCCAGATCTCCCGGACGATCCGTTCCCTCTCCTCCAAACGTCTTGCCTTCTCCAGCTCCTCAGCTGAAGCGAACACATTCACACTCCTCAGGGTACCGTTGGACTGACTGCTGTGATCGCTCATGGGCCCCACTGTCACTTTGGGGATCTCTGCCTCCTCCCCATCTTCCTCCGCAATGCTCGCCCCCTCCTCATCCTCCTCTTCCTCGCTGGACTCCTTCAGCTGTCTCCTCTCGGGGGAAGGGGGAGGTCTGCTGCTGTGGCGCCGAGTCCTGCAGGCAATGCCGGCCACCAGGAGGCAGAGCGCCATGAGCAGACCGAAACAGACGCCCATCATGAAGTAGAGGGCGAAGCTCTCTGGGTTGGCTGTAGGCAACAGAACACAATCAAAAAGTAAAGTAACTGAGTATATTTACTCATGTACTCTACTTAAGTACAATTGCAAAGCCATTTTCTGCTCCTTTATATTCCTGCTTTACTGTACTTTTTACTCCTCTACATTTACCTGACAATGCAGTTCAGACTTTACATTAAAAACACAATAATCTTAAAGAATAAAATGCTTTCCCAGACTGTTTGGCTTGTGGCCTGATTCAAAAACAAGCAGGTCAAGTTGGGGACATCCAGACATTAAACCTGAGTTTCGATTAAACAACTAATGAATTCACTAGGTGGCAGAGTTACTGTAAAACGGGAATTTGGTTTGAATCAACAAAATTTGTCTCATTAATTGATATAAATATTTAAGTTTAGTTCATTTGAAGTAAAGCGAACACAACTTAAAATTTGTTGAATCAACCGCTGAATTTCATTCATTCAACCCATTAAATTAAGTTTTAAAAGAAACAAACATAGCAGAGAACCCAGCATGCATTGTTACTTAAACTGTAAGATACTATTTTTCAGTTTGAAGAAAACAATAACACAGTAAAAGTCTGCTAATTACATAATAATTATCCAGTGATTGTTCCACAGTTTAAATGAAACTGCAATCAATTAGCTCAAACTAAATTTTGTTAAAATTATTTGGCCATAGTTGTTTTGAAAATTGAAATTACAGCATGTGAAATTATTTTGTCTCTACATTTGTGCACTATTAAGACAATATTTTCCACAGAAATCCTGAGAAAAAAGCTAATGTACTAATAATTAAGCATTTTTTTCCCTTCAATACTGTTAAGTAATTTTCAGTTTGGATACGAGCGAGCAGCTTCAAACGTTGTTTTTGTACTGTAACACATACACCAATCAGCCACAACATTAAAACCAGCCTCATACGCACCGAGCTGTGTTTTCTGACACCTGGTGATCGTGACCAGCATTAATTTGTGTTACAGTTTCTCTTCTGTGGGATCTGACCAGACGCCAGTGAGCCTTCGGCGCCTGTGATCCTGTCTCTGGTTCAGTGGTTGTTCCTCACCTGCCACTTTTGGTAAGTACTGACCACTGCAGACCAGAGCGCAGGACTAGACCTGCACTTTAGGAGATGATCTGACCCAGACGTCACAGTTCGTCCCCGGTCAGTCTGTTCATTTGCTGCAAGACATCATTGTTTTTCACTTCACCTGTCAGTGGTTTTAATGCTGTGGCTGATTGGTGTGTGTACATATATATCCATAAGTACACGCTACACTTTGTACTATGTTCACTTGATTTGTTTGTTTGATGTTTGATCGAGATTTTTGTAAACTGAGAACAAACCTGTTTAAAACAACTGTGTGACTACAAAGTCAAGTCAGCTAAGATTTTTTTAAGTTTAGTTAACTTGATTTTAGTTTTCAAAACTCATCAACTCATGTTTACCTACTTAACATCAGTTAAGTTGACATTTTCATGTAGCAGGAAAACAACAAAAGCTTCATTACAAGTAAAAGCTCTTCATTTAAATTTGTATTTAAGCAAAAGTAGACAATTATTATCAGTACATTAGATTGGTAATGCCGATGCACCATTGTGTAAGCAGTGTTTTGTTGTTGCCACTTTTGTTGTTGTTGTTGTTACCACTTTTACCTATTTTAAATGCAGTTTGGTAATTAAATACAGAGTTGTGCAACCTAAGGGTCAGGCCCTACCAAAGGGTCACCAGATAAATCAGAGGGGTCATGAGATGATGAATGGAGAGTTGGGAAGAAAAAACAAACTCTGCTACACAAATCTGTTTTCAGTTTTTGGACTTTTCGCTAATCTTTAGTGAAATAGTAAAACAAACCAAGGGAGATGTTTATAGGTTAGATGCATGCATGACTTTAATTAGTATTTTTCATTAATGCACTGATATTTTTACTGCAGCAGTACTGAATATTACCTCTGCCACTGAAAGTAAATGACAAATGGCTGTGTTTGCCTGAATAGAAGCACAACTGAATCTACAATCTTATTTTAATTCTGCCTATTTCTGAGCACAAAAAATTCAACATTATGAGACACTGTGCGGCTGTGAGCCAAATAAAACAGGACACTAAAGTCCCACAGAGGAATTCAGTCTTTAATGCACAGCAGAAAATACTTTTGTTGAAGTTTGCATCTGGATCAGTGGTTCCCAGTGTTTTTGTTTGTTACCTCTTAAGATTTCACATTTTCTATAAAGATGTATTGTACATTTAAAGACTTTTTGGGGGATGTAATTGTTTTTGAGAAGAACATAATGATAATGAGATGATCAGTGTTCATAATGTACCAGGTTTCCAAAGCATTTCATTAACCTTTCTGTCATACTTATCAATATCAATATGACATTCAAGACTGCTGTGCGTGCTGTTAAAGGCATCTGCGACTCATTGTGCATCAGATAATAAGCAGAGATAATCACTTCTAAAAGTTTTTGCGCGAGGCTCGTGGTTGTACCTCTGCCAAACAGTCAAGTTGCAGTTTAAATACATACCTAAGATATTGAGTTTACAAGAATGGGGGGCAGACAGGAGGTCATAGTGACCTTTGACCACTAAAATCTAATCTGTTCACCTTCAGTGGATGTCTGTGCCAATTACGAAGAAATTCCCTTAAGGTGTTCCTGTGATATTGTGTTCGTGATAATGGGACAAACAGACAACCTGGAAACATTAGGCCTCCAGCCACATCTGTCGCCAGAGTGGAGGCATAAAAATGCATCCAAACATTCAGCTGTAGCTAAAATAACTCACTGACTCATCCGAGTTAAATAGAAGAATATTTTCCAACGTATTTTTAGTACAATATTCCCTGATGTTTTCTCAGGGTTTTCGTAGTTATATTAGGTTTAACTGAACAAAATGCATCAGAGAGGAAAGACAAAGGATTTTGCCCCCAAAAGTACATTAATATGAACATACGTTACAGAGATTGATTCATTGTTAGGTGTGAGCAGTTAATTTGAAGCATGATTTTTCACCTGCTGTTTCATTTTAAAGGAATAGTTCAACATTCTATGAAACAGACATTCAGTTCCCTGCTGAGAATTGGGTAAGACTGATGCCACTCTCAAGTCTGTGTGAGAAGATTGAAGCTACGTACAGGCAGCAGCCGGTTAGCTTAGCATAAAAAAGGGAAAACAGGGAAGCATGTTAGCCTGGTTTTATCCAAAGATAACAAAATCGACCTGTCAGCACGTCTAAAGCTCAATAATTAATATGCAAAGAGGAAAAAAATGAGAAATTTCTATTTGTACCTTCTGTAAAACAACATTTTTTGTTTTTCCACAGTTTTTTTTAAATACAGATTAATGAATAAATGAACTTGAGGTGGTGGTAGATGAATTTTCTTACTTTTGGACAGAGCCAGGCTAACCTTTACCCGCTGTTTCCAGTCTTTATGCTAAGCTAACCAGTTGGTACAGTAGGTGTAACTTAATGTTTAGTATACAAGAGAGTGGTATCAGTTTTATAAGTGTATTTCCCAAAATGTTGGCCTTTTCCTATATTAACTATAAGAGTTGCCAGTAAAAGTAAACAAGTAAAGACAGATCAGCGAGCTGCACAGTGTTTTTCCTTAATGCATTGAAGGAGGCCTGAGCTCCAGTTTAGTAGAAACACTGAGGTTTTTACCTTTGATGTGAGCGTAAGTCGCCATGCTGTTACTGAGCAGCTCCATGTCTCTCTTAACAGGCTCCATCGTGCTTCACTGTGGGGTCAAATATCTACCATTTCCAGGACGTATCACCCTCCTAACTCCTGGACCATCCACTCAAAGTGGATCCTAATGCAGGAAAAGCACAACCAGACAGTTAGTGAATACATCCGAGTCTGATCTGCTTTAATGAGGAAGAAATTATGTTTAAACCCACTGAGTTTATGTAAATGTGCTTCAGAAAAGCCATCGCTATTTCTGTGATGTAAACCAGTGTCAGAGGTCGTTACAGAGGGACATTGTGTCCCTTGTAATGTTTTTACTGAGTCCTGAGGTGAGGAAATGTAGGCAACGTGAGATCCTCCGTGTCCGACAGGGATGTTTATGTTTATGACGTCAGTGCCTGAGGAGGCTCTTTTTTCCGGTGTCAAGAAAATGTGACTTTTTCCCACAGAAAAAGTCACATGACAAGTTTCACATGTTTCTTTGGCTCTGAATTACACGTCGACTTGGAGAAACTCCAACTACTAAAAAAAGACCAATTAAAGGGCTAGTTTATCCTAAAAGACAAAGCATATGTTGGTTTTACTCAGGTTTTGAGATTTCTATGAGATTTTAATAATACAGCTTTATAATAAGAAATATTTTATGAAGGTTTATAAATAACTGAAATGAAAAACACTTTGTAACTTTGCTTTACAAGTACAGTTTAATATTTTGATGTCATTCAATCAACCCTTTTCTTGAATGTTACATGGTCAAACTGTCCATTTAAAATGTCTTGAAATACATAATTATAAGACAAAGAAAATTATATACTTGAGGAAGGGAGACAACCTGGCAACCCAAAACATCTCAAATTATAAAGCTCCATTCAGAGAAAAACAGCCCACACACCAACAAAGCAGCAAAGATGCCAAAAAGATTAAATTACTCCATGTGCAAGAAGCACAGTGACAAAATGTGAATAGAAATGAACATTTCACCCTGTCATTACAGATTTTCTTTTAAATTATTAATCTATTAATTACACCATATACATTTCCAATGAGGGATGCTTAATTCTAAAGTCATTGTAATGTTGCATAAACAAGACAGGAGCTGTTTTAAGTCCATACTGTGTGATCAGATTTTGAATATATAAAAATAAGTGTAGCCGCTGCTCATAGCTGCAAGAAATTAAAGCTAATTGTGAATTGTGGTGAAACATATTGAATAACCTCACAGAAAACACAAGTAATGATTGAATTGTGGTGAAACATTTTCATGTCTGCTAAGTTTAATTGTCAGTGACGTCCAAAAGTCACACCGACAGGCACTGATGCACAGATTTTATGATTTCTGTTAGTGTCAAATGATAAATGTGTTTTCACAGACAGTGCTGTACGTTTTAGCGTTTTAGCACGGGAACAGTTGCTAATTAACATCAAATACAAAGTACAGATTAAGCTGAATGAAACAGTTTTGCAGCTATAAACAAAAGTTATTGAAATTTGACCCTGGATGAAAAGTTGAAGAAATGTTATTACTGTTAATCCTCAGAGGAACATGAATGCGTGTATTGAATTTATAGGCAACACATCCAATATTTGCTGAGAAATTTCACTTAAGTATGAACCTCACGGTGACACTAGAAGACAAGTCAGGTGATCATCAATGTAAGTAAGAATCATCCTCTGGGAATCATGATTGTCTGCATCATTGCATCAAGTTAGTAGTTACTCTGGATAATCCACAGACCTCACAGGAACCTGTTTCTACTAAACAACAACAACTACTAGCCTATATATTGTTGTAATTTGGGTGAACTGACCCTTTAAAAAAAGAAGAGGGTTGGAGAAGCTAAATTGAGGGGATTTGCTATGAAACTCTGTCTCAGGCTCCCACAGTTACAGTAAATCTTGGTGTAAACACGATGGCTGATATTTCCCACCCGCTTACTTTCCCTGTTATTACAACAACAATGTGCGTGGGAGCCGAATGTTTTTCTTTCTGCTGCTTTTTCTTTCGGGAGAACAAAATCATGCCTGCTCCAATTGCTGTAGCATTGGGGGCTTAGGTCGCTCTCCCACCCTGATCTTTATCCCGGTGACTCTTGGCAGAGCCTGTGCTCTATCAAAGGCTCTTTTTTTATTTTTGTTAGGAGGACAATTACACTGGTAGCTGTTATGGTGGCTGGCTCAGGGTCCACTGACTCATGGGAACTGGTGGTTCTCAGCCAGCACTGCCTGCAGTCCAGCACTTAACTTGCAGAGCGAAGAAGCTTGACGCCTCTGCACCCAAATTTGCTGCCCCCAGACCTTAACAACATAAGTGGGCAATTTAGTTTTTGGTTGTGTAAAGTCAAACAATGTTTGGTTTAATTAAAAACTCTCTAATCTTACAAGCCACCTTTCACAGCACACTGCAGATAGATATCACCGTCTTATCAAGTTGTCTGTAATTTTATTAAGAAGTTTTTGGAATTATTTGCTTTCTGGCCAAGAGTGAGAAGAACACATCTATCATGTCTGTAACTCTAAACTTGAAGCAACTTTTAGCGAACAAAGGACAAAGCTAGCCTAGCTCTGTCGAAAAATGACAAAATTAGCAAAAGCATAAAACAAATAATTGGTTTATGCAGGTTCAGTAGCAAAATGTTTCATGCAGTGGCATAAAATATTGTTTCTACACTTTGCTTTTGTGCACACTAAACAAACAAAAATAACAATTAGTGAGCTTTAAAGATGCCAGACAGCAGATTTAGCTGTTAACTGTTCCCACTCTTTCCAGTCTTTAAACTAAGCTAAGATAAAATAAGCTAACTGGTTGCAGCTTTGCTTCAATTATTGGATTCACTGGTCAGGTTTATACTTACAGTACATGTATGTAAAGTCCTACTTAGCTACTATCATATCTTCATGTTAATCCTAACACAATGTACAATATATATATTTTCACAGTAATCTGTCTTATAATTTGATGCTTGATTTTGTTAACGTTACATGTTTAAAAGTCTAATCAGGAACAGGGTCTGTAAACATTACATATAAAACACAACAAACTTAAGACAATGTTTACTCGTATGGTCGCTGTCGAATAAACAAACAAAATAAGTCAACTGTGCACACGCGACTGTTATCGCTCAGTCTGCAAGAGTGTGAATAAACATTTTTCCCATAATGTGTTAATTCAGTGAAAAAGTCAGAAAGTGCAGTAATGATGAGTCTCTTCTGCTTCCAATGCAGCAAACATCATCATGTTTTAATGTTTTAAGCTTCTGACACTGAAAGTTGGTTTGAAAACTCACTGCTTGTTATATTTAGATACTAAATAAATTCTATACTGATTTTAAGAAACTTTAAGACTTAAATATAGACAAAAACACTTTTTTGTCTTAAAAACCCCACCACACTCAGACTCTTATTCTGTTTTCTTACTCACAGAATTACACATACAGTGTATTTTTATGCAGCACTGCACACAACTGCATGATGGTCATTTTGCAGTGCAGTTTACCCAAGCTGGACACACAACACAAATACCAGAGGGAGACAAATGTCCATTTTATGCAGCCACAGTCTGAGGCAGACAAATTTACCACGTAACATTTTTCCCGACAAGTCCAATAACTTCTCAACTTAACTACACACATGCAAAGCCCGGCAGCTGTGGCTGTTTATGTGACCCCATCAAACGCACTCCCGCTCAACCCTCCCACACTTCCTGCTTAGATAATCCCATTTTAAGTCAAAATGATGAAACGTGAAACCATAGAAAATTAGACCTGGTCTATCCCGATTCCACCACATCTAGAACCTCTCAGAGATGAGTTTTTCTCAGTAATACTTCACTGGTGCACCATAGAAAACAAGATGTGACCAGATGTGTGTTCTCTGTGAATATATATTTAAAGGAGAATGTTTTAGCTACTAGCACCTATAAAGATTTTTATGGTCTGCAGTATTGTAAAGAACATGCTGCAAGCTCTACTAATAAACCAGTTTATTGCCTGACAGCAGAGTAGCTGCAGTCTGTTTGGGAGCATCCTAGTAAAAAATGTAAAAGTCTTTAAAATCAGACTTTGTAAAAAGGTATGACATTCAGTTTCTCTGACAGATAGCTCATTAGCTCATGTGAGGCACAGTAAAAATTTGAATAACAAAAAACTGGTAAATTGGTAAAAGAAAGTCTAAACATCACCTACCTTGGTCCTGGATGACAGCTTCCACAAATCTTTCTTTAGAATTCAGATCCAAATTTAGACCTGATCTGTCATTCAGCCGTTAGAGTATATCCCATAATTTGGACACAAACGTCATGAGAGGTTGTTGTTTGCAACAGTGGAGCTAATATTTCTGCTGGACTACAGACTGAGCAGCTCTCCACTACACGATTCACTCCCTCTCATCCTCTAGTGGGAGGAGGACCAGACAGAAACCATCCAGACTCGCGTTGAGAAGGAGGAGTTGCCTTTTCCTGAGAGATAAAAATGAAACTTGTGTATCTACTGCTGGCATCTGATTTCAAAACAAAAGGCCAAAATTTTGAGGGAGGTGATCTCTCCACTGGTGAACACACCACACTAAGGTCTGTTCACTGTTTAGCCAGGAGGGTGGGACAGGAAATAGCTCGTCGGCTGGCAAACACACAGGGCCGTGGTGCTGTGGGGGCTGGTGGATTAATTGAACTCTTTGTATTTTAATCTCAGCTTTGAGGGAGGAAAAACAGCTCTGCAGTCGGTAACAGAGTTCATAAAGCAAACAGTGGAGCAGACCAGCAGGTGCTGCTGTTTGGTCGTATCTTGAGTTGGTGGCGTATTTTGGATAATTGTCCTTTGACATGATGAAGCTCATACTTCACAGATGAGTTTGTATGATTTGGATCAAGAGCAGAACCTTTTCTCCTCCATACTTTGGCAGATGTTAATCTTGGTCTCAGTCTATAACACATCTGCACTTTTCCGCAAATTCCAACCTGGCTTTCTGACTCTTGGTGCTGGTGAGGGGTTTGTATCTTGTGGTATAGCAATTCAGCAACAATTCTCCCTTTTTTCTCAGATTCACAATGGTTTGCTAGTTGCTGCAAAAGATTATCATACGAGGTGTAAATACCTCAGTTTGTAGGGCAGTCGTATATGAACCCTAGAGTTGGCGGTTTGATTCCCGGCCACATGTCAAAGTGTCCTTGGACAAGACACTGAACTCTGAACCCTTGGCACCTTAAGGGGGCCCTGTCCACAAGATAAATGAAAATGTCTTTACTGTCAAGCAAACACAAATGAACAACAAATGCACAACTATTCCAATTGTTTAGGAGGGAACTAGTTTATTTAGATAAAGAAATTTTCTATTCCCATAAAGATACATTTAATCTATCACTTTATCAGAAAAATAGCTGAAAGTCACCAGATTTAAAGGTAAACGGTTTTCACTGAACAGGAAGGCTGATAAAAATTATAATCGTAAAAGTAACTACAGCTGTCAGACAAATGTAGTGGAATAAAAACTACAATATCTCCCACCAACTGTGAAGAAATATACATTAGCAATAAATTATATCGAATTAAACAAGTACGTCAAATGTCTGTTTAGAGTGGCAAGAAAAAAATCCAAACCTTTGTTCACTTTGAATTACTTTGTTTTCTGCATTAATTGGTCATAAAATGTGATTTTCATCTCAATCAGATCACGATGCAGAAAACCAGGTAATTCCAAATGGTTCACATACTTTTCCTTTTCACTGTAAGTACACTACTTGAGTAAATGCACACAGTTACATTACACCATTGCCGAGTGCTTCGTTGACAATTGGTGGAGTCTGACACAAACCAAACCAGGTCATGTTACCGTATTGTTAAAGAATTGTTTACGCGGTTGAGCCTCCGTAAAGTGCTATTCTGAGTTTAGTGAGTGTTGATGTGGCACTTGTTGGTGTTTTTAGAGAAGCACTGAGCTGTCATTATGTGGGCTGCTGTCATTCAGGCTCTCAAGGTTGGTTTTTAGAGCAGTCAAGAGAAAAATATGTCCCTAAAAGCACACCGAGGCCACAGCTAAAACAATGATCCTACTGCCAAGGGACATTCCTTTGTGCATATTCCTCTTAATTGAATGCAGTCTTTCTTTCAGTTTAAATGATACAGCTGGAGGATACACGCCCATCTATCTACAGCGCCAGGTTTATCTGCACCAGCTGCCTGCGGCTTGTGTTAAATCAGCTCTCTTCCTGACACTGCAGGAATAACATACCATGCAAATTCCTCAAATTCCCAATCGTATTTGTGCATCAGGAGAACACTGGCACAACAGTTTCCAAGTGAAACAATCATTTCCTATTTCCTTTCACTCTCTCTGCTCCTATCCCGCTCGGCTGGAGGTCACACCACCAATCACAGTGGAGAATGTCAGCCCAGTGATGCATACAGCTGAGATGTTTGTGAGGTAGAAACTGTGGAAACATGCTTGCTTGTTTTTCCTGGCACTGATCGTGACTAATGTTTTCCTCCATATGGGCAGTTATTAACTTTGGGCTGGTCTCACAGACAGATGGGCTTTGTGGTGCATGTCAGGATTTTTTAAGAGTAAATACACTGACACTATGGACCGCACCCACTGTTAATTGTAATATGTTCCATTTATTTTTAACAAAGTGGTTATGTACTATAATAGAGACGTTCCACAGAAACAAGACATAATAATAAATTAAATCCATTAATGGACTCCTGAACAAGTACAACAGTGTTTTCACTAATCACTGCGAAAGGCTTTATAAAAACTTGCTGAAGATAAACTTAAGGTGCTTTCAGACATGCACTGGAACCCTGAACATATCCATACATTAGCCAAATGAGCTGCGCACGCACCCGGATTTTATCCCGTGACCCCTGTTGTAGAAAATCTGGGTAATGTCAAAATGAGTCATGTCATCGCCCCAACTCCTCACTGAAATCAAGCAGTCCCCCCCGTGAGAATGTGTCTGACTCGGACAATCTCCCACTGTCCATGTGTGAAAGCACAATGCATGGACCTGGTGTCATTGTTGAGATAAATATCAACCTGGTAGATAATTACAGAAATCTTGAAGCAGTTAATGACAGCAAACTTTGTGATGCGTTTTGAAAATAGACTATTTAAATGTTTCTGTTTCCATGATGATTTGTGGCAGGTCCAGTAGAAAGTAGTCAACAGTGTCAATGTCCATCAATGGTCTTAATATCTATGATGAGCATGTCCTTCATGTGGTCTTAAGTGAGTAATCCATTATTTGTTTCTATGACCACATTTAAAGAATCTAAAACGAGCCAACCACAAAGCTTCCTCTAAATGCTGCACGGCCAACTACCTAAATTTCCTACCTTTGTTGTTGTTTCTGACTGTTTAAACAGAATTGATGTCAACTTGACCCCGTATCACAGCCTGTGGCTACGAGTTGTTAGCAGTTCAACCACAAAGTAATTTTTTTACCTTTTTTATTTTTACTTGAGAAAAGAAGTGAAAGTTTAAACTTTTTACAACAGAAAAAAGAAATTTGCTTGTCTTCAAATCTGAGAAAAATAAGACTTGTCTCAACCTTGTACAAGCAGTACCCAACTGAGTTTTTCACTCGTCTATGAAAAAACGCATTATGTTGTTTTCTTTGCGTACTCTTTTCTGCCTCCTCCTTGACTGGCAAAGTTGCGGACTCTGTGGATCTTGGCCAGCTGGCTCTGCGTGGTCTTCATTATGTCAATGTGGTCGGGGATGTGAACATACCGGACGTTCCTGCCGGTGATAAACAGGTCCTGTAGCTGACTGATGTTGCCCCGCCAGTCCCGGTACAGCACCTCCTCCAGACGTATGTTCATGAATGCATCAACATTGACCACACGTCCTCGTGCTGTGCTCTCATTCCTCAGGTCAACTGTAGTGACCTCCCCCTGCAGACCCTGCAGCAGGACCACCATGCTGTTCTCTGCAATTGTACGTTCCCGTATGGAGTTGAAGACTTCGATGGGCCTTGAAGTTGATGGCGGGGAATCTGCTCCCTCTGACTCCATGGACTCTGATGATGTTCTCCAGAGGTCAGTGCTACCTGCAGGTATGCAGAAGATTAGCTGACACTATGTAGTTCACTACCACAGAGAATAAGCAGCACTTTGAATCAGTTATCATTTTACCTCTTTACTATATACTTCTTTCATGTTTTACTTAGAAATGAGTCTGCTTTTACATTTGTTTTATCTTTTGCTGCAAATCAAATTTCCACATGCAGGACAATAAAAACTGTACACGTTCCCTACAACTAGAAAATGTATTGATCTCTTTGCAGCAAACAACATACTGCGTTTTTTGGGAAACATTCAATTCAGTTCAATGTATTTGTGATTTATTCCCCATGGGAAGCAAGGATTAGACAAAGAGCCAGAAATATAAAAATAAAAATAGTTTGGAAAAGTGGCAAAAAAACCTTAAGAATATTGTTGTTTAAAAAAAAAAAAAAGCATTAAATTGCACCAACAAACTTGAAAAAAATATACCTATTTCTGTTACCTGTTTGCTGTGTGTTGCATGAGGTTTCAGAGAAGTAAAATAAGGCACCCTATGACATTGACATATACATTGTCCATACTGTACTTCTACATGTTTTTATCTGTGTATTTCTTATTTAATTTGTAAATTATTTTGGATTGGGAGTACTGTACTTAAGTGCTTAAGTATTTGACACTATTTTTCACTCCATTACATTCATGTGAGAGCTGTAGTTACAAGTTATTTCTCAGAATCTTATTAACAAATAAAGTATAACACGTTCTCACAGGTCAGACAAGACTTTTTGGTCTCCAGGGAGAAATTGTTATCTGACAGCTGCACATAGATGATGGTAGACTGCAAAAATGTCTTATCCAAGTTCATTTCGACATGTGGTGAAGTAATTAATCTGCAACATTAAAGTAATGTGCACTTTGACACATCAATATTGACAATTCCATATTATAATTCCCATTATTCTGAAACTGAGTCGTTTAACATAATGAGTACTTTTGCTGATAATACCTTTGAATGAAGGACTTTTACTTGTACAGAGTACAGTTCAGCATTGCTACACTATAGTACTACTGCTTTTACTTGAGTAAAAGACCGTGCATTTCTCCCACCACTTCACATAAAGACTTCTTTCTCTGCCAAAAACTTATTTCAAATAACGTCAGCGTAGTTGAGAAAAATATCAGATGCTGATAAAGGCTTCATGACATCACGGCAGATGCTGCTAATAAAATTTTTGCACCATCACCTCAAAATAATCGGTTTTATGAGATATTTGGTAGAAGCTGTATTAGCAACTGTTAGCTTGAGCGGAGATCAGATTAAGTACGACAGAGCCTCTGGAGAGAGAATATTACAGGGCTACCAATAGATATCGTGCGTAACATTTACCTGCATTAGTTAAGTCTCTGTTTCGTGAGTAAACTCAAACCAAATCTCTACAGGCTAAAATAAAAGTCGCTCCCAAGATGTCAACAAGCTGTTTTTTCCCCGCATGAAGAACGTCACCGAAGAAGAAACAGTGGCGTGATGACGTCTCACTTTGCGTCACCGATTTGCGTCCACACAGAACAACAGCGCCCCCTGCAGAGTGCACCACAAATTAAACAAAATATACTCTTCATTCATTTAACTCATTAAATACACAAACCTTCTCTCTTCTCACTGAAAGATACTGACTCTTTAAATATATATATATATATATATATATATATATACTGTATATTTATGTATAACAGTTATCACTGTGTATGAATTAGACAACCACATATTTATGTAACTTTATTCACCCAAGGAATCACTTAATCAAAATGCAGATGCAAAATTAAAAAAAGACATGCAAGAGGTTAATAAGGTTAATTTTATTGAACACACAAAATTACTGAAGAGAAAATAATGATCAAATATAGTATGTCTTACAATAAATGTTTTATGTCTAACATTAGTCAGTGCATAGGTTCTATGAGTCACTGGACATTTATCTCTTACTTATCCTCTAATTTACTTTAATGTTACACCATAGTAGATATAGAATACATTAACCACTGAATATTTTACAGATCACAGTTTACTGTGAGAAATGATGTGATAATGATGTTAGCACAAAAAGTGAAGGTACCTGAGATAAATGATGCCGGCGTTGGCTTTTGAGGCCATCAATTTCAAATATATTTAACATATATTATATTAATTTATAGAATATATGATATAAGTCTCATTGAAACATCTTGTATGTCATCACAGACTTCAACAACCATGATCCACCAATCAAAAAGAAGAGACTGATAAGTGTCAGAGGTCGTCCATCATAGCCAACAGGTCGTCTCCTTTGTTGCTGCTGGGATTTTCAGGTTGTTCTTCTAGTTCTGCAAATTGTCCAGAGATTCGAGCCAGCTCAGTGGCAGCGTGTTCATCCTGAACCAAACAAAACTCAAATATATCACAGTGTTCATCAGCAACCAGCATCAGTAACTAAATAATATTACTCAACTGTTGCACTTCAGTACTGTACAGTGTTACTCCCTACTCCACTACAATGACTTTACTTTGCAGGCGCAGAAAAAGTGGGAATCCATGGGCACAGTGATTTAACATGCTGCAGGTCCTTTATCAGGTTACACAAATGTACAGGATGAAAAACTGAAACCTGGCTGGGGACAGTCTGCGGTGTATCTACACCCTACCTGCATTGCTTGAATATTTATCACTCCAAGCACGGACTCCCCAGCTTCACCTGACGTTCCCCTGTTAACCAACATAAAAGTCGGACTTCAGGGAGTAACTGTTAATTTGATTGCAGAGGATGAGTAAAGACAAAACGAGCACTCACGCCTCCTCCTCCTCTTGATGTGTGGAAAACATATTGATTCGAAAGGCAGTTTCAGCACTGGGTATGTTCTCAGCCTTCATGCTGCCCATCAAACGAGCCAGCAGGTTCAGCTCCTCCTTAGCCAGCAGGTTGGGAGTGTCATCTGTCTGCAGCGTGATGCACACGGACAGAAAGTTTAGAGAAGATCAGCAAGGAAAGGTAGTAACTTCTTTTATACTGGACCAGTTTATACATTTATAACAATGCATCATAGTTTATAAAGCTAAAGTGTGTATCTTCTTCGATCGCCTTCATTGTGTTGTCACTTCTTTTTTTTGTGTACCAATAAGCCATGCCAACCCAGGACATTAGCAAAACAGTATGGCTCTAATAATGGAAAATCAAAGCAACAATTTTAATTAGTACAATTAACACATCTGCTCATCACAACCTTGACAGAGGGAGCCTTGGATGTGTGCGTCTCCTCTGGATGATTCACAGTGTACCTTTAAATTCATGAAACACAAAACACAGCATTGTGATCTGAAAGTACAGTTTTTCCGTGCAGTATGTATTAAAAACTCACTGTACCACACAGTACATACACGTTCGTGCCCAGTCTGATGACTCTGTCTCCATGCAGTTCAAAAGATCCCTCTCTGATGGGGATGCTGTAACTTCCTCCAGGGGGGAACTCGCTTCGTCTCACTTCTCTGCCCTTACTGTCAAACTCTCTGTGCAAACAGGAAACAGATGATGACACTCTGGAAGATATTTTTTATAAGCAGTCAGAGGAAATCTGGGACTAAATACAAGAATTTTTCAAATTTAGACATGATAGCTTGTCAGCGGAGCCTCTACAGTTGCATCACACGTCTCCAAGAAATCACATCAACCCTCAAACAGTTCAACTCTTTTTTGTCTTAAAATCTACTGTGTCACTTTGGATAAATGACACTATACAGAAATACTGTATACATATAAAATACACCTACCTGATTAACCCTGGAACATCTATCCCATGAGGCACTGGGCCTGATGTTGACAGGGGAAAATGTCCATTGGGATTCTGGATTTTATTCTTGAGGAAAAGTGACACCTGAGAAGTGAGGATCAAAGAAGTGTTGATTGAGAAAAAGCAACATTATACTTTCATTTTACTGAAAGTAAAACAAGCTAATAACAGAGGACTCACGCGAACATGCATGTCTTGAAAAAATATGAGCAGTGTTTGTCTGAGAAGCTGAAATTCACCTTCTGACAACGACGAGTATACCTACATCAAGGAGATTCAAAACAGCTAACACAGGAAGTAAAGACAAGGCAATACAAAAACTGAAGGGTTATTTACTGTCAGTTAACTGATACCTCAATGATCTTCCTATGAGCCTCATCCACCTGGTTCACAACCACAGGAGTGTCTTTCACAAATTCCCTGATGGTATCAATGTGATTGTATGAGATGAGCAGCAAGTCTTTTGGCCGTGGACAAAGGAAAACTTGATATTTGAATGCCATGACCATGAGCTCATAAAGCTACAGGAGGGGAAAAAGAGGGTAAGCGGTTAGGATAATGGAATCAAACAAAACTACATGTCGTTCCCTAATTATCCCATTTCAGATCTTTTTCATACGAAGAAGAATAATGTCAGACTCAAATAAGACCTACAGTTATATTCCGAAGTTAGTATCCATTCTTTTAATTCTGTGTTTTTTTTGTGTAAAAACATAATAAAAATGATCAGACGGTAGTGGGTCCTAATATTAGAAAAATACAACCTCAGACGAACAACAACATAGAACTTTTTTAACTGTACCATTCTTTAACAAAAATGAAGCCAATAAGAAAAACGTGGGCATTACTAAATATCCCCTTACTGCTTCCATGGGATATAAAAGGGAGGTTACAGCCAGGTGCTGCTAATCATCAGCCCTTGATTCATTGATCACCAGCAGGTGTGCAGACCTCTATAAAAGCAGAACTCATGGCAGTTTGCAGCTCTGGAGCATTCAGTGTGTGTGTTAACATTACATTGCCAGAAGGCAAAGACATAAGCAATGGAAAGATTATGCACAAGTAGAAAGCCTTTTAAGACAGTTGCCAACCTTTCCAGCACATTTGCCTCAAGGTCAGATGGTGCGATGCTCAGAGAAATACAAAAAAACCCAAGAGCTACATCTCACCACAGCAGTGGAGGGGTGACGATTTGGGCTTGTTTTGCAGCCGCAGGACCTGGGCTGGGCACCTTGCAGTCACTGAGTCGACCATGAACTCCTCTCTATACCAAGGTATTCTAGAGGCAAATGTGAGACCATCTGCCCAACCGCTAAGGCTTGGTCAAAATTGGGTCATGCAACAGTATAATGATGTGAAGTACACCAGTAAATCTACATCAGAATGGCTGAAAAATAAAAAATAAATTAAGATTTTGGAATGGCTTAATCAAAGTCCAGACCTCAAGCCAATTGAAATGCTGTGGTGGGAACCTAAGAGAGCTGTGCATAAGCAAAAACCTCAAGGAACTAAAGCAATGTTGGAAAGAAGAATGGGGCAAAATTCCTCCACAACGTCAGAGACTGATAAAGTCATACAGGAAACGATTACTTCAACTATTGCTGCTGAAGGTGGATCTACAAGCTACTATATCAATGGGGGTACTTTATGATGGCCAGAATGTTTTTATTTATTTATAAATAAATACTGGCAGAGTGAAAAAAGTTCTATGTGGTTGTTTGTTTGAAATTGTATTTGTCTAATATTGGATGATTATTATAATTTTACTCAGAATTAAGAGAGGGGGTACTAATTCTGTAGCATGACCCTACACGCAAAGGTAAATCTGGTAATATTCTACTTTTTCATCATTACTGTGAACATTGGCATCATATGACATCTTGAATATTTAATAATTAGGCTGTGAGTGGAAGGAAAGTCAAAAAGAAAGCAAACCTAAAAGACTTGAAGCTTTACTTTAACTTGTCTCAACTGACTTGGTTTTCCCCAAAATGGCTTAAAAGCACCTCTTTTATCTTTATTATTTAGTACCTACCCTGTCCATACTGGCTGGGTTCAGCCTCATGATGGAGGCATGTGCTAATCGAGTTAGCACAGTTTTCAGTGTCCTGTGAGAATACAACTGCTGTGGTTTGAGAAGTTCATCCATAAAGGCTTTACTGAACAATGTCCCAATGATGTCTTTCATAACTATAGACAGAGAATAGACAAAAACAGAAGGTGATTAATTCTGGCTAGAATATGCTATTGAAAAGTTTGGGTCTGTACATGTAGAAATGCAGACGCAGCACTCTGGATAATATTTTCTTTTACTCAACTAAATGCAGTTGAAACAAATAACAAATAAATTAATACCTGTGATTTTCACACGCAAAATTAATTAATTCCACTAGAATCAAGCAGTTGGCAGTTATAGTGCTACTCAGCTAAGCTAACTACAGCTAGCAGGAATTTAGCAGTTTTTCTACATCGGACTAAAATTAGCCACTACCTCATTTTGTTATGTTAAATTATATAACTGAATTAGCAACATGTTGACTGATCTGAATGGTTATTTTCATAAAGTATTACAACCAAAAAATAAAGAGGAAATGTATGCTAATTTAGCTTTAGCTAGCTAAAGATAGCAGTTGCTATCTCTCCAGCTAGCTTTGACTTGATTACTTTAGTATGTTGTTTTTACAACAAAGCTACATTCATAAAAAAGTGCTAAAAAACCCAGAATACAGTCTTTAATACGTTATACACATTTATTTTGTATATTTAATACAGCCTGCAATTTACTAAATACTTTTGCTGTGAATGTGCTTGTTTTCTTACTGTACCTACATTTAAGTATCATATTGTAGGTAATTATTAGTACCTGACTAATATAAAGCAGTACCAAAACTTTCACCACATCTGCCAATCTACATCGGTTATGTGGAAACTAAACATAATACTGGAGACTATAGGGGGAAAAAAGGAGCTCACTGAATACTAATATGTTGACTACATTAATATACGGATACCTCTCTTTCTGTCATTCTCTGACCACACTCCTGCAGCCAAGAGAAGAAAAAGCATTTTGAAAAACGCTGTCATCTTGTACATGATGTATGGGGTGTGTTCAATTTATTAGCTGACATTTGGCAGCTACAGCTTGTCTGGGGTGAGGGATGGCTGGGAGCTAAGCACGTACACACGTACCAAGCCTATCAGTTAGCTGCATCTACCTTTCTCTGACTTGTCCTCAGACGTGTTGTGAGCTTGCAGGCGCTGGTCCAGTATGTAAAGCATCTCTCCACCGAGATTAACAAAAACCAGGGGGAGAGTTCTCACTGACATCTTGCAAAGACACAGAAGGGATTAGCTGTGAAGCAGAAGCTGGTGCAGAAATAGGTGTTTAAGGCAGTTGAGCTCCTTGGAGATCAAAAGCACTCTTGTCATTTCAAAGACATTAACTGATTGTATTGTGAACTGCAGCTGCTGCTAACAGAACTGTCTGATCATGCTTCTGCAGATAACCCTTTCTCGCTAAGATGCAACAGGTGGTCAGGAAGAGGATCAGCAGTGGCCAGACACAAGCCTATTGGCCAGGATAAGGATGACGTGACAGCACGAAACAACCAACCACTGAAGGGTAACAGGTCCAGCATGTGTCTGTGTTCGATATCTGGATGGAATACAAACATGAAAACCTACAGTATAACACGTCAGTGCTTTATAGGCCCATTAAGACATGAGAAACTCAGTAATCACATTTATAGTCTAATATACCCAATAAAAAAGTAAAAATAATTGCAATATAAGTGGGCACCTGGAGAAATTATACAGTATGTACACCATGAGTATTAATCCTCTGGGGATTTATTTCCATTTAGCTGGAAGAGCATTAGTTGTGTTGAGTAATACATTTGGTTGTGCTAGTTGACCCCACAGGTGTTGAATGGGATTCAGCCAAGTTAAATCACGCTACTTAGAAAAACGTTTCTTTATGGACCTCGACTTATGCACAGGCTGTTGTTGTGGTAAAATGACAAAAAGGTTTCCCCCATCTTTTTTTAAAATAAATATCACTGTATACCTTACCACAAATGAATAATTTGGGGAAATAGCTTATTTGATTTCTTGCCAGGATTTGGATGAGCAAAGCACTCACAGTTACAGCCAGAGTTTGGTTAACATAGCTTAGCTAGACTGTAGCCTTGACTGGTTGATTGGCAGCTTTACAGCTTTACTTTAGAAATGACTTTAGACACCCGGCAAAGAAAATGTCCTACACTTAATTCTAAACTTGACAGTTCTTTATCTGATGGGGAAATTCTTTATTGTACTGGATTGTACAGATGTGACTTTTGGCTTCCAAGGTGGCCAAAACATTAGAAACACCTCTTAAGATAATGCACTCCAGTACGACGCCACCACCTACTATGAACCGAATAATAAACATATAGTAGATTTATCACCTTTCTGACAGTATTCACAAAAACTGATAAGTTATAACCTTGTAAAAGATGCATTAGATTGTACAGGTGTATCTGATAAAGTGGCCAGTGAGTGTAAAACAGTCTTGGCAGTAAAAACAATTTAAAATCACACAATATAAATAAAACAGGAAAAGACTGAAGAGCACAAAATAAGAGAAACAGTGACATATGGATATATTACAAATGGATAATGAATACATTACAATGAAAACATATGCAAATTCTTTAAAATAAAAGTACACAAACATCTATGGACAAGGGACAATGGTGTCACATAAAACATATCTACCTACACAGACGCATATACATACAGTATATTTGCATGTATTTTAGTTTCCTCAGAAATTATACAGTCACAATTCAGTTTAGTTAATAAATAAACATTACATACAGTTTTTTGTAAGGATTACCA